>OX387188.1:10422060-10589121 GCA_947561395.2 Buxus sempervirens
CCTCAAGTTTCTTCTCTATAGCAATGCGGCAAGACCTCTGCTCTTCAAGTTGCCTCTCCAAATCAATACCTTTTATCCTAAGTTCTTGGGCTTCTTGTACCCATATTTGTTGAAGCCACTTGTGGGTAGCCCTTTCAGATTCCAGGATGTCTTCATAAGTAGGGGAAGAACTGCAAAAGGATCCTCTGGTACTGGGGTATGACTCTGCACCTGCTCTTTGATCCAGATATGATAGTCCTTCACATGGGACTCAGAAAAGACTGGACCCTGCAAAAAATGAACATAGGACCACTTATTCATTAACCGAGCATTTAGCCCCATGGTGGCTGGTGTAAGTGGCCCAAGGAAGTTCTCATATCCAGTTGGGATCATGATCCCTTGGGTTGCTCCAAACTGCCGAAGAACCCTCAAAGGAATATAGAGAACAGCAGATTTCAAGCCTGCTAGGACCAGAAAGTTCCTATATCTGAAGCTGATCACTGTCTCTAGATTGGGCTGATAAGTGCCAGTCCATCTCACCTGATCATCCTGGAGAGTACCCAAGAAAGTGAACCAGCACTGCTTGCCGCTTGGATGTTAGGACACCCCCTATTGCTCATCAAAACAGGAACTTTCAATCTTGGAAAGAAACGGCGAGTTATCTCTTCAACCTGACTCAAATGGTCAAGCAACCAAAGCTGCAGAAAAAGGAAGTATTTTAATTTATTTCAAAAGAAAAAAAAAGAAAAGAAGAAAAGAAGAAAGAGAGAAAAAAGAAATAATAATAATAATAAATAAATAATATTTCCTTTTTACTTGTAGGATAGGGCCGCAGGCAAGGAAGCGTTTCTTCTTTCTGAAATAGCGGTCAGTCAGGGCTTGGTATATCTCTGCCAAGATCATAGGGGCCAATCTCTCACGTTCCCTAACCTGGCAAACAACTGAGATGAGAGCTAAGTCAACCTGGTCATCTCCCTGTGGAAAGAGCAACTGGTTGACCACTATCAGAGTCAAAGCATTAAACCAGGCATCCTTGTCCTCACCCCTTAGAAGTTTTTCAGTCAGAAAGGTCATGGACAAGGTCAACAGTGTATCAAAATTTCCTAAGTCCTTCTTCCCTATACCCAAGAAGTTAGATGCCTCCTTTTTGTAGCTAGGCTTTAGAGGCGGGTTCACAACTTTTTCAGAAAACCTTAGGCCAAGGATGGTTTCAATTTCTTCAATGGTAGGAGTCATCTCTTTGTCATCAAAACAGAAGAGATTCAATTCAGATACCCAATGTCCAATCAAAGCTTCAATAATTTCCCACTTAAAGGGAATTTTAGGGATGTGTAGGATGTGACCTAAGTGGATAGAATCCCAGCGAATTTCCTCATCAAGGGTCATAGAGTTAACCCACCTATCATAGAAGGAATCCACAACATTGTACCTGGTGAGATGAGGAGGTTTTGATCTAACAGGTTGTCTTGCAGGAGGAGATTCATCGACAGAAGAGAACGGAGCGAAGGAAGCCATGGAAACACCAAAGAAGCCAAGAAAAGCGAAAAACAGAGAGCTCAAGGAGTTTTCAAACTATTAAAAACATCACAATGATGTTCCCCATGAGTTTATATAGAAAATTCAAAAAAGCAATAAAATCCGCATTTATAATACGAGCGCAACGTGCCCGTATAGAAAGTGTGGACACCATGTGCCATAAAAACTTTACGGGCAGCGAGCACCTGCATTGACATTACGGGCACAGCTTGCTCGTAATATAAATACGGTTTTGTTGAAAAAATGCAAAAAAAATAGGAAATTTCAATTTTAATGCTTCCCCAAGTTTCACCTGTCCCTACTTAAACACGTATCACGCAATGGAAGCAAGAAATAAAGAAGAAAAGAGCATAAATGAATAAAAATGAATCAAATTTCTTTTATATATATGGAAGTGTACATCAGTTTGTCAAAATACAAATACATGTGATATCCTAATCTAATCTGTCTATCTAGGTCCACCCCTGCGGCCACGACCATGTCCTCTGCCTTGACCACTGCCTGAAGGCCGCCGACGCTCAAAAACATGCTCTACAAGGCGATGAGCTGTACTACGGGTCATCCTTCTTAAAATAGATTGAATATCATACCACATATATAAAGGCACAAGGCCAGCAGTGGGATGATCCGGAGGAACGTACCCCGAGGTATCTACATATCCCCCGACTCAGTATCAGAATCTGTAGGGACTGGCTCACTCACAGGCTCGGCAGCAGGCTCCGTGGCAGGATCAGCAGGAAGAGCCACCCCAGAAGCGCCAGCATCAGGCCCAGGCTCCACAGGCTCACAGGGGTCTCCTCCATCACCACAGCCTCCTCGATAGGCTCCACCACAGCGGCATCTTCGGTCAATTCCATATCCATATCAGCAAGCGCATCAGGAGCAGTCTCGGGTGCTGGAGCAAACTCTGGTACGTCCTCAGTAGTAGGGGCAGCAGTAGGTGCAATATCGGCCTTGATCTCGGGCTCTGCTACAGACACCTCTACCGATCCAGGAGAGGTCACAAACTCTACTCTTGCCACAGAGAAAACTTCGCCACGAAGATGCATAGGCAATGATGAAGCAGGTGAAGAAGGGCCAGCTGTGTCGTCCTGAAAATAAGAAAATGAATTTAGTCAGAACAGGATAAACAGATAAAAGAACAAGAATGGAAAAAGATGAAAGAATTAACTTGAGTATGAGAAGGACCCACCTGCCCCTGTGCCCTAGCAAGCTGTCCCCGGAGATCTGCAATAGTAATAAAGAGGGCGTCCCGCTCGGCAATAGCAGCATCCCGCTGGCGCTCTATATCAGCGTACCTAGAACGGATCTCTGCCAACTAAGCCTCCTGAAATAGAAGAGAAGGTGTCAGAAAATACCAAGTCAAAATAGAATATAAGAATGGAAGATCAAAAAGGGGAAGGCATACCGTGGTATCATAGGCCCTGGTCACTACCCCTCCAATCTTGGTGACTCCACCACGAACAGGCATAGATGGCATAAGGCACCCAACTGAAGCCTGCCTGAACCAGGCATCATAGTCACCCTCTTCTAGCAATGTCTCTGCCTCCATCCAATCTAGGAACTGGGCAGGATCAATAGGAAAATGAGGAAAAGAAGGAATAGTATCTGGTGGGATGGCAGGAATCCAAGGCTCTCCGACATACTGATAAAAGAAGCGCTCACCACAATATCAGATGCTGCCCATCTGACCAATAAAGAACTGGTAGCGCTGACGTCTCTGGTCAGGGGCAAACGCATCATCTCTGGAGGCATGAAGGGCCAACACCTCATGAATTTCCTCCATCCGGGGGACGAACAGCTGAGAAACAAAAAAAGGATATTAAACATGTGATTCAGGAAAGGGAAAAAAAGAAGAATTAAAGAAGCTTACCTCAGACCGATACAGCCTGTCCAGATGAGCCCGGGCAAACCTAGGACGACTCTTTTCAATGTCGTGCTCCACATGGCACCATCTACGAGCCATAGGATATGTCTCCTCTAACATCGTAAAGGTTGGGCGAAAATAGGGAATATAAACCCTAGCAAAAAACTGCAAAAGAAGAAAAAGGGTCAAAAGAATAAAGAAGAGAGAAGAAGAGAAAGAAAGAGAAGAGAAATAGGTGTTTCACCTGCAAGAAGGGCCAGAAGAATCTGCACCCAACTCCAGCTCCTCGAGAGGTAGAGAGGCCGCTAACCGATCGGCGCAGACCAGCCAGAATGGTGTCAAAAATAAGCGGGCCCCAGGCATACCTCCTCGCTCGCTGCAAATCTCCCAATAAACTCAAAAAATGAGGACTGATAGAAGTCGTGTCCTCTGGGAAGAAGCAGGAGCCCATCATATACAGGAAAAGGAAGCGGAAGGCAAACGGGAAAACTGCATGACCAGCGGCAAGCTGGCCAAGCTGCCTCCTCCGGAAGGTCTCTCTCAACCAAGTCAGAGACAATCTAGGTCTATCCCAGGCCTTCAGAGGCAATACCACATATCCGAGATAGGCAGCAATCTCTGCAGCATCTGGCATCACCATCTCGGGAATAATGTCTCCAAACATCCTGATCCCTATGATGAGTGTGAAGTTGGATGGCCGGATCCCGATCTCAATATCTAGAAAGTGGAAGCTCAACGTCTCTGGAAAGAACCTCTCGAGCATCACTGCAATAAGGGCTCGATCCAATCGCACATCAGGGATGGTGATGAAGATGCCAAAACCAAACAAGCCCAACTCCCGGTGAAAGGCTGAACTGTAGTCTCCGAGAAATCTGATGAAGCTAGCCCAGCTCCCTCGGTAATGAGACAAGGGATACACTAAAGGGATATCCGCCCTGATACAAGCTAAGGGATGAGTCCTCAAGCCATGTAGCAAGTCGGTATCCCTAATTTGTGATGCAACTGCTTCAGGGACCTCAACCCTAGTCAGAGCCTTATCCCTTCTACGGCCTCCTCTGCGGCCCTCATCTTGGCCTCTGTCTCTGCCTCCACCTCGACGCCCGCTATGGCCTCTATCTCTGCTCGAAGCCTCAACTGCCGGCTAAGGAAATAATTGAAAGGAAGAAAAGGATCAGAGTGTTGAATTTCAAAAAGAAATTTGAATTCAGAAGGGTTAGAGTATACCTCTGGGGTCACCTCACGCGAATCCCCAAAAGGAAGATCAGGGATATTAGAATCAGAATCCCTCTTGGCCCTCGAAGATGAGGCCACATCAGCATGATCCCACTGAACCCTAGAAGAAGAGGGCTCATCAGCAGGATCACTAGAAGCTGATCGAATGCAGACCATCTGCGGGGTTAAAACAGGGAGATGATTTGTTATTTCTTTCTATGAAATTTTATTCTTCATTTAAAGCAAGTTTAATTGTTTGCAGGATTGAACAGTGAAGAGTATAAAGGAAAATGCCTCAGAAGTACAACCAAATCAAGATTCTATCAGAGGGGCTATCTTTCAAAGCTCCAAAATTTAATTTTTAGGAAGCTTTATTATTGCTTTTTGGAAAGAGTGAAAGAGTGGACTTTAAAATTAGGAATTTTATATGTAAAGATACTTAATCTTCTATTTTTGTTTGGTTTCAGGGCCTTCAAAGCATGTTAAAAACATGAACAAGAGTTTAAAGCTTACAAATCTAAGCCTATTCAAGTGAAAATTCAAAGATCCATGGAGAGGCCATAAGTCAGTTCAAGAGTGGCCGTTTCGAGCTAAAGTGTTCAGATCAATAGATTAGCATTCAAAGATCAGGTTTCTTAAGAGCATCATTCAAAGTCAAGCGACTTATACTCAATCATTAAGCCAAAGCAGCAGATGATTAAATGAGATCAAAACAGATCAGAAAAATTGCAAAAGTCAAAACATGGAAATTGGAGATTTAGTCTCACAAATGCAAAGCAACAAGAATCATGCAAGCAATCATACAGAACAAGAAAGTTAGAAGTCAGCAATTTAGCATATACAACAAATTGGGAACTTGTCAGCCCAATAGGAGGAAATGCAGAGAATTAGTTCGGATGGTCAAACATGAATGGAGAATTTATCATAAATTTGGAAACAGATGGACATTTCTGATCGCAAAGATACAGATAAATGAACAGTAAACAGTTGGGGATTCTTCTCAAATCAAGGACAATAAAAATCATGCATAAATCAAACTTGTGCATTTCATGGTATTACTTCTTAAAGAGGATGTTCGGCCACTCACTTGGTTCAGTCGAAATGGAGGAAGCAAATGGGGAACTCTTACTCTACTGAAGCTTCAAGGAGTATCCACAGGCGGTTGAGAAAATTTGAAGCACGATCACAGTCGCAACGGTGAGCAAAGTGAGAAGGAAAGAGAACCATCACTGGCTGAAGAACTCGGAGGTCACCGGAGAAGATGAAGGTTGCCGGAATGAACAGTGGTCGCCGGCGAAGTTGTGCACTGTCGGAGTTGAAGACTGTAAGAGAGGATACGGGCACAGGCAACTTAGGGCTGAAATGCGAGCAGAAATGAAGAAGGAGTTCGTGGTCACGGTTAAGAAGGACCCTAAAATCCATAAAAGCAACACGGGCAGCAGAAGCCCGCAAAGGTAATGCGGTCAATTGTGCCCGTATTCAAATTGCGGGCATCATCTGCCCGTAATATAAATACGAGCAAAGCAGAAAATTGTTTTTTTCATTATTTTCTTCACAATTATCAGGAGATGAATGTCTATATTAGTTTTAAGTTGCAAGGATTGCCACCTTACCCACTTTTGTTTAAAAATTTTGTTTCAAATCTCACTTCATAGCCACGAGTGCTCAATGAGACTAGAGAGGAAGATCTGCTCCTTAAGGTTAGGGACATTTCAGCAAATCCTCCACACAAATTCTTTTTCCAAAATCATCCCTTTTAATCCTTGCAAAGTGCAATTAGTTAGAAAAAGTCTCAAAAAGTGCAATTGGTGGGTCTTTCAGCTCTCTGCCCATAATTGGTTCCAATTACCAGCAAAGAGGGAGCAGTTGTAGACACCCCAAATTGCACTACAAAAATGAGAAAATAATTGAAAACATGTAATGGGGACTTAAAACAGGTCAAAATGCATAAAATTTAATCATTTAAGCATTGCTCGTATTGTATCTGCGGGCTGGTCACGCCCGAAATTGTTATACGGGCATGCCGTACCCGTATTGAGAATGCGGGCACCACTTGCCCGCAATGTATATACCAGCGCAAGAGATTTGTACGAATTTTATCTTTGCTCAATTTCTGAGTCTTATCTGCATCCAAATATCTCTCTAGGTGATCGAATTTATTTATTTAATTATTCGAATTATCCTTGTTGGCCATGGATGGGCATTATCCTTATTTTCAATCCAATCTGGTGGATCATGGTATATCCCTCTGGACTAGCCTTACCCCTGGGTTTGCCTATAAATAGAGGTGAGATCCTTAAGCAAAGGGCCATGAAAATTTGAAGTCTAAGGAGCTCCAAGTGAAGAGAGGAATCCCTGCTGCTCTACTTGCTCAATCCAGGTAAGTCCCTTTTCCCTTTTATTTTCTGTCTTCAATTCTAGAGATAATAAGATATTCTCCATTGCTGTAGAATAAGGCCTGGTTTATACTTGTATTCCTAAACCTGCCTCCAAGTACCTCAAGATTCCTCTCTAGCCGTAAAACGTGAAGAGAGAGCTAGGGGAAAGGGGAACAAGTGGATCCTTAGAATAGAACCCTATATCTGTTTTTCTCCTTTCTTTTAGAATAAAGCCTTTGATTGTGTTTTTATCACCAAACCTATCTCCAAGTACCTCAAGAATCCTCTCTAGCCGTAAAACGTGAAAAGAGAGCTAGGGGAAAAGAGAACAGGTGGATCCGTAGGGTAGACCCCCATGTGCTCTAATCTGGGAGATATGGCTGCTTTGAATATCTTGTTCATGTTTTAATGGTTTTATTTTGAATTTGAATGAATCACATGAATCCATGATATTTATAGCATGAGATCCCCACTTTTTTCTAAAATTTGGATTTTTCATATCTTTGCACCTACAACACTGTTTTCGTGATTTTTGTGATATTAGGCTAAGATCCTGGATCTATCATGATCTATATGATAGATCTGAATTCAGAAGCCTGAAAGTAATTTCTAGGGTTTCATGATGTGGTTTTTGAGTCCTTTTTCACTTTTGAGAGAAGACCATACGGTCTAAGTTCTCCCCTTTTGATGTTCATCATCAACGTGGGTATTTTTGGTTTTGATTTCTTGATCTAATTTGAAATATGGGTTATATCTATGTCCTGGACTGTTCAAGTTCAATTCAGCAATATTTTATTAAAATCATATTTTTCTAGATTTCTAGAATTTAACTTGAAGCCAGATTTTTGAAGTTTTCACTTTATATTGGTTTTATTTGATTTTATCTCAATTTTATTTTAATCATGAAACCCTAGGAATGGTATGATCATATTTGAAAGTTCTGAATCAATCAGACTACTCGTATGAAAAAAACCATACACTTTTGTCTTTTTTGTGATTTTTCATGATTTTTGTAGCAAGCCTTTTTTCTTTGAAAAACATGAACAATGCCTGGCAACCACCTTGTGTGGATGAATAGGGGTGCCTAACACCTTCCCCAGTTCATAACCTAATCCCCTTACCCATCTCTGGTTGTTTTTTTAATATGGTTATTTTTACCCTAAATTTACCTTTTTATGCTTATTTGAGATTTTGGTGTCCATTCACACCTAAACAGAATGGTGGCGACTCTGTGTTTTTTACCAATCCTGCGTGATGATTAGGAAGTCATTGAATTGATTTTTCCATGTCTCACAATATCCTCTACATAAAGATGTGGTTTCCGTTACGGTAAAGGTGTGTGTGCCTCCTACAGTTGAAGTGTGTCCTCCTGCTTTCTATTATAGTATTGATTGATATGATATTAAGTTATTTAGAGTTTGATTGTGAGTTATGTCTAGCAGGCTTAGCGCTTACATGGATCCATAGAGTAGCTAGTAAATGAAATTGTGTTCTGGAGTTTCTTATTCTGTGTCATAAGCATTCCATCATCTCGAGGGTGGTACCGCTCCTGGATAGGTCGGTCGCTAAGTTACCCACTTCTGGATAGTTTGGGCCGTACATGCTAACCCATCTTGGTTATTGGTTATCAGTTGTTGGTGGATTCTTCTGTTGGGTGTGGAATAGCCACTCTGAATAGTTGCGTCTAGTCCACCTGTAATTCGATTAAGTAGTATATTGCACATGTCTGTAGAACTCTGTTTACGATTCCATTAATCCTGTGATGTCACAGATGTGGTATGCTGTTTGCCGTGATTTCTATATTATCATTTTTCTAGTTGTTGTTCTGGTTTAATCGTACATCTTATGACTTATTTTATATAAACATGAACTGATTTCATGCATGCACCTTGCTACTTGTTAAGATTTATTCTCACTCTGGTTTCTCCCATTTTCAGGTACTCTTGGTGAGGACGACGAGCTTGGGCTAGTATGTAAAGTGGCAGTCAATTTAATTGTAAAATTAGTTTCATGAGATTAAGAACATTGTAATTGTTAAAGATTAATTGTTAGTGGATATTATTTCTTGTTTCCGCATATAACTCTGATGATGAAATAAATAAAGGCTTAAATGGATTCAGATTTTTAGTTGCTTTTGTTACTTACCATAACACCTCGGGTTTTGGGAAATGGACCCGGAACCGGGGCGTTACATCTACAATTCTAGTTGGACAATATATTGATTAGACTTGTAATATAATATGAATCATTTACTAAATTAATCGGATTGGTTTGGTTTTAAGCTATCAAATGGTTTCTAGTTTCCGGTTGACAATTATATATAATCCTTCTTGTAACGCCCCAAACCCAGGTCAGTGCAAACCGGTACCCAACCCGAACCCGGTTCGCTACTGTAACAACCCAAGTCCGGTTCAACAACCAAACTCAAGGTGTTACCACGAAGCTAGGGGTCAGATACAAACTAAGATTCACAATAATTTTAAAACTTATTAATTACATCAGAGTTCTGGTGGAAAATAAAACAATTATTTATTTAATTTAATCAATTCAGTTTACAATAAAGCTTGTCTAATCAACATGTGACATTAATACCAATTATAATTCTACCCATCAAATTAAGTCCCCATCTTCGCGATCTCTCCAAGCAACCTGAAAAATAGGGGAAAACGGAGAGAGATTTACATCTCAGCAAGTAGCAGGTGCATGCAATTAGAAACAGTCTAATGTAAGCAAATAGTCATGATGTATGCAATTAATCCACGATTAAGCGATGAATTCAAGCTATCGATGGAAATTCCAATTAAAGCGATAAAACAGATAAGCATGCATAAATACCAACAATTAGATGTTATCGAGGTAAAACCAACAAAACGATAAAACACGTGCCATTGCAGGACTCACAAAGATGATAAGTATTTGAGATGACACTCGACTAAATGCTATACCACCGTGCGGCTTAGGGGCAGTGCTACTTAATGATACTCAAGCCCCATGTAGCGCAGCTATAGACAAGAGCCGTAGTCACCAACTTATTGCGCACGAACTCAACAGAGTTGGCATGTACCACCAGCATGCAGCACCAGAATCAATATATGGAGATGGTCGCTTATCCAAATGTACAGGGAATCACCAGTGGCGCACCGGGGTGTCCCTCCAGACATAGGACCTTCCCAGAGCAAACTAACTTGCAAGGGAAGCACGCTCGCACATAGGAGTAACTCAATCCAAACTAAATACCACTTAGCTAACCAGCCAAAACTATGGATCCATATACAGCTAAGCCCACTAACACAAACCACGATAAAACCACATACGGGAGGACACGCTACTGTAGGAGGCATACACACTTTTACCCATAAAGGATTACACATCTCTACACAGAGGATTACCCATCTCTGCCGTAAAAGCTAGTATCAACTCAACCATAGAAGCCGTATCACCCAACCGTAAAAGAAAAGCTAATAACATCATACCACATACCAATCCATACCCAGATATTCAATTCCATGAGAAAACCATGATTCAATCCTTAAAAATCCAAATAAAGCCTTTTTCGGAATAACCTATGCAATTTCCCAATTATATTCGAAATAAAACTCATGTATCATAATTTCAATAAAAATTAGAGTTTATGCAATTCCAGAAACCAATATTCATATTTAAAGTACAACCCAGAAGTAATTCAAGTCTTGCTTAGAGTTTTCCCTATTAATCCCTTTATTGTAATCCAAGTTCTCATATTGTTACCTAAGATAGTATTTATTCCAATTTTCTGTATTTACAATTTCCAGCATACTCTACAGATCTAAAATCAAGTTTAGAAGATACTTTTAATCCATAAATACAAGCGGGTATCAATCCCATTGTTTTTACCTTCAATTAGTCCCTTTCATATTCTATCCTATCCTTAGGACCTCCAATTATTTGGTTATTTTTAAAATATAATTTTACAAATTTTTATACTTTAATTTGGTCTTTATAAAGATGCTAGTATGCTTCACTTATTAGAAAAATTATTAGATATTTATTCGTATTACAAAAATCACCAAAATCTACAAATTCTGCATAGAGCGCCTACCTCTACAGGGTTAGGCGATCCTGGGCGATCCTAGGCGCTCGTGCAAATTTTTAACAGAAATTTCCAGATTTACAAATTTCGGATTTTTTAGGCTTTTGCTATATGTTTCCTTGGTCTAATTTAATCTACTAACATTCTAAAACATACATAAAGCCTTCTAGACTAATTCTCATCAATTAAATACCATCCTACAATTATGTGCATGATCAAACCAAGTTTTCTTTATTATTTTAACAAATCCTTCAAGAGTACCAATCACTAAAATATAAACACTTTGATTCCATGTAAATACAGTTTTGACTAATCCATTCAAACCATATTAAATCACAGAAAACGAAATCATGCAGTTCCTCTAGTTTTCTAGGATTACTACTTGCCTTATACGCTAAAATCCTTCTTCCATTGAAGCTTCTAATTTTGGACCCGATTTTTGCTCCCAAACGCACCAAGCTAGAGTTCTCCAATTCACATCTCCACCGTTCACATTGTAGTTCCATCAGTCATGAACAAAACCTCCAAATTTGAAGGCGATCCACCGTACAGATTTTCCCCGATCACGATTAGATGATGGCTGATCAGGCAGCTCCATTAGCAGCCTTTTTCCTTTCTCTCCCTCTTTTCTCTCAATATAAAACCCACGAAAATCCTCTCTTGTCTCACTTTAATCTCCTATTTATACTTGGCTTTAGAAGTCCTAAACCAACCTTAATAGGCTACTTTAATTTGGGCTAACCCAACCAAGGTCTAGTTAAAGTCTAACACTTTCTAATTTAATTCCTACTTTTTCTTCACCTTTTATTTTTCCGCTTAAACAATACTAATTAAATCTCTTATCATCTAAACTCCTACGTACAACCTATTTTCGTGCATAATAATTAATTAAACCTTAATATCACCTAAAACCTTATTATGTTACTTTTTCTCTAAATTAAGACTTGAAATCTCCTAATTACCCTTTTTCCTCATTTGGACTTTTATTAATTCCTAACTTGTCTAAATAAATTATTTTCTTCTATTTTCTAATCCCTATTATTATTTAATGATCTATTTATTAATTACCCTTTTTCTGAAAATTACCAAAATACCCTTTTAGGCTACTTTTCCTTAAGGTTCCTTCTTTATTTTCTACTTACTACTTATTTAAATTACTTGCCCTCTAAATCTTCACTTTTTATTTTAGCTAGGACTTAAACTCGTATTTCCTTTATTTATTATTTATTTATTTATTAAGTGAAAATTCGGGGTTTTACACTTCTGAACCTTGTTGTGAGTTCATATTATTTAGTGAGATGATTATTATTGTCACTTGCACCTGGTCATTTGTGATATATTGCAGTTTTGAGATATATTAACACATGTATTTAATTTGTAATGTAATGACTTACTAGTATCTCCAATCTCATTTAGTTTATGTATATAGATTGTGAAGATTCCATAATCTTGGCAGTTGGTATCGGGTAAATCCAAATTTAGAGGATATTGTTGTCATCCTCATTTATTATATCTAATTGTTTTTCATTTTAGAGATTGCATATTTTGAGACTATGATTTTGAGATAGATATCTGGTTAAGTCTTTTGCTTTAGCTTTATTTGATTTGATGCACTATGCACTTCGATATTGTTGATGAGCATGAGTTATCTGTCAATATCAAATGATTGGAATTGTTCACAGATGTCTTATTCGAGTTTTAGTTTCTTAATCTTTGATTGAGATCCAGATTCATTTATTGCCTGGCAAACCAATTCTAGCAATTTTGTGGTTTAGGATATGGGATACTAGGATTGAAATGGTATATGTCACAATATTGATGGTAAGTGTTTCTAATTCATTGCTCTTTCTTTGTCTAATTCATTGCTCTTTCTTTGTGGGCTGGTATATTTTAGCCCCATGTAAAATAATGGAAACGAAGTTGCAAATTAAACCGCAAATACCACCCAAAAAACAAAAGGAAAAAAAGAAATAAATATTATGACCTCATGGTATGGTTTTGCATCTAAGCTTTTCAATCAAGGTATATCTTTTTTCAAGCTTGGGCTTGATTTGTAGAAGGCAATCCTGGGCTTAAAAATTAGGCCCACGAGTTTGAATAAAGCTCATTTCATTAACATGCCCAAAGTGGGTTGAGGTTAAAGCTATAAAATCTAACCCGGACTGCCCAAAGCCTATCCAATCCAACTTGATAAGAGCCCATTAAGCATTTAGTTTGGGTTTCAGCCAAGCTTTATTTGTAGCTCGAAGTTGAATTTGGGTTGGGTTTGTGATCATGCAATAAAATCATTAAAGCTTGCCCTAGACTAACTTCATTATAGACAATAAAATATGCACACACACATTTATGTGCTTACGCACATACATACATATAACCATATATGCGTTTTTAAATGTACTAGTCGTTTTTTATTCCCTTTTTCCCTCTTTTACGCTATATTTCCCAATGTACGATATTATAAGTTTAGGCTGTCAACAATATGAGCTAGATCAGTTTAGTCTCAAGCTCAATTCATGAGCCGAGCTCAACCTTAAAATTTACTCTCATGAGATGAGATTGACCTCTTAAAAAAGGCCTGATTATCTAGTTAAAGAGCTTAAACCAAGCTTGGATGGATGTAACTCGGTTAAAGCTTCATTCAATTAATTTATTATATTAATATAATTTTATATAATTTATAAGAGTAAAATAACATTATTAAGCTTTAGAGACAAATTTTGTTAATTTATTGTTTTTTTTATCTTGTTATATGTCATATATTTTGTAGATTTACACTGGCTACGTTTTTACGGTTTATTTGGTCTAGTTACAATTTAGAGCAAGTGAAGCTTCGTTAGATCCAAGCTTTAAAGCTTAGTAAATGCTAGAGAACTTGAGCGGAGCCAAACTCTGAAAATTTTAACGTGCTTGAACCAAACTTGAGCCTTCCTTCAAAGTTTATGTGCTCATACGAGCTGGACAAAGCTTGGTTCGTTCTGATTGAACTCATGTTTGCTCTTTACAACCCTATTTACATCCCAATCTATTACTATTATAAAGCGAACACTGGATTCTCTGACTGACATTTTATACCTGATACACCCCTCCAAGCTTTACCTATTTTACAAGTTTTTTATCACCGTATCAACAGCATCATAATAACCGAATGAAACATTCATGTGATTTGAACTTGACTCTTACTTTTAAAATGGGATGATTCCACATAGAGCATCTCATGATCAGTATTTTTCTAAGTAAACCCCACATAACATTTATAAAAATGAAAAAAATTAACCGTGGGGTACTCCACATAAAACATCCCATTTCAAAAGCAGAAGCTTTCTGATTTGTTACGAGCAAAATACATGCATTTCCCTAGTAGTGATGATACTAGAATTCCAAGAACCAAACTGCTGTATTGTGAAAATTTTTAAAAGAAATATCACTATAAAACCATGCATGCTTGCATGCGGCCAGCCATACATCTCCATTTTACCATCCCAATCATAACACATGGATGGACCCTCTTTCCAAACCACAACTGGACTCCAGAAAGACTAATGGAAAATAGCCAAGAAAGCCTTATTAAAAACACTTCATAGATCTTCTACGATACATGGCAGAAATCCAAATTGGCCTAATAGACATCAATAAATACTAAGGGAAGCACGTCGCAGAAATCCAAATTGGCCTAATAGACATCAATAAATACTAGGTTTCTGCCAAATTGGCCTAATAGACATCAATAAATACTAGGGGAAGCACGTGGCAAAAATCCAAATTGGCCTAATAGACATCAATAAATACTGGGGGAAGCACGTGCAAATCGAATTTGGCCTAATAGGCATCAATAAATACTAGGGAAAGCACATGCAATACCATACGTACGCATAATTTGTTATATCCTGATCTCATATTGTAAACGGATAAAATCTCGATAGAGTATATAAGCTAGGGTAAACATTTAACTTAACAGCCTTTTAGAGACAAAACCGTACGGACTGAGGTTCAAAGCGAACAATATCTCACTTGATTGGATCATAACAAATGGTATCAAAAACAGATTCGAGTCTGACAGTCCGTAAGAGATGGTTGAACCTATGAAGGCGGGCCCATAAAAGACTGACAGGCTTCTAAGTGTACAAAACTGTTTGGGTTAAGACCCAAAGCAAAAAATATCTCATTGGGCTGGGTCGTGATATAATTAGTTAAGATAGGACTCTTCAGGGTAGTAGCTTTTAACGAGGTATGCAGATAAATGATTACTTGATAATACAAAAGTCTTTTGACGAGTAGTTTTCTATTGAATACAAGTCTTTTAAGGATTTGTAAAGGATTTTTTGTAACAAACTAAAATGCGTATTATAGAGTTCTCTTAAAAATAGTATAGACGAAGATCATGTACAATATGAGAATCATCAGAAGTTTAATCTTAAATCTGACTATGGTTAGCGTTTTGTACACTTAATAAAATTAAATCGGCAACTGTAAACCAACTTTCGAATGAAGGAAAAAGAAATTTACATCAGAAGGTAAATGGTGCATTTATGAGCAGAATACTAGTGATTAGATTGGTTCCTAAATGAATGCCTCTCAAGTAATAATACAAAGACGGGGATACCATGAAATTGCCTGGCAAGTCTCGGGAAAAAAATTCTTGCTTACAAGGAACAAGATCAAGCGTTCCTAACACATAATTGCTATGTTGGATATATTCGCAGCAAGCATGCATGAGCAAAAATTTGAAACATTTGTGTACGGAAATAAAATCTAGTCTACCTAAATCTTCCAGTAGCTGCCTAGCACCAGGACTGCGACCTACATCCAGTAGCCACAGTATTAAATTAATAAATGATTATCTCAAATTCAATAACTTCTTTGTTTTTTTCTGATATCACTTATAGAAACCTTACCTGTACTGGAGATTAACACAGAGCAGTTAAAGAAAAAAAACGGTACTGGTGGTAGAAGCTTGAACAACCTTTCTGAAATCAACATACCCTTTTTTCTGATAATCAAAGGAGTTAGAACTAGAACTTGGTTTCGCAAATGTTCCTGCAACAACATCTTGATAAAGCACTAAGAACACGGCAAAATAACTTTTGGAAAGTCATCAATAACAAGTGCTCTAACAATCCAGTTAAGATTGTTCAAAGTTCAAGCTGACCAAAAAATGGACATTTCTAAGCTAAACCCTGAACAAGGGTCCAATCTGGGAATCAGAACTCAATAAGACATTGAAAACACTTAAACCAAAAGTTAACTAGCATCGACTTGGCACTGAAATATTTCTCTTTAGTACAGAAAAGCTCTTGTAGTATTTACTTCAGGTGGTATATCTGACTTGAATCTATTTCCAGTGTCAATGGAGCAAGATTAGACAAACCACTCTGCAATTTACTCGCAGACAACTTGGTAGGATGGAAAGGACTTTACTTGAGCCCTCACCTTTAGGTTGAATTATGGTGAAATATGAGCCAAATAACATCTCTCCAAGAGGTGGTTATGAAACAGAATCATTTTAGAAAGTGTTCACCAAACTGAGTTGCACAGACACATAGATGAACATAGAAACATCCTGCCCCACTTTGAATTACAGCTCAAAACATTCCTGCAGAAAACTCCATTTTGTGAGAATAACTTGATCTAGCTGATTCATGTACGAAATTGTAACATGTTAGTTTGAGGGCTTGAACAATTGACCAAGTGCACCACACCAGGCAAAGAGTAAATAAACAAATGGAACCCAAGAATTGATTTGTGTTTGATGGAAAATTGCACCAACTCAATCCAACATTGCATTACCCGAGATTCTATCTGATTCTGATAAATAAGAGCAGTTGTATTATCTTATTTCCTTTCAATAGCCTTCAGGTATCTCAGATAAGTACAAAATTTTGAGAATAAAAGAGGAACCATAAACAAATATCACACTTTAAATAGAGTAAAGCTTATTTACAGGCCCAGTTTATTAACAGCTAGCCAACTTTATTTAAAAGCAATTATGATATCTTTACTGGAAATGGCAGAAAGCTTGCTAACTTACTCCTCTTGCCAGCATGTTCTTTAAGGTAAATTCCGTTATTCCAGCCAATTATAGAAGCTAAAAGGCAATATTTGCAGCAGTGATCTTCTCCTGAAGTCTTGCAACTCTAGCCTGCACATGAAATACAAAGTACTGGAATGGTGACAAGTCAAACTCCAGTGCCACTTAATATGGTTCAAATATTTCAAAGAAGGTTGTAAAAAATTTCAAACATATACCAGCTAGGAAAGTTTTGAACTCAAAAAAAATGCGCTTTAATTGAATGTTCAATAGTGGATTCAAAAGAAGCAAATATTTGAGACTTTGTAATCTAATTCTTTAGGAATGTAACAACTCCTTGAAAGATCGACAAGCTGGGATAGCAGAAGCAAAGTAAGGCATTAAGTTGCTGATCTGATTAAGGTTTGTTAAGCCAAGAATAAAAAAGAGAAATGGAAAAGGAAGAAATCTGAGTTTGTCTTTTAATTTTGGATCCCAAAGCTCATTTTGGGCCATAGTTAACTACCAAAATATGGATGTTTATTGTGCCTTCAACTTCAGAAATGAGATATTAATGAAAAAATTTGCTTAAAATTGAAGTGTAGAGAGTTTTAATTCATGTAAGCTGCATTTCGATACAAAAAAATCTGCATCTTGAGAAACGTGTTTTTCTTGTTAAATACATGGTTTTGGGTGTTTCCTACATTCTCCAGAAATTTCTCATTATCTAAGTGTGGCCTTAAAGATATGCATTTTTAGGAGCCAAGAAGGTTACTAAACGAACAAATCTTTAGCCAGGATTACAATAGGAAAATCTGACGGCCAACTGGTATTTCTATTGAAGTTCAGAAATTCATGGTATAGATTGCTGTACTATGGTCAAACAAATAGTTTCATAATATTGAATATCAATTAAATTCCATATGCATGGGACAAACATGGTAATACCTATATATAAAAATAAAGACATGCCCAGAACGACACTAATTATCACGATATTAAGCTTTAGAGTCACGTTATGAAATTAAGGAAAAGAGTGAAGGAGACCCAACTATAAGGAAATCAGTTTCGCTTTATGCTAGAAAGATCTATGTTAACTCTATCCTTTCACCTAAACAATTAGTCGAGAAACTTAGAGAGAGAGAGAGAGAGAGAGAGAGAGAGAGAGAGAGACTTTCACATGGTTTTAATTTATTCTAGGGAAAGGATATTACAGATTACCATGAGTGTTAATCTGGAAGCTTTTAGCCAGAAGATGAGTACTACTAAACAAACACGCTGAGATCGCTAAGGACATGTATAACTACAAGGGAATTTCAACTAAAGCACGAGCATTTGTATAGTGAGACAAATAAGTTTCAAATAGGGATATGCTTGAATCAAGGCTCGGCAATGAGTCTTTATGTTTTGATTTGATTATGGATAAGTTGACAGCTCGCATTCATGAGGAGATGTCTTAGTGCATGTTATTTACAGAAGATTAGATTTTGGTGGACCAAATTAAAGAAGTAAATGTAACACTAGAAATACAGAGGGATATCATAAAAACAAGAGATTCTAAAATAATACAAGACAAGATGCTAACTCAATTTTTGATACAGAGTAATCCTTCTTTCTGTTCCAAAAAACTTGATGGAAATGACAAAATAAAAGCAAGCTATTTTTACTTATTCACGAATAACTTAGAATAAACAAAACCTTGAATAATTTTGAACGACGAATTGAGGGGTCAATCTCTAAAGCAATTGAATATGACTCCTCAGCTGCATCAAATTTTTCCAAAGCTAAGAATGCATCACCCTGGCAAATAAAAGCCTGCAATATGTAAACCAGTAAGTATATTTATGCATCATTCAGTAATAACATCAAGATGATATTCAAAAAAATGCTTCACCTTGTTACGGAAACAGAAAAATTTTTATTACAAGAGTCATTTAAAAAAAAATGCCTGTGGAACTTCAAAGGGTCAATTATAAGACATATCCTAAGGAAAAATAGCCATTAGATGATGATAACCATCTGATAGCTTTCTCCTTCACAGTGCAGATAATGCCTAACATGCAGCTGAGAATATTTATGCTCAGGTATTTCCACCATTTACATCAGTTAGATGTATTGTAGCATTGTAGTTTATAGACATAAAAAAGACAAGGTGAAAAGAGAATGAAAAACTCTCCACCCTCTTTTATGTTATTTTCTCCTTTCGCTTTCTTCTACCCCTTCTTCCTTCTTTTTCCTTACAATTCATGAATCAACTGACACAACTTGGTAAAGGAGCAATTTTTTTTTCTTAAAAATTCTTTTCATGAGATAACACATTTCTATATGGAACATGATAGCACTTAATTTTAGCAGTTTCTCGAAGCAGTTTATAGGTTTTTTGGTTGAGTATTGAAGTTGACCACTTTTTTTCTCCGAAATTCCTGAAATTTTGACACAAATTGTTTTTCAGAGTAATGTACCTATTCTCTTCATATGAGGTGTAATTCAACAGAAAATCCCCCAAAAGTGCTGGTACTCTTAATGGAGTGGAAGTTTTATTGTGGCTTTTAGAAGAACCACGAATTAGGTTTCTGTTTCCTCTTTCTTGAGGTTGTCTTTTCACCAAGGTTGTAGTTGATTATATGCATGTCACACGCTGTTAACGCTCTCATTTGGTAATGTCTTGATGTTTCTGGTCATTTGTTGTAGTGATCCAATCAAATATATGACCCTGAGTTGGAGTTTGGTCATTGTATATGTAAAAAACTCAGGCAGCATTTGATTAAAGGTTGTTTAAAGTATTGCCAAGGATGTCAGAAGTGAAACAGTCATTGGGTATTTCTTTCCTTTTGGCTGGGATGGTCCATTTAGGTAATTCAAGGGGTTATTCAGCTGACTTTGTAGGTTTCGCTCCCACATTATCCCACTCAAGCAGTTCTACCACTGGCTTCAGTGCCACCAGGCCCACCACTACTCTTCTAGTCCACACTGGATTATTGATTTAGAAGTTCTAGATCACATAACAGTTCTGTCCCTCTTTTTTCCTGCTTTCCTTTATCTTCCAATAAATAAAGTTTTTAAAGGTTTTCACTCCTCTGTTTCATGAAAGGACATTATTCTACCCCTTCCATGTTTCTGTTTCCCTTTCCATGAACCTAATTTTACTACAAACCTCTTGTAAGTCAATTGCACCATAAAGTCTTCTAACTGTAATGTCACCTTCTTTTCTTCTTGTTTTTCAATAATGAAGAAGGTGATTGGCATGGATCATGAGGGATCATGAGAGAAATGATCTTACTTCCTTGACACATCACCTCCCTCTCAGTCTCGTCAATTCAGATGAAACAGTATTTGCAGTGATAATCGTTTAATATTAGTGTCATGAATTCATTATATCCTTCTCTTTCTGTTTTGAGATTAATGTTTCCTTTATTATTATGTTCTTCCAGTTTATGTCCAAACTGTACAACTTTTAAACTGCAAAACAATCTAGACCTCACACCTCATTAAAAAGAGATTCACCTCACACTTTCATAGGAACAAGACAAATTAGACAAAAAGGTGCTGAATTATCACTTCTCAGACCATTTTCATCTGTTCGTAGGATTTTTGTCCACAAGTGTAATGAATATCAACTCTAACACTCAGGTGAGCAAAGAAGCTGCAATTAGATAATGGGCCCTTTTTTTGGAGAATTTCATTCATTAAACAAATTGATGGAATATCATACTCTAATGTGTAGACCCATTGTGATTGCTTCTTATTTGGTTATTGACACTTTTTTATTTTTATTGGTGACTACTCTCACGTCATGTGGTTTTATCTTATTAAAAATTACAATGAAGTCGTTCCTGCATTGAAAGATTGTCATAAAATGATAAATAGTCAATTTCATGCTTAAATCAAAACTCTTGGATAGGACAATAGAAGGAACACATCTAGCAGTGCACTTGCTTCTTTTCTACCTAAACATCCTATCATCTGTCAAAGAACCTTTGTTCAGAGGCCCCAACAAAATGTAGCCAAAAGAAAACTTACCATTTGTTAAAGGCAAATAATTCCCCTTGTTTACAATCCATCTTCCAAAAACCTTTTGGTTTGAAATCACTCTTACTTATACCTCTTTTTTAACATGTTTCAAGATAAAATCTTATGTTTCAATTTGCTGATAATTTTGATAATTTGAATGGAAAATGTTTTACAGATATATATATATATATTCGCAAAGTGACCATCCATTGGTATGCTAAAAATCTCAATTTGTCAGCATGAAAACACACATTCAAGTTGTTCGAGCATAGCATATTTTCACAAAAATGCCAAACATTAGATCTATTGCCAATCCACCCCACATTCAAGTATCCGTATATGAAATGTGTTTAGGGTATGAATCCAACAATCGGTGCTTGGGCAATGGTTAGCACAAGCACCACTCAAGTTTCAATTCTTAGCATAACCTTGACTAGCCCTATTAGGGGCTACCTAAAAGCAGGACAAAATATTATTTTTTGCCAAGGTTGCTGAAAATGTAACTGGCAAGACATTTATCACCTCTGAGAAAGTATCTTGCAGAAGAAAAAAATTCAAGCCAGTCAGTCAGGTTCCAGCATTGTAAATCATGCAATTCAATGATACCCAAACCATGTCCAGAAAAGTGAGCAAATAATTTTACTTACTTCAGCAGAATTATGAAGCATTGGTTGTGGGACCTCAAAGCATTCATTTTGTAAGCTCCAGTCACACAAACAACCTCTCAAAACAGAAAATAAAATAATCATAACCTGAGGATATTGAGGAGATATTGACAAAGCTTCTTTAGCATCTTCCAAAGCACCAGACTTGTTGCCAATTCCCAGTCTTGCAGTCGACCTGATGAAAACAATACTTTCACAATTGGGAAATTCAGTTGTGCACGTTACCTGACAAAGAAATCAGAACATCACAGAAACTGCCAGCAATTGGCCAAAGTTCTATCATCATATTATAGAACCTGATGAGAAGTGAATTTTACTCACGAAAACCAGATGGATGGTACAACTTAAAAGACTTTCATCAGTGAAAGAGAACTATGCAGAACAAAGAAGAGTAAGAACCATATGAACTTCATAGATTGATAAGACCGAGTAACTCAAAAAATGAGCCCAATGAAATATAAACTGAGTATTAACTCATAAATGTCAAATGGAATGTTGTATAATTATTATGTTAATAATTAAACTACAGCAACTAATCATAGCATGGCCAACCAAATATAGTTTTGACTTCAGCAGACCTGATTTTGTAAATAACATGCAGACCTCCAAATGGTTTAAGATCAATGGCCTGCATCATTAAGAAACTGTCATTATCGCCTTTTCAGACTCACTACCCTCTTTTCTGATTCAAGGAAAAAACATAAGGTCAATTAAAACTTACGAACCATGTTAAACTAATATTTATACATAAAAAGCTCTAGCAATCACAAATCAAGAACTACCCCTGAATTTGGTAAATAAGAAGGCATTATTCTTCATTGTCAACTTCAATTTAACACTAATCCAAGAATTCAAGAAGCGAGGAACGTTCTTCCAGAATACCACTCTTCATCATGCAAACTGTTCACACTCCGTCAATTAAGACTGTTAAACTCCATTTTAGGAGACGTCTTGCCAAAAATCAGCTAATCATGCTATCTTAATAATCCACCTAATGGAAATTTTTATAGACTAAAACCCCCCACATTTCGGGCAGTTTAATAATCAGGGGCACGAAAGAAATTAGGTCACCAACAACTTCCAGAAATACTCATAATCCGGATGTCCCAAAATGGTAAGAAGGTTCACAATCTTCCCATTGCAGTACGAACATTTTAACATCAGTAAGCTTTAAACTGAACCAAGTCCATAAATGTTATTTTGCAGTAACATAACTTTGTAGAAAACAGGTAGAGGAGATTCAGTCAGATTGCTAGTCAGTGCAGAACTTTGTTAAATGCCTTAGATATTAGTATGTAAATCACTAACATTGAATTGACACTACCATCTGAACTACAGATTTATTTTATCCTGAATATGATATCATTTCCTCACTCTAAAATTTAAATGGCGATTGTAATGAATCCCATACCAAACAGTATATTATATTCCTTCAATAATTTACTAGTTTTTAGTTTTATCTAGAAGTGGCACCTCAACCACCCAATATATGTACAAATAGTTTGAAGGAGTAAAATCAATTTTTGTTGCTAGAGCCTGCAATACAGAATCTAATGGTCAATATAGTGATTCTTGCAGCCACTAAAATAACATCTCTATAATCAAAAGTGCCCTGTCTGTTATGTACAGTGGACAGCTGCGTGTGGGTGTGAATGTGAAAACCGTGTACTATATAATTTCCTTGTTTAAAGAGATTTGTGTGTCATTTTATTTCCATATATAGTGTACATCCATAGATAGGCAACAGCTGTATATAGTTTTCTTGTTAAGGGAGATTTTGATTGATAGCAAATTGATAGTGGGCTGTAATTAAGGACAAAATCTTCTATTTAATGAGAGGAACTATCCACTGAGAGATATTCAGACCATTGGACATGGTATCAAGGCTAACCTTCTGTTCCTAAGGATTTCTCGGGCTCAATCTCTTGGTAAAGCCCTAGGGCTCTTGAATTTTATTCTAGTTTCTGGTCAGTTTTGATTCCGGTGGCTGTGCTAACCAATCTCGGATATTTTGGAGGAATGAAGTTCTCGGCAGTTTTGAGTGTTATCATAGCAAGGTCTCTTGGAGATTCTAAGTTCTGGTCTGCAGAAGCAAGTATCAGCTTGGCCTTGTTATTAAGATCTAATTTCTTTTTCTCTTATGTCAAAATAACGAATGCCTTCTCATCTTTCTGAGAATCTCATTAGATAGGAGACCTGTACAGCAATACACAACTATTCATGTTAACTAACTACACATGGCAACTACCTATACGGCAATACACAGTTATTCATGGTAACTAAAATATATATGACAACTAACAATAGAGTTCAGAAAATCACAATAGAATATCAGCCTATTAATTCTGTTAGCTAGATAAGAAAAATTAAGCTATACAAGGTTAATAGAAATAACAAAGGAAAGGAGTATATTTTGGAAACAATAAATGTGATTTTATTGTTTATAGGATCTGCTAACCCTTATTAGCATCCCCTGCAAATTGATGGTGGTAGATCAAGAAGCATTAATTTGCCAACGAGAAACTTATGACGTGGACGAGTCATAGCCTTGGAAAATACATCCGCAATCTGAAAATCCATGCTGATATGAGAAAGAGTAATAACACCTCTGTCATAAGCCTCACGAATGGAGAAACAATCCACCTCAATATACTTGGTGCACTCATGAAATACCGAATTTATTGCATTCTGAATTGCACTAGTGTTATCCGCATGTAGAGAAGTGAGCACACGTTAAGGGCACCTATACTTAGCCAACAATCCATGAAGCCAAATAATCTCAGAACAAGCAAAGGACATGGCGCAATATTTAGGCTCCGTGGAAGACTTAGACCATGGTCTTGTTTCTTACTCTTCCAAGAAATGAGTGCATTGCCAAGAAACATTCACCAGCCCATAATCAAGTGACGAGTATCAGGGCAACCAACCTAATCAACATCATTGTACACACTCAACTGCATAGGTGATCTAGCAGCCAAATGAAGGTGCCAAGGAGTTTACATAAATTGACTAACTTACTGAATAGCGAAAGAAATATCAAGTCAGGTTATTGTCAAATAGTTCAGACTCCCAACCAACTGTCAATACAACGAGGGATCAAAAAGAAGCTCGCCCTTGTCACGTGATACTTCACATTCACCTCCAAAGGGATGTCAACAGAAGAAGCATCCTAAAGTCCAGCCAAAGCAATCAAGTCCCCAAGTATACTTCTGTTGATGCGAAAAAATACCTGCACATTCAGTCTTCACTACAAGGCCCAAGAAATGTTAAAGAGAACCAGGATCTTTCATGTGAAATTATGTTCATAAGTATTGTTAAAGCTGATGAACTACTAGGTCTGACTCTCAGTTGATTGAGCAACT
This sequence comes from Buxus sempervirens, assembly GCA_947561395.2. NCBI lineage: Eukaryota > Viridiplantae > Streptophyta > Magnoliopsida > Buxales > Buxaceae > Buxus > Buxus sempervirens. Next base: position 10,447,144 of record OX387188.1, read on the forward strand.
ACAACAGTACCTCAAGACTTCCTTTCATATGAAAGATCTTAGTCCACTGCAGTACTTTCTTGGCCTTGAGGTGCACCTTACTCTGGCTAGCACACTTTTGCATCAGCACAAGTATACCCAAGATTATTACTTTGGCTATTCTTCAGTCAAGAAACTCAATACTTACATCTATGGAGGTAAATTTAAAGCTACGTCAGGAGGAGGAAAAGCTATTATCTGATCCATTTCTATGTAGGCAGCTGGTAAGGAGTTTGAATTATTTGACAATTACAGGGCCTGATATCTCTTTTGCATTCTAGCAAGTCAGTCAGTTTATGCAGGCACCTCAACATTCTCACTTGGCAGTTGTGAGATGTATCGTTTGTTATTTCAAGGATACTTCAAGTTGAGGATTATTCTTTCCTACTGAGCCTTCTCTACAATTGATTGGTTTTACTGACAGTGATTGGACTAGTTGTGCGGATACTTGCTGTTCGATTACTGGTTAGTGCATGTTTCTTGGAAGAGCAAGAAACAAGATCGAGTATCAAAGTCCTCCATGTAGTCCAAGTATCGTGCTATGTCATCAACATGCTCTGCGATGTGTGGCTTAGAAGTCTGTTGGGCGAACTTGATATTCCTCTGCTTAACCCTACTCCACTCCTACCAAAGCTATTCAAATTGCTGCCAATCCGGTCTTTCATGAACACACAAAGCATACTGAAATAGATTATCATTCCATTTGTGAAGCACTTAACCAACATGTGATTACTCTTCCTCATATTTCCACTATACTTTAGCCAGTTGATGTGTTTACTTAGTATGGTGGTAAAATCTTTAGACTGCTAGCATAACACGCTATTGGGTTTGGGCCTGAACATAGCCACTTCACACAAAAAATACCAAAAGTCAAATGTATTGCTAGTTCTGCAGTACTTGAACCTTGCTTCAATGTGGCCTATATTAGATTATAGTCCTTCTTACTACCACAACTATTACAATTATATTAATAGTCAAGATAGCAATTTTGAACAATTACCAATAGATCTAAGGCACCACTGTACTAGCAATACTGCTCTCATGTTATGTAAGACCTAGATGTCTCATTGTACTACTGGTATAACATTCATGCTATTTCGCCATCATGTCACTCATGTGACCCTACACTTCACCAACACAGGCCAATAAAAATTTATGCCCATAGTAAAATTCTTGACTGAAGTATTACATGGCAATCAAAATTAGTGAAATTTCAAGAAAATTGATGAAATCTTGCCAAAAAGGAATCTTCTGAAATGTACCAGTCTTAAAACCTTCTTAAATTAATTTTTCATGTGACAGCTTATTAGATGAATCTCACTATTCCATGTGTATTTCCATGTCATTCCAACTTATAAATTATATCAGTCTCAAATACATTTGCCCCATGACAAAAAGAGATCTGAATCTAATGCCTTCTATGCAAGGATAACAATAAAAGGGATCAAGATAGAGAAAACCCAACTTTATCATTTATAATATATGAATTATAATATTAGGCTCTGTTTGTTTCAATGGAAAATATTTTCCAACAGAAAATATTTCCTAGAAGAAAATTTTTCAGAAATTTTTTTTCCTATGTTTCCTTTTTCACTTTGTTTGGATTGTAAAATAGATAGTTTTCAGGAATTTTCATAGGTACGCTTGAATTGAACTAAAATTTAAAAAACAGGGGAACAATGAAAATTTTATATTTATTTTAATCCATGTAGTATTTAATATATCAAAAATGATTTGCGACTTTATCAAATTTACAAAATGTTGCCCCAGGCTCTCTCACTTAAGGTGAGGCAGCGATCACAATCTGCAGCCATTTCTGAAGAGGATGAAGGTGCATTAGACAAATAAGGAGCAAAAGTGTTCTTGTTAGATAACCTGAACACGCTTTCTTCTTAAGAAAGATTGCATAGAGACGACTAATACACACAAGGGGCTAGTCTTTTTTATAAAAAAAAAAAAAAAAAGGAACCGAGGGTCCATAGGAGAAGAAAGTGATAGAAGGGTTCACAGGCTGGTATACAAGAAAGATGAACCTTTGTTTCCCCTTGATTAGCTAGCACCTGGCTTTCTCCTATTTTATTCCAATAGTACAGAGAGAGATGGGGCCGGCAGCTGTGCCTTACTCTTGTGAGTAAAATTAATGTACTCCTTTCTTTCGGAGTTAGGTAGTAGGAGCAGGAAAACTAGGAACAGAAACCACAGTCGATCGGGAAAGCAATTGGAATACTAAAATTATGGATATGAATATCCACTTTCTCCTTTCTCCTATTTTTATTATAGTGCAGAGAGAGATGGGGCCGGCAGCTGTGCCTTACTCTTGTTAGTAAGAGTAATGTACTCCTTTCTTTCAGAGTTAGGCAGTAGGAGCAGGAAAACTAAGAACAGAAACTGCAGTCGACCGGGAAAGCAATTGGAATACTAAAAATATGGATATGAATATCCACTTTCTCCTTGGTTTATCAGCATACGATGGATCGTCCCATGAACAACCCAATTTATTTCTTCAATTCTAATTCTCATCCAGCCATGGGCAAGCTCGGAGACTACTTCCTCTAATGTGTTTTATGACTCAGAGATCTGAGAAGCCTGTCTATCAGTTGGTGATCTCCAACAGCTTCTGTAGTAAAGAAACCACAACATGGTCAATTAAATCTTTCCCAATGACAGAGAAGTCTCCATCTCAAGTTCTCTCTCCCGTTCGCTTTTTCAGAACGGAAAATAACTTCCGCCATTTTTTTTCGGAACTTATTTTCCTACATTTTACTAATGTTTTGGAAAAAAAAAATTCTGCTATTTTTATTTTTCTGTAAAACAAACAGATGGAAAGTTTTAAAATCCTGGAAAAAAAAAATTTTCCAGCAATTTCTGTTGAAACAAACACAGCCTTAAAGTAAAATACAGATTTTTTTATCATATTTATTGATAAAATGTATGTTTTTGTACACAACTTTTATACTAAATTCTAACACATATTTGAATTGGCAACAAGATGGGTTAGGCTCAAGCTATGGCTAACCCGAACGGCCAAGCCCACTTTTTATTTAGAACTCTAACATTAGGATGCAGGTGGGAAATGTTGCCCACTTAACCAGCCCCATGGCGACCTTTACTCCCATGCAGAAAAACTATAAAAACATCAACAGCAGTTGTTACAGATGTTGAAAATGATCAACGGAGCTTCTGTAGATTGAAATCTTGTCCAATTGGCCTATGGAGAGAGTCTCCAATCAAGCAGATGATCTGGATCAACGTAAGTGCAAAAAACCATCTGACCAGGTAAATAAACATATGGAGGCAGACAAATAAACCTTTTGTTGTTAAAATTCTGTGCTGAAGACTAAATACAACCAGATGAACAAGAAAGTCAGAAATTTAATTGACATCAACAAACTTTAGTAGAACTACAATTTAAATGCAAGAGTGGCAATAGTATAAAAACAGAATTGTGCTATAAAAGTAAGATAAATAAAAACACACAGGCAAGACAAATTGATTTGAATAAAATGATAAAAGTAATCATAATCAAAACAGATGAAACATCTTTTAATCAAATGAACAAATTACAGCAATCAGTAACACGTGGATATGACAAGCTAATAAGATAAATCAACCATAAAATCACAAGAAAACACTATAATTAGTAAAACGAAATAAGTAAATGTAAAATGCAGTGCCCAATGAAGTGACATTTAAATGTGAAGCAGAAGAAAGTTTGCAGTAGTTATATTATAATCAAGTATACTGCAATAAACTTGGAAGGAATTGACACAGACAACAGAGCAATACTGATAAAACAAGAAGAAATAAATAGCATGCAAAGCTAAAAACAGGTTTCTAACTGTAGAGATTTAGATAAATTTTACGAAAAGGCCAATGAAGAATTAGGGTTAAGAACAATAGATTGAAACCAAAATAGAAATAGAAAGATAGTGTAAATAATTATAAATTAAACTTATCGATTGCAGTAGATCAAGGCAAGGCTTAAGAGCCTTTATGCTTAAAGCCTTTAACACCTCCTTATTAGATCAAAACCTCAGTACAAAGGGTTACAGTGCCTTAGCTCTCAGCATTCAATGATCACGAACTCTCTTGGAGTGTACTCAGATCAAAAGAAAAATGGGACTGCGGATTCTTAACAGAGAAGAAGATGAAGGGTTTCTGTGATTTTGCAATTTCAGATCTCAGATATCAAATCTATTCTCAAGGAAAAGAAGACAAGGGAAATTGAGATCAAGAAAACATGAGCAAAGATGGTTTTCACAGAAGACAAAGAACTAGGGTTCGTTCCCTTTTGCACATCTCGTGTTTCAGATTTGATAATGCTTAAAGAAACAAGACACCCCATTAAATAGTTGAACCAGGCGAACCAACATATTGGTTTGTCAGTTCAGTTACAACTGCCTAATACATTAAGCAATGTTTAAAGTTATAGCGTTACTAAACATTTAAAAAATAGCATTAAGAGACTTGGTCTCTGTTTTGAGACTTTCTAATAAGATAAATACAACAATCTTAAAGCCTTTAACCACTGTTATTTATTAATATACTTGCTACATCTAGTCAGATTATATGGAATCAATTAAGACAACTTCTGCTGTAGATCTCACTAAAGTTTAACCCTTAGTTGGGAACAACTTCAAGAGATGGAAGCAGAAGCTGCATTATTTACTTGAGACCCAAGAGATAGCATTTGTGCTTACAAACAGAAAACTAGAAAATTCTGAAGGTGAAACCAAGTTACCTGAATTAACCAAATGGATAAAAACAGATCGGATGTGTAGGCACTACATCCTTAATTCCTTATCTAATGATTTATTTGATATATATTGTGTTTATGAAACTACTAAGGATGTATGGGATGCCTTACATAAAAAATACATAACTGAATATGCAGGTGTTAAAAAATTTGCCATTGGAAAATTTCTTGAATTCAATATAGTAGATAGCAAACCTGCTTCGGATTAGATAAATGAATTTCAAAAAACAGTTAGAGACCTAACTAATGAGGGAATAGTCTTACCTGAAGTATTTGTGGCTGGAATCTAATAGAGAAATTACCTTCTGCTTAGAAGGTCTATAAGACCAATCTTAAACATAAGAGAAAATACATGACCCTAGAAGAACTTATAGTGCATATTAGGATAGAAGAACAAACCCAAATTAGAGAGAAGGTACAAAAACCAGTCGCTTTTCCAATCAATAAAACCAACTTTGTTGAAGGTTCTAAGAAGAAAAAATGGGATGCACATAAATCCTTAAAACCTGTCAACAAAGTAGAGTTTAAAAAGAAAAGAGGCAACTGCTTTGTCTGTGGCAAACCAAGCCATCATGCAGCCCAATGCCAGGATAAGAAAGGCAAAGACAGACCTCACCTTAACTTGGCTGAGACTGATGTTATGATTTCAAAGAAAAACTTGACATGCAACAAAGAGTGGGTAGTGGATACTAGTGCTACAAAGCATATCTATATAGATCCTGACTTATTCACATCTTACCAACCCATAGGAGGAGGCAAGCAGGTGTACTTGGCAGACTCTCACACATCTTTAGTTTTTGGGAAAGGGAAAGTTGTAATCAAACTCACTTCTAGGAAGTAGCTGGTCCTAATTAAGGTTTTGCATGTACCTAGGATTAGAAAGAACCTTGTATCAATATACTTTCTAAATAAAGTAGGAATTAGACTTGTTTTTTAGGATAACAAGTCAATACTCTCTAGGAATGGGATATTCTTGGGCAAGGGTTATTATAACAATGGTTTATTTGTACTCAATGTTTCTAATGAAGGTAATGAAATAACCAGTTCTGCTTATATGATTGACTCTTTTTCTTTATGGCATGTGTAAGCACCTTCCGAAAGTGCCAGAAGTGAAAACCCTAAAAGACAGCTCAAAACCCTGAGCAAAAATTGACTTTCTAATCAAATTCAAGATGGCTGCCATACTCTATCTCAATGGATCGAAAATTTCAACACGGTTCCAATGCAACTGAGTTTGCCAGAATCGGAGTCCAGATAAGGAAGTTATGGGCAGATCAAACCCAGAAAGAGCAAAATTTGACTTTCTGCTCAAACCCAGATTAACTACCACCCCTATCCCGAGAGAGAGAAAATTCCGACACGGTTCCGACGCAATCGAATTTGCAAGAATCGGGGTCCAGACGGAGAAGTTGTGAGCAAATTAAAATTCTGGGAACGGTTCCAACTTTCTGCTCAAAACTTGAATTTGCTGCAACACTCTGTCCCAGTGGATAGGAAATCCCGACACGGTTCCAACGCAACTAAGTTTGCCAGAATCGGGGTTCGGATGAGAAAGTTACGAGCAAATCAAACCCTAGGGCAAAAATGCAAAAAGCTGTCCACGTGGCGAATGCGCAGAAATCTGCCACGTGGCGAAGAAAGGGCAAAAGGGCAAGAGAAATAAAATATCTTGAATATAATACTATTTTCTAAAAATATTTTGATTTTGTTAATTAAATTAAATAAAAATCCAAAAATTCGGATTCTCTCATTAGGAGAGAGAATCCCATCAAATTAGTCAAATCCATCAAATCAATCAGTCAAAATTAAGAGAGAAAATTTGCCCGCACAATATATACGGGCAGACCATGTCCGTATATACTATGCGGGCAGAATCTTATCCAAAACCTTATCCAGAATCACAGAAAATCTCAAAATCCGTATTTAGAATTCAGGCGGAGCGAAAATAGGCCAAAATTGGCCTGTCCGCACCTCCTATACGAGCAAAGAAGATTTTGTGAAAATCTTATCCTCTATGCGAATCATCCACGTGGACGATTCGTGATGATTGCAGAGAAGGTATCCCGTCCGCACATAATGTGCGGGCAAGGCTCGTCTGCACACTATGTACACACAGGCTCGGCTTCTATAAATAGGGGCTTCCAGTCCTTGGCTGAGGGTTGGCCCTTCATTGTAGCTTCTCTAACCTCTCTCCCACGAACCAGTGGTCCCCCTAACCCTATTCCCTCACCCCCAAGCTCCTAAATCCCCCCAAAATACCCTCCTACTTCCCCAAAACCTCTCCATCTCCCATTCTAACCAAGGAGGAGACAAAAAGAAAAGGTGGTGGAGCCAAGTAGAGTCTCCAAGTGCTGTCCACTTCTCAAGGGGTCCTCCACACGCTACAAAGAGGACAAACAACACCAAGGTAAGTGTCCTTGGCACTTTTGATGTAACATATGTGAATTTGGGCATGATAGGAGCATGTCCTTTCTTATACATTGTTTTCCTTCACTTGTACTTGCTCTACCCTCCCCTCTTCATGTTCTTTTATGTTTTTATCACAATAGTAGACTCCCATGGGTAAGGGGAGATGTCTTGACACAAAGGAGAGAAGGGGAACCCACAAGTGCTCATTTCTCTTTTTTCCCTTTAAGGAGGGCATGTTCTCCTTTCCTCCATCTAATGTATCCCGTAAATCCCCCATTAACCCTTCTCTTGATCATGCTTCCTTTTAATTTCTCCAGATGATCTTGCTTATTTTGTTGCTACGTGGGATGGCATGGATATGAAATTGTGTATGTACACCAAAGCCTAGCACATACCCTACCACTTACCCACTGTAATGGTCATCTTTTGCATAGGATGTGCACTAAATGCTCCAAACGTACATGGTACGTCTAGAATACATGTTTAGGTCACTTTCCTCTTAATTGCATTTTATTAACATGCGCACTTACATGGCCAACACTATCATTGTTTTAGCATGATTTGTGTCTCCTTAGATGATTGTTTTGATTACTTGAATGCATGCAATGTGGTTTGGCCATGCCCTTAAGCATAGGCTTCCTAAAGGGGAATCCCTCCCTTGCTAGTAACCCGGTGGGGAAACTCATCCCCACCTAAAACTAGGGAGCTTAGGCTCCAAAGAAGAGAGGGAGAGGCACCTAGCCTTCGCTCTCCTTTCCCCCGCAGTTCAAACCTTAGAAATTATGGTTTTTAGCTAAAAATGGAGGTTGGCAAGCCACTGTGGGTCAACACAGTGACCCACAGAGAGTGCAAGACTCATTGGTGGGGGGTGGGGGGTCTCCCTGCTCCCCCTGAAAATTGGTTTCTTTTTGGATTTCAGGTCCTGCCCGTATACATAGGGTGATTTGGCCCTGCCCGTGTGGGTTGTATGGGCAAGGCCTACCCGTATGGTGTATACGGGCAGCACACAGAAACCTCAAAAGTCTAATTTTTTGGGGTTTAGCAAGTTTAATCAGTGATTAACCCAACCCATTCTAACCTAATGAGGTCTCTAAGTAATCAGAGGCCTCTTTTGGGACTTGGGCCCATCTGGGGCCCAATAAGACTTCTTTGTGGGCCTTCCAATGGGGCCCACACCTGTCTTGCTCACACCCAGGCCCACCCCAAGGTTGGACCTCAAGCAACTTGGATAAAGTCTTTGGGCCTCCTTCAAAGCCCAATAGGCCCTCTTTAAAAACCTAAACCAATCGATGTCCTTGCATGCTCAAAAAATACTTCCAAATCAAATTAACCAAATCCGAAAATGGGTTATCCAATGTAACCCCAAATGGGACTTGGGCTTGACTTAAGCCCAATTTGGCACTCCCGTGGGCCTTCCAATGGGGCCCACTCCAGACTCACTTTACCTTCAAAATAATAAGATAAAATAAGGAAAAGGGGGACCCACACCATTTTCAGTGGTCCCCACACAAACCTAAATCTGAGGATTGCATATCTGAGTAGGAATTGGGTGAATAAACCAATAAGTTGACTCTAAACCAAGAAGACCTGTGGGACCCATCACCCGACGGGGCGGACCAGGGTGTCTACGAACTTCCCCGGACCGCAACCGAGACCCTACCCTGAATCTGAAGCCTCAAACCGCCTAATAGACAAACCTAGACATCCAGGTATCTGCCTGCACCCCATCAGGCAATAGCGACTCCCAATCCCGATACTTTCCCTTCAAAGAGAGGCACCGCACCCGCGTGCGCCTCGAGTCAGATGTGCGGCCCCGCGGTTATGACGCGCGCACAGCATGCTAGATTAAGGCATACTAATATTTCAAATATTAAGAGAATGCAAAACTTAGGATTAATTAAGAATATAATGAATAATAACTTTGATAAGTGTAAGTCTTGCTCTGAAACAAACTTCATAAATAAATCCCATAAATCTGTAACTAAAGAAATCAAACTTCTTAGTTTAATTATGAGACATACTAGGTCTAGAGGAGGTAAAAATTATTTTATTACCTTCATAGATGATTTTAGTAGATATATTAAAATCTATCTTCTTAGAAATAAGAATGATGCAGAGGAGACCTTCATCAAGTACGAAATAACAAACCAGTCAAATTAGAAAATTAAAAACCTTAGAACCAATAGGGAAGGAGAGTATGACTCAAACTCATTTCACAAATATTGTGAAGAGAATGGGATTATACATAGAGTCACTGCTCCTTACTCTCCTGAGTCTAATGGAGTAGTTGAGAGAAAGAACAGAGCTCTCAAGGAGATGATGAACTCCGTGATTGTTAGTTTTGGTTCACCATTTGTGGGACGAAGCTATCCTTTCTGCTTGTTCTATAACAAACAAAGTTCCTCATAAGAAAACTGGTAAGGCACCTTTTGAACTTTGGAAGGGACACACTCCTAACCTAAATTACCTTAAGGAATGGGGTTGTCTAGCCGAAGTAGGTCTACCAAACATTAAGAGGAAAAGGATATGTCCTAAGATTATAGATTGTGTATTTATACGTTATGCTGAGCACAATGCTGCCTATAGATTTCTTACTTTGAAATCTGTAGATGATGATACGGTGTCAGCTAACACTATAAAAGAGTATAGAGATGCAGACTTTTTTGAGTCTATTTAACCTGTAATGTCAAAACCTATATTAGGTTCAAGTGTAGCTTCCACAAGCCAAACCAAAGAGACAGAACCTGAACCAAATCTTAGAACTGAACCAGAACATAACATAGAACCTGAATTTGAACTAAGAATAAGTAAAAGACCTAAGAAGGCTTCTAACCTAGGAAATGACTTTTACACATTTTTAATAGATGGTGAACACCTATGAAGAAGTTATGGCTTCGCTAGATGTAGTGTTTTGGAGAGAAGCCATTATTAGTGAGTTAAATTCTTTTTTGGCTAGTCATACTTGGGAGTTAGTTGATTTATACTTGGGAGTTAGTTGATTTGCCACCTAAAACTAAACCCATAGGCTGCAAGTGGATCTTTAGGAAGAAGTTTAAGATAAATGGTTCCATAGATAAGTATAAGGCTAGACTAGTAACAAAAGGTTTCAGTCAACAGAAAGAGGTAGATTACTTTGATACTTACGCTCCAATCGCTAGGATAACTACTATTAGGATCATGGTAGCATTAGCATTCATTAACAACTTAGTAATTCACCAAATGGATGTTAAGCCAGCTTTTCTAAATAGTGAATTAGAAGAGGAGATTTATATGAAACAACTAGAAGGATTTAAATTATCAGGAAAAGAAAGTAAGTTTTGTAGATTAGTTAAATCCTTGTATGGTTTGAAACAAGCATCCAAATAGTGGCATGAGAAGTTTGATAATATGCTGGTAAAGAATGAATTTCATATAAATGACCCAAATAGGTGTGTATATTACAAGTTTAATAATAATCCAGGTGTTATTATTTGCTTGTATGTAGATGACATGCTTATCATGGGTACTAGTTTAGATTTAGTAGCTTCAACTAAGCAGTTTCTTTCTTCTAAATTTGAGATGAAGGATTTAGGAGAAGCTGATGTCATATTAGGCATCAAAATCTTTAGAGAGTCGGGTAGTATCAAATTAAGCCAATCACATTGTGTAGAGAAGATTCTAAGGAAGTTTGGACATATAGAGTGTGATCCATTATCCTCTCCTTATGATTCTAGCATACACCGTAAAAAAAATATAGGTGAAAGTGTATCCCAGGTTGAGTATACTAGAATGATTGATCCATTGATGTATTTGATGAATTGCACTAAACCTGATATTGCTTATGCAATAGGGAGACTGAGTAGGTATACACATAGTCCTAACTATAAGCACTGGAGAGCCTTAGTTATGGTTTTAAGGTACCTTAAGACTACAATAGACTATAGTTTATAGTACTCAGGATATCCCGCTATATTGGAGGGCTACTATGATGCCAACTAGATAACTGGGCATGATGATACAAATTCTACCAATGGCTATGTATTTACTTTAGGAGGTAGGACTATTCCATAAAATCATGTAAAAGTCGTGTAATGAAAAATCCACCATGGAATCAGAGTTTGGAGCCTTAGAGCTAGCCGGTGGAGAGGCAGAGTGATTGAGAAACCTTCTGCATGGTATCCCTTCATGGACGAGACCTGCACTACATTTTACTATTTTGTGTGATAGTCAAGCAGCAACAGCTAAAGCCCAAAATAAAATTTATAATAGTAAAAAGAGACACATCAAATTGAGGCATAATACTATTAAACAATTACTCAGTGATGAAATAATTGTATTGACTTAAATGAAGCCAGGTGGGAATTTGGCTAATCCTCTCACAAACCCTTTGAGCAAAAAGTTCGTTATTAGCATATCTAGGGGGATGAGTCTGAAGCCCATAAAGATGGACAACTCGCAATGGCAACCCAACCTGTGTGAATGGGGATCTTAAGAAGTAGGTTCAATGGGAAGAACAAATTTTTTTTTGATAATTGATGAAATTTCATTAAAACGAAGGAAGGAGAAATACAAAGAGAAGATAAAAGCAAAAGCAAAAAGTGCCACTAGCCAAAGGGCACCCCAACAATCAAGAACAATCTAAATCTCTATACAATAAGACAACTCTCCAAACACTAGAGAAGTACTAGAAATTATTTATTTTGTGAAGAACAAATCACTTGAGTTGTTTGTAAAAGCACTACAAATTATTTATTTTGTGAGAAACATATTCCTATGATGTAAGTAGTGCAAACTGCAACATGTGAGGTTGAGCTATAGAACTCTTAATAGTTTTCATATCCTTTGTTAGTGGTGTGTTTTAATTGCGGTTTACAGACTTGATGGAAATTACCTATGTAAGTGAGAGGTGGAGCCACCTTTGTTGAGAATTGGGCTAATTCTCTAGAGTGCTCACGAGACTAGTAAGAGCGCCAACCCATTTAAAACTCTTTTTAAGGTATTCTATTGTGCTGGTTATAAAAATAGATGATGTACAATAAAGAATTCAAGTTTAAGAATTTATTCTACCAGGAATCTGTAAATCCTATTCTATAAATCATAAGTATCGATTAAGTCCAAAAGACACAGGTATTATGATACATCAGAATTTTAGTCAGTCAAATCAGTCCTTTCCAATTTTGAGAGTAATGGTTGGAATTGTTTTATTTTATCAAATTTATAGTCTTAAAATCGAGACTCTGTTTTAACAAATTTTTTTTAAACGTTATAACTTTTACAACGTTGCTTAACGTTTATTTCAGTTGTAACTAAACTGACGAACCAATAAGTTGGTTCATCTGGTTCAGCTATTTTTTTGGGTATGTTGTTTCGTTGAGTTTCATCAGGAAAATTTGAAGTTAGAGAAGGGCAGCAACGAAAGAACCCTAACTCTACCTCTGCCTTCTTCAATGCTTTCATCAGTTCAGCTTCTACCTTCTATGAAATCCATTGCCCTCTTCTTCTACTTTTGTGCATTTAAATTCCTTTCTTCTGGTTCGTTGAGAATTGATCTGAGATCAGGAAACACAGAAGCCCCTTTCTACTTCTTCTCAATTAAGAAACGGCAATCCCTTTCTCTTCCTTCTGATCTGAGTGCAACTCCAAGAGAGTTCATATCCGTCCGGTATTATTGTGCGATATACTGGTGTAATCTCTGATTATTGAATGCTGAGAGCTAAGGCGCCATAACCCTTCGCACTGAGGTTTTGATTTGATAAGGGAGTGTTAAAGACTTTAAGCATAAAGGCTCTTGGCCTTGACTCAATCGATTGCAAAAATAAGTCATTAGTTTATTTAAACTTCCTTTCAATTTTTATTTTTTATTTTTTGATTCCCATCTATCATTCTCAGTATTAGGTTTTCATTGGCATTTCCATCAAATTTATCTGAATTTCTACTGTTAAAAATCTGTTTTTTAGCACTCTAGGTTATTCAATTTTTTTTTTTTTGGGATTGTATTGCTCTGATTACTTGTGTTGTTTCCTTCTAATGTTATTGCTGTATGTTTTTATATTATCCAATTACTTTCAATTCCTTTCAAGCTTCACTCTTTAACGTCATTTCATTTAGCACTACATTAATTTAATTGTTCATTGCATTGTTTTATATTTTATTTTTGGGTTGCCTGTTATATATTTGTTCTGAACTGCTGTACTACTATATTTACTGAGAGCGATTTTGTTGTTGCAATCTAGTTATACTTTATTCATTTCATTACTCAGAGTTTGATGTTCCTGTATTTATTTTAGATTGTCTTGTTTTGTTCCTATCTATCACCTAAAGTGATATATTGTTATATATTGTTTGTTCTAGAGTTTGCACTACAACCTGAGTATTCTATTCTATGACTGTTTTTCTTACCATTCTAGTTGTTTGTTTGTTTTGTTTTCAACCCACAATATTATTCCAAAACCTTTTGCCTAAAGTGAAGAGTAAAAATTTTCGATTTGCAAATCAAGAACAGGGTTTCCCCCATTACCGCGATCAAAAACCTCAAAATTAAAAAATTTAATTCTGAGGAAAAAAACAACCCGCACCTGCGAGAGTAATAACTCTGCTTCTGAGAAGTTACCCTTCTCCAGCTCCTCCTCTGCTCTCTTCCTCAAGGCAAGCGCCTCGAGACTCTTCGAAGGATCTGCATCTTCAGCACCGCCACCGCAGAATTTAAACAGAACTTCAGCAGCTCGAGCGGCCGTCCCGCAATGACCGACAAAGACACCATCGGGAAGAACGACGAGGTTGGGACCGGCACCGCATCGACCCAAACAACCGCAGGAGATGACGGAAATATCGGCCGGAGAAATACCGGAAAGAGTCTCTAGGGTTTCTCTGGATCCTTGTCTTCTGCAAGTGTTGTTAACACAAACCCTAATTTCGATCTTTGCTTTTATGGTTCGATGATTTTTCTTGTTCGAAGTATATTTGGACTCGAAATGCGGAACAGTTGGGGTAGACTTGGAGGTGTGGAGATATGTAGGTGATGTAAAGGACGAAATCTGTGAATACTGGAAGTTACCAAGATCAAGCTTCATCTCAGCCTCTCAGACACACCAGAGGCAAGCTAGAGCATTTCTTTTTTTTGAATTTACTTTCTCTTTCATAATTTCCGCTAAACAATACGAAGGGAATATTATTACCAAAAATAAATAAATACGAAGGGAATACCCCTTGAAAAAGGGCTCCACTTCATATCATGTCATGCTAGCCGATGATTTCCTGGTTTGAAATCGTCGCCGAAAACTGCTGCTGTCATTTCAGCTTTATTCAAATGGTGACACGGGAAAAATCCAACAGTCGAAGAACTTTGCTTATGAAAATGTGAAAAAAAAAATTTAGGCCTCGTTTGGATTTCGTTTCGGATTAGGAACTCATTCCTAGAATGAATTCTTAAAACTCATTTTGTGAATCAATTTTGAAGTCTTTCTAATTGCGTTTGGTTAGCACGTAGCAGAATGAATTTTCACCTAGAAAACTGTTTGGTTAACAAGTAATAAAATGAGTTCCATGAAATTTGTTTTTCCCTTTTTTCTTTTCTTTTTCCATGAATAATTATAAGAAATTGGTTGATCCTTGAAAGATAAAACTTGAAACACCTAAAAAATGAAAAACAAAAACAAAATAAAGGATGGGTTTGCTGATTATGTCTATTAATTTAAAACACATAATGATAGCAACTATCAGTAAAGTCACAAAGTCCTATCACATCCATAATTTATAGCAAAGTTCATTACATTAATACAAATAATACTCTCAAGGGCATTCACTATTGCAAGCATGCGCTATAGCTTCAGCAATTGATTGTCTAAATGCATCCATCCTCCTTATTCCTTATTCTTGTATTACTCCATCTGGATCTGGTTCATCATCAATGTGCTCTTCTTCAATAATTAAATCTTCTTCTTCATATTGACTAAATAACTCATCTCTCAATGTTTCTTGTCTAATGTAGTTATGCACAGTACATGCAGCAACTACAATATTTCTTTGTGTTGGAAATGAGTATGGAGGCATTCTCTGAAGAATAGGAAAGCGTGCCTTCAACACAACAAAGCATCGCTCGATTACATTCCTCAATGATGAATGAGCATGATTAAATAACTCTTTCACTCCACTTGGTGAGCTACCTCGTCTATAGTCTGGTAGATGATAGCGCACTTCTCGATATGGTGCAAGAAAACCTGGCATGTTTGGATATCCAGCATCAACAATATAATACTTTCCTAATAAAATAATAACATATTTCAATAACTTGGATATTTAAAAAAAGTTATATATAACTATAAAATTTATTTACCTTCAGGGGCTTTTGGAAAGTTCAAATGTGGTTTATGTATAGCCTCCAAAAGAATTCTTGAATCATTAGCTGATCCCTCCCAACCAGCATAAACAAAGGTGAATCGCATATCAAAGCCACATGCAGCCATCACATTTTGGGAAATATTTGACTTCCTATCTCGATAAGGAATTTGCTTCTCAGTAGAAACCACAGCATCAACTAAAGTGCCATCAATTGCACCAATACAATCCTTCACAAGATAAAAAATATAAAATTAAAATAGAAAATTCAATGCTAACTATTTAAACAAAATTTCTATTTAGTATATACCTTGAACCATGGATAATGCTTTGGATTCCCACGAATTTCTATTGGAGTATGAGCAAATGACGGGGGCGCTATAATTTCTTGTGCAAACTTGACAAAAGCTAATAGCACCTTATTAAAGTGACGGCTTATTGTTTCACCTGAATGTTGAAACCTTTCTTGCATGATTCTATTTCTTTCATTATGTCCAATAGTTAGAAGAAAAATAGCTAATTGCTCTTCCACAGTTACTCTTCGTGTGTCTTTTAATAATTCACGCTCACGAAGAGCACAACATAAGTTTCTAAACACATGTTTATCCATTCGAAACGAATCATAGCATCTTACAGGATGACCAGTTAATACTTCTTGCATATAAGCATGCCCTGTAAGAAGAGAAACATGACATGGTTCTTTACAAAGAAACAAATCCATGTAATTTTGTATTACTGTTGCACTAGCCAAGTATAACAACACCTCTTCATCATCTGAGTCCATTATAACTGTTACATAAAGTCATCCACAAGCATAAATATAAATACAAAATAAATAACATATACCTAAAGAACAAAAGTCGTGTGTAATTCAAAAAGATCATGTTTTTTATGATCATTGTTCATTAAATACAAAAGATCATGTACATCTATACCCAAAAGATCATGTATAACAAAAGGAAAAAAAATCTTTCTAATCACATATAAAGTTCCAAAAAATTTTCTTTGTAGTTTCCAAAAATTGCAACTTCATACTAAATTGAAGTCATTCGTGAAAATATCCTCTTCAACCATATGATACGCATCTCTGGGTTTAGCTCTATGAAGGTCTCCCTTGTAGCAGGATTCTGAAATGCATCAACTACATCCATAAACATCTCGCTTCCCTGTGGTATGTCACTCATTTTCATCAAATACTCAATACAAGCACCAATGGAGAACTTGTCAACTTTTGTCTCATTTCTTTCCATTTTTGCTTAAGCGAGGTTCACTAGGCCAGAAATAGCCTGAGTTAACTCAAACGACCTTGAATGTTTTCTATGTCGTCTAGCTGTAGAAGGTGCTTCAAGTGGTCTTTTACGTCGACCACTCCCACTTCTCTCATCTTGAATTCCAATATCATTATCTTGATTCTCCAATTGTGATGCTGGAGATGCCTCTAGAGTGTATGGAACTGGTGAATCAATTTGGACAACGTCATCGCCATTATCATTTGGTAAGCTATCTTGTGAAGGGGCCCAACTTGCCTCCCCAGTAGCCATGGTACCACCAAATATAATGCACAATTCATTGTAAAATAACAACGGCTTCTTGCGAAATTGAGCTGCATCTGGGTTTGCCTGTTAGTAATATTTTGTTATGATGTGTCACAATAATAAAAATAATTTCTCTATTTAAAACTAATGTACCTTTATATAATCATTCCACTTTTCAGTCAATGCAGAAAATGTTCCAAGCTCGTCATCCCAACCCATTCCACTGTTGTCCATTAACTTCTTCCATGCACTCCAAGCTCTTCTCAGTGAACTATAAAGATTTTTCAATTGGGCTCTATCATATTGTAGGTGGGTCTTCAAATTGAATTCCTTATTTATTGTTGCCCACCCAGACTTGTTGAAACTTGAGCCCAGCCTATTGCCATCAAGCGTCTGCTCTAATGCAAGGTCGATAAAAATCTTTTTCAAATCATCCGACCAAAAGGCTTTATTTTTAGCCTTTGTTACTTGTTGACTTTCCATGAATCACTAAAACATAAAAGTAATAACAAGAGGCTAGCTCAGAACTAAAATAAAATCAATGCAACCTCAAAACTTAGCCACTATACAAGGCTAGCTCCTACTGGCAGCACATACTGCATCTGATTCATTACCTGCTTGGATGATAAACAGTAATAATCATTTTTTTTTGTTGGTAGAAATAAAAAATAAACAGTAATAATCAATCTCTTTGTACAAGCTAGAGTGTAATGAGATGGCACTCAACATGGGTTCACAGTTAATGCTTGGAAAAGTATTGAAGTAGCAAGGCTCAATTTCAAAGTTAATGCTTCATTAAGCGATTTAATTTTCTAGTAAGATATTACAAATGAGGATTCACTTTGACTCATGTTTAGTGGCTTATTCAGGTTTTTCTTTATGTTAGGTTCTTAATAAATTTTCTCCCATTAAACGAAGTATGAAAGATCAAGCATGTTCACAAGATGCTACATCTCAAATGGCTTGGAATCATAGGAGACTCCAAATCCTTGTAGCAAACAAAATTATCTTTATTGCCTAAATGGATTACGCTATCGATAATATACTTTTTATGCACAAATATTGAAGAATAAAATATCTCTACAATTTCCTGGTGGACTGGAATAACTTACTTTCCACTTAGCTTTGTAAATATAGTAGTGCTAGACAATATTATATTCAGCTAGTCTTCTGGTATCTAAAAGGTGTTCACACCATTTTTCTTTTCCTGCTATTTAGACATCTTTAAAGTACTTAATAAAATCAAGATAAAAAAATAAGGTGCTATAGGAATGATATTGTTCACAAAGCCAAGGACTCTCTTCTCTCTTCTTGTCTAGCTTTGTCTCCCCCCTTCTGTCCCCCCAGCTCTCTCTCTCTTTTTTGAATTTTGACCAGCACAAGGTGATATTTCATTTGTGGTGGTCGAAATAAGGGAATTTTAGTGGTGCACAGAAACCAGGTGGTTTTGGTGCTGCTTTTAGCCAACATGGTGAACCATGATCTACATAATATCATGGTAGCGTACTTGAAATTGTCCTAAAATGAAAACAAATTAAAATTATAATAGATGTTTTGCAAGAAACTGAAGTGCATAAATTCAAACCCAAATTTGATAAGATCATTCATTTGCAAGGCACGGCTAAAGAACTAGATAACATTGAACTGTATAGCATAAAGAAGCCACCGTAAGAAAACTCAAACAATGATGACTTAGAGAAAATCTATATTACTCTTCGGACAGAGCAGGCGTAACATAAGCAGAATCGTGCTAGCACATATAAGCTACACCAAACTCTTAAGGAATATCAATTTATTCTAACAAGTATATCCATTGTTTAACCCAACTGCAATAACGGTTGCAACGTGAACGATACTGGTTATATGTGTTTGTTAATTCTGTCCCATGCTTTTTTAAGTGAATTAACTAGCAAAACACAACAAATAGTCGTTCAGCTTAATCATTCTATTAAAGCATTTCAATACAAGGATCTTTCTCCCAAGACTCGTTATATTTATAGAATTAAAGCAAAAATAAAAATTTAATCAGTTCAAGAACAGCTGTTTGTGCTGAAATATCACTCACCGACAACATGGGAAGGTTAAAAAGAAAGAATCATTTGAAATACATAGTGTTGGGTTCTAAGTTAGGGCCTCGAGCACACCCTACATTCCTCTATATCGAAGTAGAAAAAAGCAATACGAAGAATTAGGGATTATAGACCATGCCCATCAAAAATCAACCAGATTTCATTGAAAATTGCGTCTTCGATTTGAATCATAGATACTTTGTTGGTAGCTTTGAGATGAACAAGTGCCAATAAAATGAGAGAAGGAAAGAGAGGGGGGAAAAGCCACAAAGCGAGAGAGAAAGAGAGAGATCATGAAGTCCGACAAAACTGCAATTGAAATTAGCGAAAGCAGATAGTGGCAATGGCGAGAGAGAGAGAGAGAGAGTACCTTCAGGTGCTCGAAGATTTCCTTGGTACGACCGACGACACTTTCCTGTCGCGCCTTCGCGGGATACAGGGACCAGAGAGAGAGAGAGATGGGGGGAGAGATGGAGAGGTATGTGTCTGTTGTTCTCCCCCTTTCAAAATAGTAGAAACCCTCGTTTTCCCCTTCAATAACCAGAGTAGTAGCAACGAAGAAGAAGAGGAATAGTTTCCTCTTCTTCAACGATTGGAAAGCCTTTTATTGAAGGTGAGAAGGCTCAATAGTCATATTTACATTTTATGCCATTGCTTAAAGTTACCAATAATTACAAGTTTGCCACCGCATAAAACTTAAAACCCATTCTCAAATCCAAAAACGGGGTTGAAGCCGTTTCTGAAAATCAGGGGTTTTCTCATTTTCATTCTTATAGAATGAGTTCTTGCATGCCTTACCAAACACTCATTTTGGTATCAGAATTCATTCCAAGGCTTGGAATGAGTTCCAAGGCTTGGAATGAATTCCTAAAATGAAAACCAAACGAGGCCTTATTTTTTAGATGTGGCATCATCTCACTGGCTGCATGAACAGCAGCAGTAAATGGTTGCAAAAGATATCTTCCCTGATTTCCTCCAGTTTTCCTCTACGGTGAGCTTATTTACGACAACCTTTATTGCGTTCATCTTCGGTTGACGCGTGTATAGGACTGTCTCGTGAACAGCACGAGATAGAGTAATGCTTCACCCCTTAATTGTTTCACTCGAGCCAGAAAACTAGCCGGCCTAGCAGCCCGACCCGGGTCACTTAAGCCCCTACAAATAGCTTTTATTTTAGCTATGGCGCCAATCTTGACAAAATATTTCCCGCCCCTCCGTTTTCTCTGATTGCAAGAATTTTTTGCAAAACACATTTGGCCAAGAAGAGGGACTTCATTGTAGATTAGAAGTAGATTTTAGGGGTGGAAGTTTTGACAGAAAACATTTTGCAGAAGATATTTTGTTCTTGTGGAAGATATTTGAATCTGGATAAAGTTTTTCAATCCTTCTTCTACCTCTGCTATGAGCAAATCCTAGTAAGTTCATCCAATCCCTACTCTTTTTATATTAAGCTTCAAAGGAAACCAAGCATTTTGTGTCCAAAAGGTCCTCAAAACTTACACTTGAGGTGCTAAGTCAGGCAAGCTTAAGCGTTTATATATCATTATGTTCCCAGGAGAATAAGCTTGTTAAGCTACGCCCCATCATCCAGAGATGAAATATTTTTGCTAATAAGTCAATTTCAAGAGATAATCATTGTTTCTAAACTTATATGAAAATCGAAATGCATAAAAAATAAAATAAAGAGATTCTAAGAGAACAGGGATAACAGATTATGAAAATTACAAAAAATGATAGAAATTCAGAAATCTTAATTTCTCTATCAAACATAGCACTGGTCGTATAGGAATGAGAACTTTTTATTTGATTTAAGGAAAAACTAAAGAAAACCTAGTTTTTTTTTATCGTAACTGAGATGACAAACAACCAACCAAATTTGGAATAAACATATTGCACAAAAAAAAATGATAGAAATTCAGAAATCTTAATTTCTCTATCAAACATAGCACTGGTCGTATAGGAAAGTGAACTTTTTATTTGATTTAAGGAAAAACTAAAGAAAACCTAGTTTTTTTATTGTAACTGAGATGACAAACAACCAACCAAATTTGGAATAAACGTATTGCACAAAAAAAAACCTTTGTGATAAACCTATTGCACCAAAAAAAAAAAAAAAAAAAAGAAAGAAGAAGAAGAAGCAAACTTTGGGATAAAAATAAAGTATTGATGAGAGTCTATCTTTATGTGATGCATTTTCAATTGTTGTGAGTTCTTGTTACAACATGCTTTGCTTTTTGGTTGTGTTTCTTGGCAAAACTGTAATGCCCCAGATCCGGGTCTGCCCTATCACAGCACCAACCCGTACCCGAGACCTACCCATGGGCCCAATAGAACCTGATAAACACAATTTCCTGGGCAATTACAATGTAATTATCAGAGTGCATAACTAAAGAAGCATGGAATAAAAATTTTTCCATCCAACAAAAGATTTCTTGTATTATAATCTCCAAAACATAATATCTGTGCATACAAAATACAACTAAGGCATCTAATTGCTCTCAAGCTCCTTCCCAATATACAGACATATACAAAAGATATCTCCCAAAATGGTAAGTCCAAAAATATTATTTACATCCCATTTACAAATTTCCCAAACCAAAATACATCGTCATAAAGAGGATCCTACTGTGGGTAGTAATAGTAGTCCTCGGGTCTATAGTCTGGATCTCCCTCTATGCGTGGCTCACCAGGAGGATCTGAAAACAAATTCGGTAAAACAAAACACGCGTGAGACTTAAAGTCCCAGTAAGCAGCAAACATGCATGGATAGAAACAATTTATGCAGTTTTATAACATCATGATCACATTCACAAATATAAAATGTAAATCTCAAGTCAAAGCATCTCAATTGAATAATATATGAAATCAATTCAACAATTACAATCGAATACTGCAAGTATGTCTTGTTAGGACTCGTGAGTTGGCGTGTCTCTAAATTAGGTTAATGTCCACTGTCCATTTGCCACCTACACGACTTACAGAGAGAAGCCTAGCTAGGGACATCTCAGCATGCGGAGCACCCACGTATGGGTTGGCAAGTGACAACCAAAGTAATAATCAAGGCTAGTGGAATGCCCCATCCACTGCCGAACCAAACCATATGAATCATAAGAACTCCCGCCAGTTCCCTGCGACGGGTGGTTGCCGCAGCACCTCTGTTCCCCGAGAGGGCCTCACTGATTCCCCACAGTGGAAAGCTACATGGACAAGGGAAATTAACGCTAACAAGCCAACACCAGCACACTACTAGACTCACTGTGGATCCACACTAAGAACAATGTCCAATTAGATGACTCATAACTCAAAACAAACCAATCAAATCAAATCCAGAACCAGTGTTCAATCCAAGGCCAAGTGGAATACCCCATCCACCGCCAAATCACAACATAAGTGTGAGACATGGGAAAAAATCACCGGAGTGATCGTCCCTCCGTCAACACACGGGCTCAACGCAAAAATTGGGAGAGTCGCCACCATTCATGATTTTGGGGTGAGAATGGACACCAAAGAGTTCAAATGTAGCAAAAATAGCCAAAAGACATATTCTAGGATAAAAATAACCCTACTTGAAAATCAAATCCAGAGATGGGTAAGGGGATTAGATTATGAACGGGGGAAGGTGTTAGGCACCCCCATTCATCCACACGAAGTGGTTGCCAAGTGTATATTCATGCAAAAAACAAAGTAAGAAAGCTTGCTAAAAATCATGAAAAAGCCTTGAAAAAGGAACAAGTGTATGATATATTCACATGAAGATCTAAATGGATTTTAGATCCTCTCTTATGTCAATATCATTTCTGGAATATCTCAAAAGATGGAAATCAAAGCACAAGTTGCTCAAAAACCAAGTTGAATCAAATCCGGAAAATTCGGTAAAAAGTATGCCATTTGCCTTGAACTCCTTCAAATCCAATTCTGAATTGATTCAAACCAACTCTATTTGAAAGATTATGATAAATAAGGAGCTCATGCAAAATCTCAAGTTAATCCGATAAAAATCCTAGGAGTTATGCTCCTTTGAAGTTGCTGTTGGGGATTTTAAAAAAGTGGTAAGTGGGCAACTTTGGAAAATTGTCTAGAAACATCCACTACATAAAAGCCTACGAAATTTGGTGTGATTGAAGTTTGCATGGCCATCTTTCCATAGAAACTAGCCTCATACAAAAATCCCTTCGGATGGGCCTTGGGTGGTCTCCCGAACAGGCCCCGAAGATCACAGATTTACCCAGAAAAATGCAAATGAGCAGTTCTGAGTAAATCGGCTACCAATAATTCAAATGGAATCCAAAAATTATGAAACCAACTGGATTTGAAAATAGACTCAAAAAGGAGTACTCAGAAATAAAAACCACTCGAATCGGACTTAAAACAAACACATGGCGGTCCGTCGAAGTGACAAGTTCTGTACTTGGACCTGAACTGTCCACTTAACTTCGACAGAGAAGTGTCAAAAATCGGCTAGATAGAAATTCATGAAATTTGGTGGACATAAACTAGACAGCCTCACCTTTTCCATGGTTCTGGAATCGCCCCAAAATTCATCCGGATGATGAAGTTACGGACGTCCGAAGTAAGGGTACAGGTGCTGTCAAGCTAAGCCATTTTTGAGTAAAAACCAAATCCGAAAATTGATAAAAAATGAAATTCGTGTAAGATGAACACAAATACTTCAAAATCATCCGAAAGGCATTCCAGAATTGATTGAGGCCATTTATTTGAGATTTATCACAATAAATGCAATAAACCCCAAATATGAGCCTATCCCGCCAAAATAGTGATATGTGTGCAAAAGTGAAAAAAACCTAGCAAGATCCATACACATGCATATAGATTCAATAAAATAGGTTCTAGCATAGCCTAGGGTTCCGTTCCATTATCGTTTCCCTCTGTTCTCTTTAAGATAATCAAGGGTACTTTGAATATGGAACGGTTTACAATCAATCAAAAAGGCCTTATGCTACATAGGTTCTAGCACTAGGGTCAATCCCCAGTCTCGTTTCTCCTAGATCCGCCTTCACGTTTTACGGCTAGGGGAGTCTTGAGATACTTTGAGCCGGGGAAGGATTTCCACACATACAAACAAGGCTTTACACTACAGAAAGGTAGAAGAAGAGATCTAGATCTAGGAATGTAAAGACAGAAAATAAAAAGAAAAAGTTGAGGCTTACCTGAGTGCTGGAGGCGATTCCACAGCGGTTTTCTTCTTTCTCTTGGAGTTCTTCTTTGCGAGAATTCAAAACAAGAGTTGTGTGCCATTTGCTTGAGGAGGAGCCTCCTATTTATAGGCAAAGGCTAAGGTCATTGGTAGACACAACTTAATGTCTAGAACCCCTCCAACCTAAACCCTAAGGTTATTTCCGCGATTTCCCCTCATTTAATGAGGGATATGATGGTAAAAGTGAAAAGCTCTCGGAAAACCCTAATTTTGAGCAAACTTAAGGTATCCGGTATATAAGACCGGATAACAAAGGGCCTTAAGGTATCCGGTACATGGTACCGGATACGCTAAGGCCCACACGTATCCGGTATGAGTATCCGGATACGGGGAGGAGCACTTGTATCCGGATTGAGTATCCGGATACAGGCAAAAATTTATTTTCTTCAAATTCTGTGCTGGCTTTCCAGGAGATAATGATTTTTGATGATTGTTTGTGCAATTTGGGGTGTCTACAACTGCCCCTCTTTGTGGGAGCTGCGAAGCAGTGAGCTGCAAAGAGTAGACAAGCCCAAATTGCATTCCCTTGAGCATGATTTGCTCGGTTTAATTCAATTTCTGTAGAAAACCATTTTTGAGTGGAGATTTGCCAAAAAGCCCTCACTTTAAGGGGGCATCTCTCCAAGAATTCTTAAATTCCACTGAGCCCTTTGTGGCTGTGAAGTGGATTTTAAGCCCAAAAATAGGGTTTTTGAAAAACTGATTTTTTATCAAACCAAGTTGAAAATTGAGTGAATATCATCCTTTTGACCAGACACTTTTCCCAAAGTTGTCCCGAATTCCACAGAGCTCTCGTGGCTATGAGGTGGATTTGAAGACAAAAATGGGATTTTGAGAAAATAGAAATTGTAGCACAATTTTGCTCTTTCCTTTTCCTTCTCTTTTTTTTTTCTTTTCTTTCTTTTTTTTTTTTTCTTCTTTTTGGCTTTCTTTTTGCCTTTTTTTTTTTTATACAATGTGCTGACACCTCTCTCTTCCTTTGCAGCTTTGGCTACTTGATCATTTGAGCCAGATTGAAGAGATCAATCGACACTACTTCCCGAGTCTAAAAGTTCCCCTCTTGATGAGCAACAGGGGGTGTCCCGATATTCCAGGGGGCAAACAGGGCTGGTTCACTTTCTTGGGCTCGCTTCAGGATGACCAGGTGAGATGGCCTGGTACTTATCAGCCTAATGCGGAGACAGTGATTAGCTTCCGAGACCGCAACTTTTTGATTCTGGCGGGCCTGAAGCATGCAGTGCTGTATCTTCCTCTGCGGGTCCTTCGTCAGTTCCGTGCGACCCAGGGGTTATCATCCCATGTGGATATGAGGATCGTCTTGGGCCCCTTTCTATGAAGCTAAATGCCTGGTTGATGAAGGAGTGGTCCTATGTCCGCTTTATGCATGGTCCAGTCTTCTCAGAAACCCATGTGAAGGATTATCTCTTCTGGATCAAGGAGCAGATACAGACTCAGGCCCTAGTACCCGAAGATCCTCCTGTAGTCTTGGCTCCTTCTTATGAGGACATTCTAGAGTCTGAGCGGGCTTCTCATAAGCGGCTTCAGCAGATATGGGTACGGGAGGCCCGGGAGCTCAGGATACAAGGCACTTATCTGGAGAGGCAGCTTGAGGAGCAGATCTCACGCCGTATTGCTGTGGAAGAGAAGCTGGAGGAGCAGAGGCAGGCCCGTCGCTTCGAGGTCCGTATGATCCGGCAGAAGTACCAGGATACTTTGGCCAGCCTTAGGAGTATGCGGATCAGGCAGGCCCTTTCAGATGAGGTCATTTCCTTCTTGAGTGATCCCGCTGCAGAGGGGGCTTCAGGAGTCATTGCAGCTCAGGCAGCTCGGATTCGGGAGCTTGAGGAGCGGCTAGAAGACTAGCTTTATTTCCTGCACATTTTTCATACCTTTGTACAAAATTGAACTCCAATAGTGGAAATACAAAGGATTTAATTCAAAATAAAGTTTTTATATTATTGGCCTCAGAATGCTCAGATGCTTGTAAAAACAAAGGTTTTATGAAAAGTATTTGATTTCTCATCACTGGCCAAAGTATAATTTTTCCTTTTTATATTTTTTTTTTGTATTTTTGAAATTTTGTCCATGCACTTAATCACCTATAATTAAAGGAATTAGAACCAGGTTAAATAATGAAAAGGGTAGTCCACAAAATACTGAGGGATCAGAACCGTCCATCTTAGGACCTTTAGAGTCATCCCCAACTGCCAAAACTGCCCCATTCTGATCATGCCAACTTTGCTTGAAGCTCGGATCCCCATGATCAACTCAACCTCTGATTTTCTTTCATTTTTCTTATTTTTTTCTTTTTTGCCTTTTCGCCAATATTGCCCCTAGCGCCAGTTACGGTTTTCACTAGGGCCGGCTTCTGAATTCCGTCATCACCCATCTTACTCTGATATTTAAATGAACAAGCTAAGATCACCGAGGGCTTAAAAATAGGACGAAATAAAGGCTAGGCTCAGTTTATGAAAGAAAGGGTATTAAAGGCCCAAAAAATTTTCAAGTGTGGAAATAGGTCAACCGGACTTACAGTCATGACGAATTTAACCCTTTTTCCCCAAATTGCATTTTTTTTGCATTTTTTTCACACTTGGCTTTCATTTGCCATTTCCATTGCTTTTCCTTTCTTTTTCTTTTTCTTTCCTCACTTTTGCCCCAATTGATTTTGCCCCAATTTGACTGTAAATCCGGTTTGGGTTGATCAAAGAAACGAACCGGCTCAACTTGGCTAGACTAGGGATTAAAATTTTTGAAGGAAATAAAGAAAAATGGCCTCGGATCATTTCCTAGAAATATTCACTCAAGGAAAATACCTTTTTACCGCATCTGAGTTAATGGGCTCAGGAAAATCTGACCCATCCATTTCTGCTAAGATGAGTGCACCCCCTGATAGTACTTTCTTGACGACATATGGGCCTTCCCAATTGGGCTTGAACTTACCACGAGGATCTTCCAAAAATGGCAGAATTTTCTTTAGCACTAAGTTTCCTTCTTGGAAAGTTCTGGGCCTCACCTTCTTATTGTAGGCCCGGGCCATTCTCTTCTGGTACAACTGTCCATGGCAAAGTTCTTTCAACCGCTTTTCTTCTATTAGGTTAAGTTGATCATGTCTCGACTGGATCCATTCGGCTTCTTCTAGTTCTGCTTCCATGAGCACTCGGAGTGATGGGATCTCTACTTCCACGGGCAAGACTGCTTCCATTCCATAGACTAGGGAATACGGGGTTGCCCCAGTTGAGGTCCGAATCGAGGTTCTGTAGGCATGTAGAGCAAGTGGTAGCATTTCATGCCAATCTTTGTAACTCACTACCATCTTTTGAATGATTTTCTTTATATTCTTATTTGCTGCTTCTACTGCCCCGTTCATCTTTGGCCTGTATGGAGCTGACTTGTGGTGTATGATCTGAAACTGCTGACACATCTTCTTCATGTCCTTGTTCTTAATATTTGAAGCGTTGTCTGATACTATGGCATTTGGCAGTCCATAGCGACAAATGATATTGTGCTTCAAAAATTTAATAACATGGTTGCTTGTGATATTGGCATATGAAGCTGCTTCCACCCACTTAGTGAAATAGTCAATCGCCACTAGGATGAATCTGTGACCGTTCGATGCCTTAGGGGAGATCATGCCGATGACATCTATGCCCCACATAGAGAAGGGCCAGGGTGATGTCATGTTGTGCAGCTCACCTGGGGGTGCATGCTTGTTATCTGCATAGATTTGGCATTGATGGCACCTCCTGACATGTATACAGCAATCATGCTCCATGGTTGTCCAGTAGTATCCCAGCCTCAGGATCTTCTTAGCCAGCATGTGCCCACTCATATGGGGCCCACAGACTCCTCCATATACAGTCTCAATCAGCCTTTCCGATTCAGCCCTGGCAACGCATCTTAGCAGAATGTCGTTATGTGACCTCTTGTACACATGTCCACCACTTAGCAGAAATTGACCAGCCAATCTCTGTATTGTCCTCTTCTCAGTAGCGGTGGCATTTTCTGGTAAACTCCGATTATTCAAGAAATTTTTGATATCTTGAAACCATGGTGCTTCTTTTGGTGCTCCCTCTAGAACGAGACAGTAAGCCGGTTCATCTCGGACCTCAATTTCCAGTGGTCTGATGTCTACTCCTTCTGGTATGCTGACCATTGAAGCCAAGGTTGCTAGAGCATCCGCAAACTGATTCTTGGCCCTTGGCATATAGTTGAAGGAAATTCGAGTGAAATTTGTGCTTATTTCTTCCAAATACTGGTGATAGGGGATCAATTTGTGATCCTTGGTTTTCCACTCACCAGTTGTTTGGAAGATGATAAGACTCGAATCCCCGTATACGTCAAGTTCCTCTACTCCATGATCCATGGCTGCTTGCAATCCAATTATGCATGCCTCATATTCTGCTATGTTATTGGTGCACTGGAATCTCAGCTTTACTGCAATTGGGATATGTGAACCATCTGGTTTAACCAAGACTGCCCCTATTCCGTTCCCATTCATGTTGGCGGCCCCATCAAAGAACATCTGCCAAGAACCCTCACTGTCCTCCTCTTCAGTGTACAGAATTGCCTCATCTGGGAAGTTGGTCTTCAAGGGTTGATATTCTGGCAGAGGATGTGCAGCCAGGTGATCAGCAATAGCTTGACCCTTGATCGCCTTCTGGGTGATGTATGTGAGGTCAAACTCGGACAGTAGCAGTTGCCACTTTGCCGTCCTGCCAGTCAATGCCGGTTTCTCAAATAAATACTTTAGCGGGTCCATCCGGGATATCAATAGCGTGGAGTGACTAAGGAAATAATGCCTTAGCCTCTGAGTGGCCCACACTAGGGCACAGCAAGTCTTTTCCAATGGTGAGTATTTGGCTTCATATTCCGTGAATTTTTTACTCAGATAGTAAATTGCCCTTTCTTTTCTACCAGTCTCATCATGCTGTCCCAAGACACATCCCATCGACGTTTCCAACACTGACAAGTACAGGATCAGTGGTCTTCCTGGAGTTGGTGGCACTAGCACAGGTGGGTTCAACAAATACTTCTTTATTGTGTCAAATGCCTGCTGGCAGTCGTCATTCCAAACAGTCGGGTTATCTTTCCTCAAAAGTTTGAAAATTGGTTCACAGATAGCAGTGAGCTGTGCTATGAACCGGCTTATGTATTGAATCCTTCCAAGAAAACCCCTGACCTCCTTCTCGGTTCTGGGTGCTGGCATTTCAATTATGGCCTTGGCTTTTGCCGGGTCGATTTCAATTCCTCTTCGGCTCACTATAAACCCAAGCAACTTTCCTGATGTAGCCCCAAAGACGCACTTAGCTGGGTTAAGCCGTAGACTGTACTTCCTGAGCCGATCAAACACTTTCTTCAGATTGATCAAGTGGTCCTCCTCTCTGCAGGATTTGGCAATCATATCGTCCACATAGATCTCCATCTCCTTATGGATCATGTCATGGAATAATGCGGTCATGGCCCGCTGGTATGTCGCCCCAGCGTTTTTAAGCCCAAACGGCATGACTGTATAGTGGAATGTGCCCCAAGGTGTGATAAATGCTGTTTTCTCTTGATCTTCCTTAGCCATCTTGATCTGATTATATCCTGAGAACCCATCCATGAAAGAAAACAGGCTATGTACCGCAGTATTATCGACCAGAATGTCGATGTGTGGAAGCGGAAAATCGTCCTTTGGGCTTGCCCTGTTCAAGTCTCTATAATCCACGCACATTCGGACCTTCCCGTCCTTCTTCGGTACCGGCACTATGTTCGCGAGCCACTCTGGGTACGTAGAGACTGCCAGAAATCCAGCTTGGAACTGCTTGACCACTTCGTCCTTGACCTTCAGAGTCCACTCAGGTTTCAATCTTCTCAGCTTCTGCTTGATTGGCTTAACCCCTGGTAAAATCGGCAACTTATGCACCACCATGTCAGTGTCCAACCCCGGCATGTCCCGATACGACCAAGCGAACACATCCTTGTAATCTGCCAAGAACTGTGACATTTCATTTTTTTGCACATCAGACAAGCATGACCCAATTTTCACAATTTTTGGGTCCTCTTTGGTCTCAAGATTTATGGATATGGTCTCCTCAATATTAGGTTGGACCCCCTTTTCATGACGTTCCAATTGGTATTCAATTTCTTTTGGAATGTCATCTTCTTCGACCTCGGTCTCTTCTTCGACCCCCATGAGATCAAAGTCGAGCTCGAGGTCGAAGTCATATTCAACCTGGTCCAATTCGGTCTGATTATATGGCTCATAAGTGGTTTGGACCTTTTTGAAAAATTTAAATTTCCTAGAAAAAATAGAAAAATCTTTTTGGGTTTTTTGTGGGCCTTCTAAACATAATTCCCCTGAAGACGAAAGCCCATTAGAACCTTCAGGGAAATGGCATTCCACTATTGGAGTTTTTTTTTGGAAGCCGCGTCAGTTTGCCACACAGACGTTGCTTCAAAGGTAAGGGGAGTTTCCTCCCAATTGTTCAGTACAAAATTTTGGGGAGCAGGGGAAATAGGGAAAGCCTGCTCTTCAAACCCAGAATCCGATGCCATCATCACCGGGTGGGTACTGCCCTTTTCTGCTGCGGGGCCCAATCCAGAAATGACCTTGTCTGGAACCTTTACTGCGGCCCAGTCAATAAATGGCAGTTCCATGTCTGCCCCTGTCTTTTCGCCTTCAGTCATGGCGAAGAATGCACCAACATCCTCAGAAAAGTCCACCTGCTGCTCGGACTGTGGCCCTGGCCCATCCACTGCTTCCAGTATTGGAGAGGGGTTATATGGTTGCAAAGCCGAAACGACAGGCTTCTGAAATGGGTTGACATTGTAGTAGGGAGGTTTGGATTGGTCCATAGGAGGAGAAATTTGGATTATGTAGGAGGGTTTTGGAAAGTTCACCCTCAGATGCGGGAGTTTTCCTTTGCTTCTGTTCTCCCCTTCTTCGTGCTTCATTCTCCTCCAGCCTCTGGGCTTGAAGCCCAACCCTACCTTGGGGATCAGTTTCTTAGCCGTGATTGGCTCCACCATCCCCTGCAGATTGATCCCCAGGCCTTTCCCTGGGTGAAAGTGGTATTTCTCCATCACTTTCTTGACCATCTTTTCTGCAGTGGTCCCCTTTTCCTTCTTTTTCTCACACCCCCCAGGTATGTAATTGACCGCCTCAAATTGGAATGAGTGGAATGCAATCTTGTCGACAGTCAGGTCCACATTGATCAATGGTACATCAGGTGACACAATGGGCGGCACCAAGTTTTCGGCTAGGACTGTTATCACCCTTTGCCCTCTTATATATTTCACCATTTGGTGGAGCGTGGATGGTATTGCCCTAGCCGAATGTATCCACGGCCTTCCTAGGAGCAGATTGAAGGCTGCGGGTATATCCATCACCTCAAATGTGATGTTAAAGATATTCGGCCCAATTGTGACCGGCAGTTCAATCTCCCCTAGGGAGTGGGTCTTGGAGCTATCAAAAGCCCTCACTATTCGCCCATTTCGTTTGATCCTTGACTGGTCCATACCTAGCTTGGTAAAAGTGATTAACGGGCAAACATTTAATGCCGACCCGTTGTCAATTAAAACCCGTGCAACCATGCAGCCCTTACAAAGCACAGTGATGTGCAAAGGGTCCACATGATAACACCCACCTGGGCTGATCTCACCCTCTGAGAAACTTATCACATTATGTGACAAGATTTGACCAACCATTTTACCCAGCTGGTCCGGATCAATAGTCTGGGATACGTGTGCACTCTGTAGCACCCTTAACAATGCATCCCTGTGCTTTTCAGAATTCAGCAAAAGGCCCAGTATTGAAATCTGGGTCGGGACCTTGTTCAGCTGATCCACAAGACTGAATTCACTTTTCTTTATTATTTTTATGAGGTCTGCTGCCTCATTTTCTGCACCCTGGGGGGTGTCTTCTCCTACTTTATTTTTTCCCTTCTGTTTTCTTTTTTCTTCATTTTCTTTTTCTGTTTTTTCTTTTTCTACTTCTGTCTCTTTCTCCTTCTCTTCACCCCCTGCACATCTCCCCGACCTCGTCATGAGGTTCACCTCCTCCTGGTTCTGGTTCCTGACCATTGGAACCGTAGCCGTGATTCCCTCGCTGTAATTCCATGGTACAGCGGCCTCAGAATAGGCTAGTTTAGGGATGTTAACCACTAATGGCTGGAGTCTGGACCGGGATGTATGGGCCGGTTTAGGGATAGTATGGGCTGGCTGCACATTTACAACCAGGGGTTGAAGTTTGGATTTGGTGGGGACAGAAGAAGTGATGGAAGCAGTGGTGGGGTCAAGATTGATGACCAGTGGAGCCTTAGACGGCTTGGATGGGGAACAAGTGGGTGGACTGCAATTGAAGACCAATGCGGGCCTTGCAGTATTCATCTGGGTCATAAGAGATGAGACCCGGTTCAAAGAGAAACTTATGTCCTCAGCAGCTGTATTATTTTTTTGGGAGACCATGTTGATCTCCTCTTCTTCCTCTTCTGGGAAAAATCGGACCTGGACCGTGGTCCCCACGGGAGCTATGAGCTGTGATGGGTCAAAGGCCCTTCTGGTGGTGGATATGGCAGTGATGGAGTTGGATGGGCCTGCCCCATTGTGGTAAGGCAGAGGATTCTGCCCAATATCATTCCCCGACAGGGCGGGTGCAGCAGTGTTAAAGACCAAAGCCTTCTGGTCCAACAGGTCCTGGACCGCATGCTTCAATACCCAGCAGGTATCTGTAGAATGCCCCGGTGCACCCATGTGGAAGTCACAGGTGACCGATGTGTCAAAATTTCTTCCCCTGGTGGCATTCGGGTTAGGCTCCTTCAGAGTCAAGTATTCCCCTTTCAGCAGGGTTGGCAGTAGTTGGGACAGAGATATGGGTAGAGGGGTGAAAACCCGGTTCTTTCTTGCTGCGAACCAGGCATCCCGCTCCTCCTTAGAAAAAGTCCTCCTTGTGTTAGCTGGCACAGAGGGAGAGAAGTTGACATTCAGCGGGGTCTGGTACGACTGCTGGGCCTGTTGGGCCTGTTGGGGTGCCGAGATGTTGACGTGAAGTGGCTTCTTGGCTGGAGGAGCCTGGACTAGGTTCACCTCCCCTTCCTTTCGGGCCCCTGTCTTTTTAAATCCGGCCCCTTTCTTTTGGGCCATGGAGGCCGAGGAATCAGACTGCCCAGTCAGAGTAGAGTAGTCTATTAGCCGTCCTGACCTGACCCCTTCCTCGATCCGGTCCGCTACCTGTACCAGGGCTGCAAAGTTGGTGGTGATCTGGCCCACCAGATGGTTGTAAAAGGGCTGCCCCAGTGTGCCCATAAATGTGGAGATCATCTCCGGCTCTTGCATAGGTGGCCTGACCTGGGAGGCGGCCTCTCTCCATCTCTTGGCGTACTGCCGTACCGGTTCATCCTTCCCCTTGGTCATCCTCATCATGTCGTACCGGTCCGGCACGATCTCAGAGTTGAACTTGTACTGGTCCAGGAAAGCATCGGCCAAGTCCTTCCACCTTCTAATCCTTCCATGGTCCACTGTAGCGAACCACCGAAGGGCTGACCCGGTCAGACTCCTCTGGAAGAGCTGGATCAGTATTCCATCGTCCCGGCCAAACTGGCATAGGGCCCCGCAGTATAGTTTCAGATGGCTTAATGGGCAGCCCGTGCCATCAAACTTGTCAAAATCCGGGCACCTGAACTTAGCCGGTAGACAGACGTCCGGGTACATGCACAGGTCCTCGAAGGTGGTGCCTGCATGACTGCCTCCCCCCTTCACCTCTTTCAGCTCTGCCTGGATTCTTTCTATCCTCAGCAGCATTTTCTTTTCCATCTCATCTCGGGCCTTTTCTTTCTCCAGCTCTTTCTCAGACTCCGCCATATTTTCCCTGATCAGAATGGGTTCAGGGACTGGTTCAGAAATGGGCTCAGGCATGGGCTGAACCGGAGGCGGAATGTAGGCCTGAGGTGGTGGTGCCTGATGGGAAGTAGATGCCTGGTTCGGGGCTTGGGCCTGAGCCGCCAGTAGGTCCCCCAGCATTTTGGCCAGACCGGCCACTTGCTCCTGCAGTTGAGTAAAGTCCTGAGCAGGGACGGTAGCTTGGGCTTGGTTCTCTTCAGTATTCATTGTTCTTGCTTTGGATCTGGTCACGGGAGCAATGATTGCCAATAAGTGTAAATGTACCTGAGGGAAAAAATGAATAGAACATGTTAGCTTCCACTTAGCTTGAGTCACACCCCTATATATGTAAACCAGTAGGTTAGGTGAACACCAGCCAGAAAAATTTTTTTTGTTTTTGTTTTTGTTTTTTTTTTTTTTGAGTTGGAATATTCTAGGGCTTCCAAGGGTCCCAATTTTTTTTTTTTTTGATTTGATTGATAAAAATAACCAACCAAGGTTTTCATGGAATATTCTAGGGCTTCCAAGGGTCCCAATTTTTTTTGATTTGATTGATAAAAATAACCAACCAAGGTTTTCATTTTTTTTTGATTTGATTGATAAAAATAACCAACCAAAGGTATCTTGGAATATTCTATCCAAGTATCCCACAAATGTTTTGATTTGATTGATAAAAATAACCAACCAAAGGTGTCTTGGAATATTCTAGGGCTTCCAAGTATCCCACAAATGTTTTGATTTGATTGATAAAAATAACCAACCAAAGGTGTCTTGGACTACTCTATCCAAGTATCCCACAAATGTTTTGATTTGATTGATAAAAATAACCAACCAAAGGTGTCTTGGAATATTCTAGGGCTTTCAAGTATCCCACAAATGTTTTGATTTGATTGATAAAAATAACCAACCAAGGTTTTCATGGAATATTCTAGGGCTTCCAAGGGTCCCAATTTTTTTGATTTGATTGATAAAAATAACCAACCAAGGTTTTCATGGAATATTCTAGGGCTTCCAAGGGTCCCAATTTTTTTGATTTGATTGATAAAAATAACCAACCAAGGTTTTCATGGAATATTCTAGGGCTTCCAAGGGTCCCAATTTTTTTTTTGATTTGATTGATAAAAATAACCAACCAAGGTTTTCATGGAATATTCTAGGGCTTCCAAGGGTCCCAATTTTTTTTTGATTTGATTGATAAAAATAACCAACCAAGGTTTTCATGGAATATTCTAGGGCTTCCACGTGTCCCACAAATGTTTTGATTTGATTGATAAAAATAACCAACCAAAGGTGTCTTGGAATATTCTAGGGCTTCCAAGTATCCCACAAATGTTTTGATTTGATTGATAAAAATAACCAACCAAAGGTTTTCATGGAATATTCTAGGGCTTCCAAGGGTCCCAATTTTTTTGATTTGATTGATAAAAATAACCAACCAAGGTTTTCATGGAATATTCTAGGGCTTCCAAGGGTCCCAATTTTTTTGATTTTTTTGATTTGATTGATAAAAATAACCAACCAAGGTTTTCATGGAATATTCTAGGGCTTCCAAGGGTCCCAATTTTTTTGATTTGATTGATAAAAATAACCAACCAAGGTTTTCATGGAATATTCTAGGGCTTCCAAGGGTCCCAATTTTTTTGATTTTTTTTATTTGATTGATAAAAATAACCAACCAAGGTTTTCATGGAATATTCTAGGGCTTCCACGTGTCCCACTTTTTTTTGATTTGATTGATAAAAATAACCAACCAAGGTTTTCATTTTTTTTTTTTGATTTGATGCATTTTAGAAGATTTTCAAGTTCTAAAGCTGGATTGACATATGTTTGAGTTGAGTTGGTGTCAAAAAATATGACACCTTGGTTTCCTCTTTGATTTTCAAACTTAGGTTAAATCCTGAAAGAATATTTTATTTTATCTTTTTTGTTTTTCTTTTTTTTTATTTTTTTATTTTTTGTATTTTTGGGAACATTTCTTATGTTCTTTTCGGGGTGCCTAAGGATTAACCACAGTGTTTTAGGCATTTTATTTTGAAAATTTGGGCTGAAAAGCCAATTTGTGCATTTTTTGAATGTATCCGGTATACTATACCGGACAAGAATATGCCTTATTGTATCCGGTCAACCTAACCGAATATCCGCATATGTCTTTGTATCCGGAAATATGTACCGGATATGATTAGAGTTGTTATTAACCGGCCTGAGTTGCCGGTTATTGCCGAAATGGCCCTTTTTGACTCATTTTTTTTTCACCAGATTAGGTTTTTTTTTCATTTCCACTTGATGTTCACCTTAATTTGACCTTCAAAACTTGCCCCAAATTGGGCTTGGGCATAATACTTGCAAAATTCCCCAAATTTATGAAAAGGACTTGGCTTTACCTTGCCACCTTGTATTACCTTCATTTAATATGGTATTCACATTATACCTTGGCCTGTAAAACATGCAAACGGCCTTCCCACATTTACACCCAATTCCCCAAACGCAGTTGTGTGCTTTTAGCTGAAAACGTGTTTCTCCACCTTCAAGCGTATGGTTTTTTGGGTTTTGGCTTAATTGGCAACTTAGAACTCAAATCTAGTGATGCCCGGAATCGAATCACAGATCCCATTGTCATCACATCATTGACCCAAATTCTAAGGTAAATGTTTTCACTTTCGCTTTCCGAAGTCACGACCTCGGTGAGCCAAGCTACACACATTCATGGTTCAACTTCCTAATAGGTAAAGGGTAGGCTGTGCAAATTGTTTAAAGTGCTCAAGTGCAATTTTAAAATTGTGGTAACATTCATAACGTCCCAGCCCCTTGCCACTCTTTTTCGTAGCCATGCATTCAATTTCAAGCCAAGGCATATATGACAAAATAATGAAGCTAAATACAAGCAAGCAAGCACCAAAACAACTAAATATGCACAAAAATATTACATGCCCAAAAGTGTTATACAAAACATGTCATTTGTACAAACAACCATTAAATCATGTAAGCATGTTTGAAACTCAAAAGCATTCCCTAAAATCCCAGATTTCATGCTCAAAGTGTACCATTTCT
The DNA here is from genome assembly GCA_947561395.2 of Buxus sempervirens. NCBI lineage: Eukaryota > Viridiplantae > Streptophyta > Magnoliopsida > Buxales > Buxaceae > Buxus > Buxus sempervirens. The sequence continues at coordinate 10,484,368 of OX387188.1, forward strand.
ACCCCAAATTGGAGCCTAAAATTTTAGCACTACTTGACATGATACCAAAGTGTTTCAATGAGGTAAAACATGCTTAAAATCTCCAGAAATATGCACTAAAATTTTCAGATTTCTCATGCTCAAAAGTGCATCACTTATACCCCAAATTAATGCCTAAAAATTTAGCAACTACTTGACATGATACAAAAGTGTTTTAATGAGGGAAAACATGCTTGAAAACCATCCTAATGGCTACTGTATTTACAGATTTTTGCTCAATGTTTTCATGCTCAAATCATGGCACTAAGAACCTCCTAACACAAGTCAAACAAAAAAACAAGTAGGCATGCACAACAAGGTAAGGCCCTAAACATGATCCTAAGCATCCAAGCATACACACATGCCTTTATCAATGTAAAATTTAAAGGCATCCCAATCAGATTTAGAATGCACCAATATACACCAATAAAGTAAACAAAATAGCAAGCATTCAAAAGTAAAGAAAAATCATGAATATACACAAATAGGCTTAAATCCACAGGTCCCCAGCAGAGTCGCCAGTTGTGAGACATGGGAAAAAATCACCGGAGTGATCGTCCCTCCGTCAACACACGGGCTCAACGCAAAAATTGGGAGAGTCGCCACCATTCATGATTTTGAGGTGAGAATGGACACCAAAGAGTTCAAAATAAGCAAAAATAGCCAAAAGACAAATTCTAGGGTAAAAATAACCCTACTTGAAAATCAAATCCAGAGATGGGTAAGGGGATTAGATTATGAACGGGGGAAGGTGTTAGGCACCCCCATTCATCCACACGAAGTGGTTGCCAAGTGTATATTCATGCAAAAAACAAAGTAAGAAAGCTTGCTAAAAATCATGAAAAAGCCTTGAAAAAGGAACAAGTGTATGATATATTCACATGAAGATCTAAATGGATTTTAGATCCTCTCTTATGTCAATATCATTTCTGGAATATCTCAAAAGATGGAAATCAAAGCACAAGTTGCTCAAAAACCAAGTTGAATCAAATCCGGAAAATTCGGTAAAAAGTATGCCATTTGCCTTGAACTCCATCAAATCCAATTCTGAATTGATTCAAACCAACTCTATTTGAAAGATTATGATAAATAAGGAGCTCATGCAAAATCTCAAGTTAATCCGATAAAAATCCTAGGAGTTATGCTCCTTTGAAGTTGCTGTTGGGGATTTTAAAAAAGTGGTAAGTGGGCAACTTTGGAAAATTGTCTAGAAAAATCCACTACATAAAAGCCTACGAAATTTGGTGTGATTGAAGTTTGCATGGCCATCTTTCCATAGAAACTAGCCTCATACAAAAATCCCTTCGGATGGGCCTTGGGTGGTCTCCCGAACAGGCCCCGAAGATCACAGATTTACCCAGAAAAATGCAAATGAGCAGTTCTGAGTAAATCGGCTACCAATAATTCAAATGGAATCCAAAAATTATGAAACCAACTGGATTTGAAAATAGACTCAAAAAGGAGTACTCAGAAATAAAAACCACTCGAATCGGACTTAAAACAAACACATGGCGGTCCGTCGAAGTGACAAGTTCTGTACTTGGACCTGAACTGTCCACTTAACTTCGACAGAGAAGTGTCAAAAATCGGCTAGATAGAAATTCATGAAATTTTGTGGACATAAACTAGACAGCCTCACCTTTCCCATGGTTCTGGAATCGCCCCAAAATTCATCCGGATGATGAAGTTACGGACGTCCGAAGTAAGGGTACAGGTGCTGTCAAGCTAAGCCATTTTTGAGTAAAAACCAAATCCGAAAATTGATAAAAAATGAAATTCGTGTAAGATGAACACAAATACTTCAAAATCATCCGAAAGGCATTCCAGAATTGATTGAGGCCATTTATTTGAGATTTATCACAATAAATGCAATAAACCCCAAATATGAGCCTATCCCGCCAAAATAGTGATATGTGTGCAAAAGTGAAAAAAACCTAGCAAGATCCATACACATGCATATAGATTCAATAAAATAGGTTCTAGCATAGCCTAGGGTTCCGTTCCATTATCGTTTCCCTCTGTTCTCTTTAAGATAATCAAGGGTACTTTGAATATGGAACGGTTTACAATCAATCAAAAAGGCCTTATGCTACATAGGTTCTAGCACTAGGGTCAATCCCCAGTCTCGTTTCTCCTAGATCCGCCTTCACGTTTTACGGCTAGGGGAGTCTTGAGATACTTTGAGCCGGGGAAGGATTTCCACACATACAAACAAGGCTTTACACTACAGAAAGGTAGAAGAAGAGATCTAGATCTAGGAATGTAAAGACAGAAAATAAAAAGAAAAAGTTGAGGCTTACCTGAGTGCTGGAGGCGATTCCACAGCGGTTTTCTTCTTTCTCTTGGAGTTCTTCTTTGCGAGAATTCAAAACAAGAGTTGTGTGCCATTTGCTTGAGGAGGAGCCTCCTATTTATAGGCAAAGGCTAAGGTCATTGGTAGACACAACTTAATGTCTAGAACCCCTCCAACCTAAACCCTAAGGTTATTTCCGCGATTTCCCCTCATTTAATGAGGGATATGATGGTAAAAGTGAAAAGCTCTCGGAAAACCCTAATTTTGAGCAAACTTAAGGTATCCGGTATATCAGACCGGATAACAAAGGGCCTTAAGGTATCCGGTACATGGTACCGGATACGCTAAGGCCCACACGTATCCGGTATGAGTATCCGGATACGGGGAGGAGCACTTGTATCCGGATTGAGTATCCGGATACAGGCAAAAATTTATTTTCTTCAAATTCTGTGCTGGCTTTCCAGGAGATAATGATTTTTGATGATTGTTTGTGCAATTTGGGGTGTCTACAATAAGCCAAGTGGAATTCCCCATCCACTATCACATCAACCAAGGCCAAGTGGAATTCCCCATCCACTGCCAACAAAACCATAAGTCAAAGCCTTGCTAAATCATATAAGAGTTTTTCAACATCATTTTCATAAATCCAAGCCAATCGAAACGAAGGCCACGAAATCCTCAAAACGCATTTTCAATGAGTGGGATGATCATAGGAATCCCACATAAGTCACCATACCAAAATTCAATGGATTCCGAGACAAAAAGTTTTGGACCTCAAAAATATTCCAAGTCTGGTTGAAAACGTTGACTTTTCGGTGTCGAATTTTTTTAGACAAATCTACAAAGAATTTGGGGCTCAAATTCTGATTGTAGTCTATTGGAGGGTATAATAATCATCTAGAATTTTCTGGGCTTCTGAATCCTCATTTGGATATCAAACTCAAAAAGTGGCCCTTTTTGAAAATCGGGAAAATCAGAAATTTAGGCATGAACTGGAAAGTTGACTTTTTATTGGTTGGGAATTGGGCCTTGGGAGTATTTTTATTGGTTCCAAATGGGGGGTAAAACCTTATTTACATGTAAAGACTTAAGTAAATGGAGCAATAAATACACATGACATTTACTTAAATGTCTTTCATGTACTAAGGGTGCTATGCGAGAGGCTTGGGTTGTTTGAGAAAGGGTTGGGGAGAAAAAGGATGAACAACTCAAGAAACAGGGTCCACGATTAGCCCTTGGATTAATCGCCCATGGGCGATTAGCTCAATGTTCAGGCGTTCAAGTTAAAGGTTCGCGTGCCCAGGCGTAAAACAGAGAACGCTAAAGGTTCGCGCGCCCAGGCGTAAAACAGGGTCGACGCGCGCGCGCTAAGGTTTAACGTTCGCGCGCTAAGATCGCGATTAGCCCTGGGCGATTAATCCTGATTTTCGATTTACTTTAACAGAATCTGATTTTTGGGGGTCTTGGCTCAGGATTAATCGCCAATCTCCAGGATTAATCGCCGGCTCGGGTTCTTACAAAATTTTGGCTATTTTCAACACACAACTCATGGAAATCATTTCCAACCTTTCCAACATCAAAGTAGGTGATCACAAAACATCCCAACACACTTAAAAACATCTTCTGAAACAAGGATTCATCTCAAATCTACATGAACACCAATCAAACACATGAAACCTCATTCAAGACACAAATCTCAAACCCTAATATAAAATAGGATCAATAGAGTTGGAAATCCATGGCAAATCAATAGAAAAATAACCAAGATCATCACACAATCAAAACCTACGAATTTTAGAAGTGAATAGTAACATGCAAGATCATTCCTTCAAATAAATCAAACCCTAGAGAGAGAATACGAATTTTGTAATTCATTTTGTTTTGAAAGGGTTTGCTACTCACTTGTTAATGGAGAAGCAACCTCCTCTCCTAGCTCTCCTCTTCTTCTCCTTCTTCTTGAAGCTTTGAAGCAAGCTCCCACAACTCCTCTCTTGTTCTATACGACCAAGACAAGAAGGAGTGTTTTCAAACCCTTAATTAGAAATTAGGGCATCCTTTTATATGCCCAAGCTTTTGGTCTTTCAAATCTGCCCCTAAACAAAGCTTTTATTCAACTAAACCCTAGGGTGTACCTAAGGCATATCAGGGGTACCTTAGTGTCATTCGAGTGGGGTACCTTAGTATTAAGTGGGGTACCTTAGTGTTAAGTAGGGTGTTTGCCTTAGCCACTTCAAAAGGCATGCTTTAGGAATGCTTGGGAGGGGTACCTCAGTTAACACAGAAGGGTACCTCAGTTATATGAGGGGTACTTTAGTTATTTGAGGAGGTACCTTGATTATTGAGGGGTGTACTTTAGTTATACAGGGGGTACCTTTAGGAAATACAAGGAGGTGTACCCTTGGTAACATGAGGGGTGTACCTTAATAATATAAGAGGGTTACCTGAGTTATAGAATGGGTGTACCTTAGCTACAAGAGGGGGTACCTTAGCTATATAAGGGGCTATACCTTAGGGAAAACAGTGGGGGGTTACCTTACTTATATAGGGGTTACTTTAGTGAGACACAGGGGGTACTTTGGCTATATAGGGGGTGTACCCTAAGTAAAACAGTGGGGGTACCTTACTTATATGAGTGGAGTACCTCTAGGAAATTCAAGGGGTGTACCCTAGGTAATATAGGGGATGTACCTTAGGTATGTTGGAGGTACTTTAATTATATAAAGGGGGTACCTCTAGCTGTATAAGGGAATGTACCTTAGCTAAACAAGGGGTACTTCAAGTAAGATAGTAGGGTACCTTAGTTAAAATAAATGGATGCCTTAGGCAATACAAGTGAGGTACCTTAGGTATAATTAGGAGGTACTTTAGGTATTCGAATGAGGTACCTTAGACAAAACAGTGGGGTACCTTAGCCAATATGAGTGAGGTGCCTTAGGTAATATAAGGGGGTACTTTAGGTATACTTGTGGGGTACCTATAGGCAAAACACAAGGGGATACCTTAGGCAAACACAGGGGTACCTTGGGTAATACTTTGGGGTACTTTGGGTAATACTTGGGGGTACCTTAAGTATAGAAATGAGGTATCTTGGGTATACTTAAGAGGTTATTTGGGTACTCTTGGGAGACACTTAAGGTACACTTGAGAGGTACCTTGGGCATTCTTAAGAGTTACTTTAGGTACTCTTAGGGGATAATTTGGGTACACTTAGGAGGTACCTTGTGTATATTCTGAAGGTACTTTAGGTATGCTTAGACTAATTTGAGGGTACCTTAGCCAATTGAAATTGAGAAATAACATTATCTAAGCTTACCTTAATAACCTTCAATAGAGATCAATTTGATTTCCCCTAATTCGTTAAGTTTGATCCACATCCACCTCACCTTCATAACACAAGTACTTAATTAGCTTAATAATCACACTTTAAGTAATTAAACTTAATAATTAAAGTAAAATCCGGGTCGGGGTTTTACAAAAACTTTCAAAGATTTTATTTTCTTACTTTATTTTACAAAGAAACTGGTTAGCTTGATTGGCAATTTGTTTCATTTTAGCCTGGGATGTAATCCCTTTGGCTTCAAATAAATGTTTTTGTGTGAATGCCTACATGTCTGATATCATACTAATTTTGCTCAGATATGGAAAGTAGGAGTCAAATGTTATCTGAACCAATTAAGAAGACATCAACAATGATTTGGTTGAGCATTATAATGTTGTGAATGATAGTTTGCATTATGTAGAAGAGAATAGTGAAAGTGATTTTGTAATGCCCCAAATCTGGGTGTTTATTTTTTTTTTTCACAAATCAAGGCATTACTAGAATGATAACAAAATAATTAAGAACAAGGTATAAAAGATATAGGATAAATTAGAGTACACAATCAATCTAAGTCATAATTAAAGTATGAATAGAATAAGATTATCCTATCTAACATCATCCTTAAAACTAAAAGTTTGATAATAAAAGTCATCTACAAGTTTGCAATTCCAACTAATAAAACAAATTCATGATATTACTTTAAAATCAAAAACTAAATCCTACATAGTAATAGAGTCTTCTCCTTGGCACCCAAATGAATCAACCCAATAGCTCTAACCTAGTTGATACGTCCTCACCAATGAGATCTGAAAACAAAACTGATAAACGATGTGAGATATAAAATCTCAGCAAGTAGCCATACAAAGAAAACGGTATATTTATATTTAAAAAACAAAAGCATGCTCAGTGAGTAACACAAGGATCTAAAACCGAGAACACAAATCCAATGGAATAACACAACCATATCACAATTATAATCATGAAGCCATTATACAATTCAAGTAATAATATCACTACGTGTCCAAATACACCAACATCTATCTCAACCCAGAATCACACAGGTAAGTAATTAAAAATCTACACAAAATATCACTGAAATCCTATTATCATCACACTTTTCCAATCGAGTACACAGATTGAGGAAGTACAACCAAATTTCTACATGCCACCTAACCAAATTATAAGCGGGCCAGCCAACACCTGTCAGGCTATTTAACACTAAACGAAAGTACTCAATTGATCCCGGAGTGAGTTAGCATGTATAGCAAAATACTACTAAAATCTGCTTATCCCAATTCCATGGGCAGAAGACAAAGGCCACAAGTATCCAACTTGTCTCAATTCCATGGGTAGAAGACAAAGACCATTGCCATAAGCATACGATATAAGGACTCATCCCAATTGTGCGCATGGTCACATGGAGGCGCATGTTGGAGTGCGTGCCTCGGGAGATTTCGGAGTCGCCACTGCCTGATGGGGTCAGGCAGACACAGGGTTCCTAACCAGGTCTATCATAACTGGTCTGCGGCTTATTAGAGTTTTCTGGGTAAGTTCTCGGTTATGGTCCGGGGAAGTCCGAAGACACCCCCGTCCGTCCTGTCAACCTGACGGGTCCCATGGGTCTCCCTGGTTCTGAGTCAACTCAGTCTCACCCTGTTCCTAATCCAGCATGCTTGTTTACTTGGTCTAAGTGGAGACCATTGAAGGTGTAGGTCTCATTTATTTTAATTGATTTTATCTTTTTTAGCCTTTTAATGAAGTCGATCGAGTTGGGTTTCTGGTTGACTCGGAAGCCTTTTGGTTCATTGAAAATGGGTCAAAATTATCAAAAAGGGCTGAAAATTGATTTTGGTGGAATTTACAGGGTAAATTTCTGCTACACCAATTTATAGCATAGTCGAAATTAAATTTCGGTTATGCTATAAAACAGCCTTAGCGGAAATTTTATTTCGGTAAAACCTAGAAATAGGTTTAACCAGTCTGTGTTTCCAGTAAAGTAGAAAAATGATTTTTTTTTTTGAAGATTTTTGCAGAAAACTGGTTTTTTTTTTTTGGGTTTTGTGTGGGCCCACAGTGATGCAGAACTTTGAAAAAGGCCTTATTTGGCCACCTGCTTATAAAATCACCATAAAGAAGCATAAAATGACAGAAACAAAATAAAGAAGGGATTTGGGGGATTTAATGGGATACATTAGAATTTAAAGGAGGAGGGGAAGGGAACATCTTCCCTTTTTAAATAATTTGGACATGACAAGGGCAGCCCTTCAACTTGCTTTTGTAATTAGGCGGATGGCACCTCCTTACCATGAGGCATTTCTCATGTAAAGGGAAGATGGAAGATAATTGAGATCAAGGGTTAGTATAAAAAGACAACATGGAATAGAAATAAGCAATATTCTTGAATCACAACTTTATTCACTTATATACAGTACAACTTATCAGAAAGCTTACCTAGGGAATGCTTGAAGGTGTGGAATCCCTTGGAGATTTTTTCGGTAGCGTAACGGCTCCTTTCCAAGCTCAAGAGAAAGATTTCAAAGCCTCCTTCGAGTTTGTGATTGAAAGGAAGAAGTTGGAGAGAGTTTCAGTACATTTGGATAGAGTTTTGGGGGCTTTTGAAAGGGTTTAGAACGAGATTTCGGCCAGCATAACAGCTTTACTTCAAGCTCAAAGGGTGATTTCTAAACCTATTTTGGGTTTGCAAGAAAATAAAAGGGGTTTGGGTTTGACAAGAGTTGGCTGTAGCAGGGTTTAAGAGGGGTTGAAGACCTAGAAAGGGAGAGAAGAGGGAGTGGTTTGGACAGGGAGAGGAGAGAGGGAGGAGAGGGGGTTCAACTTGGTGAGAATGGGGGTGGCCCCCTTTTTATAGTTAAAAAAATGAACCAAAAATAAATTTTAGTTACATTTTGTGACTAAATTTTAATTTTATGCCCAAGGTAACTAAAATTTAGTTTCCTCATTCTTATCCTTCTAACACATTAGCATTATCCGCACCTTCCATTTGTGGTTGCCATTTTTTATTCTTAAGATTTTTTGTCAAGAACGCATATGCGTTTTACATTTTTCATTTTATTTTTGATTTAATTTAATTATTAGATATTTACAAAATATTATTATTTTATTCTTAGATTTTTATTTTTTTGTCCTTTCTTCAATATTTGCCATATGTGCAGATTTTCCGAAAATTTTGACTACTTATATCTTTCTCATCTGGTATCCGATTTCAGCAAACTTGGCGGCATTGGAACTAGGTTGAGATCCTCTATCCACTGAGCTAGAGTTTAGCAGCAAATTTGGGTTTTTTAGCAAAAGTGCAAAGTCGCGTCCCGTAGCTAGTTTTGCTCATATCTCCTTATCCGGAACTCCGATTCTGGCAAACTTAGTTGCGTCGAAATCGTGTCGAGATGCTTTTTATGCTGGTATAAAATTGAGCAGCTAATTTAGAGTTTTGCAGAAAGTCGATTTCTGCTATTTCTAGATTTGACTAGCCCATAACTTCTTTATCCAAACTCCGATTTGAGCAAACTTAGTGTCGTTAGACTCGTATCAGAATCCTTTATCCATTGGTATGGAGTTTGGTGGTCAATTTGCACCCGATCAAAAAGTCAACTTTTTGACCCCTTCAGGTTTGACTTTTTCAATTAGGGTTTTATTTTTCATTTTTCAGGATGCAAAAATGAGGTGCTGACAGCTGCCCCTCTTTGCCGGAATCACCTTGGGGATGAACGGCAAAGAACAAAAAGAACCTCGTTTTTGCGCCTTGCATTTCTGCCGACATGATCGACGAGCTAAGTCCCTTTGATTTTCATAAAATGGGGTTGGAGACGCCAAGCGTTGATCTCCAGAGGACTGAGTTTTGAAGCTTTCCTACCCTTAATTTCTTGGGTTTTCTGGGGCAACCCCTTGTTTTTAATTCAAATTAAAAAGGGATGAAATTAAGCTCACCAAACTGTTTCGACGTTGATGCAAGACACTCAACAATGTTCTTTTTCTTTTTGCTTGTTCCATTAAAGCTTTTAGGTGTTTTCTGGCTTTTTGATTCAAGATTTTCAAGGACAATTTTTTTTCTGTTCTTTTTTTTCTTCTTTTTTTGTTTTCCCTTTTTTTTTCCCTTTTTTTTTTGGTTGGCCCAAGGGTTGGAAGGATGAAGGAAAAAGGAATGAGAGAAGGAGGAGGTGCTCTCAGCGCTGTCTGATGCCTCAAAGGAACTTGCACACCTATCCTATTCTATTTACAAAAGTGGTAAAACAAAAATTACAATGGGGCCAACTTTCCCAGAATTTCTTCATTTTGCCTTCTTCTTTATGCTTTGATGAGTTCACCGTTTCTTTCTTTGGCGGAGGAAAGATTTTCCGCCAGCTCCTCTTATGACGAGGTAGAAGCTTCTCGATTTTGGAACAGCTCCACTGGGGATTGATGGGAGCTTCTACCTCTTTTCTTGATTTGGAGAAGCCTTCTTGAATTCGTTTTTCTTCTCTACAAGGCCAGCCTCTTCAGACTAGGCATGGTCTTGATAAGTCATTTGGAGTTCTCCGTTGGGGAAATGAATCTGCAGGGGCCTTTTGTAATTCTCCTGCCTTGGCTTTCCTCTATTTTATCCATTTTCTTTTCTTCTGGGTTTAAGGCGCTTCTTGACATTCTTCGGCAATTCTACCTTGCGCAAGCCTGCACAATTCTTACAAAACGGTGAGATATTTGACATTTAGAAGATAAGCTCTCTCTCTCTTTTTTTTTTTTTGCAAGTGCTTTAAATGAAAAAGCGAGACCAGTGACCATGGTAGATTGCCTTGTTTGCTCGAAGTGTTTTAGGATAGTGTGCTTGACACGCATTCCCATGAGATTCCTGACATTTGCTGGCAAAGGCTTAAAAGGATATTCCAAAGAGTGTTCCCCTTCCTTAGGTTTTGGTTTCTCTCATTTTTCCTTTCTTGAGGGTAGATTTTGCAATTGAGGGTTCCTCCCTTGGGTTAGTGTTTGTTCCAGCTTGAGGGTCTCTGACCGTTTTTTTTTTACATCATGTCCCAAAGATCAAAGAGGTCTTAAGATTAGGATGAAACATCGACTTGGTTTTAAGTCTGGGAAATGATAGATTATAAGGCTCAAATTCTTATCTTTTCATTCTAAGGTTTCAGTTTGTGTCCTGCCAAAGCTCTTTCTTCTCTTTAGATTCCTTTATCATTAACCTGTATGAATTTAAGTGTCACATTCTCTGTAATCAGAAAGGACTTTTTGATAGGACGAAATGAAGGCCAAGGCTTTGGTTTATGAAAGAAAGGGATTATGGCTCGAAATCTTTTGTAAATGGGTCGAACCACGTTCTACCATTTTCTTGAATTTTTTTTCTTTTCTTTTCCTTTCTGAGGCCTTTTGTGATCTTCGCCTCCTCTTACTTTTGCCTTTGGGGCCGACCTTTTGATTTTGAATTTTATTGGCGTGCCTCGGTGTGCTTTCTAGTTTCTTTCTTTTCCTTGGTTTTTGCACATCGGCGTCCTTTTTTCTTTCCTTCTTCTTTTCTGCCAAGCACCATATTCATGACTCAATGGGTTAGAAAAAAGAAAGTTAGGCTCAATGAGTTTAACTAGAGATATAGCTTTAGCGTTTGGGAAAACAAAGACGGCATTTCATCCTTTTACAGAGATTGTGACTCCATGGTTGAATTGTTTCATGCATATGTATTTAGGAATCTACTCATCCTTTTATTTTCTTCTTCAACTTTGCCCCAGTGTGGGGTGGCTAAACACAACACGGGTATTTGAATAATACGATTAAGCCCAATGTGTTTTGATTAGTGGTTTTTGAAATTCAGGATGCATGAAGGATGGCCTCTCATCTTTTCTCAAAGACATAATATGGGTCGGCCTTAACCCTTAGCTGGTTTAGACATTTTCTCTTTTTTCTTTTCATCTTTTTCCTCTCCAAGGTTATTCTGCCTTAGTGCAAGGATGGGTATAGGAGAAAAACAAGGCTTTGATCAAGAAAGGACTGCCTTTGGCTCAATCAAGGTTCTCATGGGACAGTATACTGCATCCAATTGAAAACACCTTTGAGCAATTCAGCATCTTTCCATGATCATGGTTGTGCCAAAGGGTCTGGTCTCAGAGTAATGTCATCACTGACCAAACACTTGCATTTTTTCAAAAGGTATTTTCTTCTCTCTCTTTTTTTTTTTTGTATTTTTTCTTCGAAAGGTTTTTTTACAAAAGTTTTCATGAAAGTAAAAGCATTTAAAATATTTACAAAACGACCACTCCTACCAGGGATGTTTGGTGCAAAAAGTAGAGTTCAACTTATCCTGGCCATGGTGGATTCAGAGTGGAACTGCACCTGGTGAAGATTTTGGATTTGGGATTGCTCTCTGCCTTGCAGTTTTACCAGCTTGTTTAGCTGGCGCCACTTGAAGACGCCTGATTGTGGTTAGGGAGAGGGAGAGGGTTCGTGGAAGTGCCCGTGGGAGGAGTCAGTGCTGGAGGATCAACCGAGATACACTTGCTATCAATTAAGTCTTGCACGTCATGCTTCAAATCCCAGCAGCGGTTGGTATGGTGTCAAGGACCTCCCATATGGTACTCGCAGTACTCATTGGGGTTATAGGAGCGACTAGTGGATGGTTGGTGGGTTGGCTGCTTCTTCTGTACATACCCTTTCTTCAGTAGGGTTGGAAGCAGTTCTGCCAACGGGTAAGGGAAAGGTGTGAACACCCTATTCCACCTTGCTTGCATCTCTTCTGGTGTCCGCCTAGGCCGCCCCACGAACTGTGCTCCCTGGCCACTGTTTTGGTTTTCCCTCCTGTCTAGTGCTAAGAAGTGGAAAGGCTTGTTTTGTTGGACGTAGTTAACAGTCTCGTTCTCTTTCTTCCTGTCCAAGCCTCTTCCACCAACAGGTCTCCTTTTCTGCTCGGAAAAACCTGCCACTCTGCCAGACTTAACTCCGTCATATATCCTATCAGCCACGACAACCAGGTCTGTGAAACTTGCAGCAAACTGCCCCAGCAGCAGTGTGTAGTATGGTTGTCCCAGCGTTGAGATGAACAGTGTTACCATTTCTTTTTCCAGCATGGGTGGTTGGACCATTGTAGCCATTTCCCGCCACCTCTTTGCATACTCACGAATGGACTCGGTGTTTTTCTTGGACATCTTCTGCAATTCCATTCGGGTGGGCAAGACCTCCGTGTTGAACTTAAAATGTTCGAGGAAGGTGCTTGCCAAATCATCCCATGCCCTGATTCGGTTCCTGTCCAGACTAGCGAACCATTTTTGTGCCGATCTTGTCAACGAGCGCTGAAAGAATTGAATCATGATTCTCTCATCATGTGCATACTGACACATGTCACCATAGTACGCCCTAAAGTGCGACAGCGGACATCTGCTTCCGTCAAATTTCACAAAGTCTGGGCATTTAAACTTTGGTGGAAACTGAAAATTTGGGAAGAATCCCAGTCTATCCAACGTAGCTTCTCTTGGAACAGGGCCTCGGTTCACGATCTACATTTGTTCCTTTAGTGCTTGCAAATCCGCTTGCATCTGGGCTGTGATACTTGTCGCTTCCTGTGCTTGGTACCACTCTTCTTCGTCGTGCCCCATTCTAGGTGGTGCCGCTTGTTGTGGGGGCGCAATAGGTGCCAGAATCTGCTGAGGCAGCTCTAATTGGACTGGCACAGGTTGTAGGATCAACTGTTTTGGAGGTGGTGGGTTCACCTGCGGGACGGCTAGCAGTGGATGTTCTGGTAAAACTGGCAATGGCTGAGGAGCTAGTGGCTACGGTTGTGGTGCTAGTGGCTACACCGGAGGTACTGGTGGTTGTTGTGGCGGAGATACTGGCAACTGTTGCTGTGGCTGTACAAACTATGGTAGTGCTTGCATTCTTTCCACCTGCTGCATCATGGTCGCCAACATGGCCGTTACATTAGCCAATTGCTGGTTGAGACCAGTGATTACTGGATGGTTCTCTAGGTTCTCCTGTTCCTGGGGTGGAGGTGGAGGTTGTGCTTGTTCCTTGGTGGGATCCATCTGAAACCCTCTTCCGGAACGCAAAAGGTACGGGTTGCGATTCGCAATCTTTAAACCTAGGGAATAAGAAAAATAAAAGACACAAGTTAGTGTAAAGGATTTACATTGAGACTTGATGATCTTAAATGAAGATTATTTTATTTTGATTTTTTTTAATTTAGCCGTCGTCAAATGACCAAAGGAGATTATTTATTTTTGGATCATATATCTCTTTTTAGTTATCATTCGGAGATAAGGGGAGAGTCCTTGGAATGGATCTCCAGAAACTACAATAGTTGATTTCTGAAAGTCTCCGGAAACTACAAGAGTTGATTTCCATTTGATCTCTTTTTAGCCGCCATTCGGAGGCAAGGGGAGAGTCCCTGGAATGGATCTCTAGAAACTGCAAGAGTTGATTTCTGAAGGTTTTGGAAACTGCAAAAGTTGATTTCCATTTGATCTCTTTTTAGCCGCCATTCGGAGGCAAGGGGAGAGTCCCTGGAATGGATCTCTAGAAACTGCAAGAGTTGATTTCTGAAGGTTTTGGAAACTGCAAGAGTTGATTTCCAGGAAACTAAAAGAGTTGATTTCCAAGAAACTACGAGAGTTGATTTCCAGGAAACTACGAGAGTTGATTTCCAGGAAACTGCGAGAGTTGATTTCTAGGAAACTATGAGAGTTGATTTCCAGGAAATTACGAGAGTTGATTTCCAGGAAACTAAGGGCTCATTTGGTTGAGCTTTTGGATTCTAGATTCTAGCAAAATCCAAATCCAGAGCCCAAATTATCCATTTGGTAGGGATTTTGAAAGGTGGTTTTTAAAATAGGATATTGAAATTTGGGTAAAAACCAGAAGCCATGTTAAAGCATAAAACTACACAATCTGGCTTCTATGCGTTTTAGAAGGAGCCCGACTCACAACCTCTCGTCTTCCTCAGAGCTCTTCCTTCCACACCAACAGGTACTTGCCTCTCCTCTCTCTCTCTCTCTCTCTCTCTCTCTCTCTCTCTCTCTCTCTCTCTCTCTCTCTCTCTCTCTCTTTCTCTCTTGCTCTCTCTTCTTTCTCTCTTTCCCTCCCTAGCTCGAGATGCAGAAGAACCGTCTCTCTTTTTCTTGCTCCCTCTCTCTTTCTCTCTTGCTGTCTTTCCCTCCCTAGCTCAAGATGCAGAAGAACCGTCTCTCTCTTTCTCTCTTGCTCTCTCTTCTTTCTCTCTTTCCCTCCCTAGCTCGAGATGCAGAAGAACCGTAACAACGGCCTTTGAACCTCATCTGACCCTAGTGAACCATGACCCATCATTTGGTTGTTGCTGGAAAGTCACAAATCCCTTTGATAGCAGCCCTCATCAACTAGTCATTGCTGAACGTTTCAACTCCAAACCCGTTGGATCTCCCAACGACCCATCTCAAGGGAAAGAAGGCAAATAGGGAAACCATAGAATAGAAGAAAAGAAACAAAAGGGAAAATAGGAGCTTGTGGGTTGTGGGTTACAATAACTAAAGCCATTTCTTTCTTTTTTTTTTCTTTTATACGAATGTGGCATTGTCTTCTTTAATTTATTGATTGTCACTATATATTGCTGCTATGATGTTTCCAAGTTCTTGAGTATCGTGGTGAACAGGTGCGGGGTAGTGTTGCGAAGAGAAACACGCTATCGAGTAGAAGGAAAAGACTGTTATGTGAGTCTCTTCTTTCGAACTCTTTCCTTTTTAGTTCTGGGGTATCTTTATGCTCGAATGGACTAAATAGATTTGAGTAGAAAACTATCGGACCATTGTCATCATATGTATAGTCTACTACACTGGGACTATTTTTATTCCTACTACTATTTTACATGATAAGTGATTGTCTTCATCTTATCCCAAACTAACCAAGGGTTGTTTAATCTCGGGCAAATCAATTTCTAGGGATTTCTTTATTATGGTTGTAGCCTCATTAAATTTTCTTTTGTAGCTATTTAAAATTAGTGAGGAAGTAGTGGTTGATGCCACAGATAAAGGGAACATAGCACGCTTGATCAACCATTCAGTAAGTTGCTATCATTGACGTCACAATTGAGAACTCCCCCTATTTTTCTAATCTTGTGCTGCATTAGTGACTCGTTTTGGATGCTGTTTTGAGTTAATTTTTCCTGTTCCACTACAAATTTATCTTGAGAAAATTATAAGGGATAACTAGTTTGTGGCTGGAAGTTTTTTCTTTTTTTTGATTACCTTCTGTATATCTATAAACTGGGTTTAGGACCGACCTTTGATGAGGTGTTTACCTTGTGTTCTACTTGCTGTTGCTAGCATCATTTGTAAAACCCTGGATTTTCCTAAGAATAAAATAAATAATTAAAGATAAATTATAGAGGAAAATACTAAGGATATAATAGTAGGGGAATTAAAGAGAGATATAACGGTTAAAATAGGAATTTAAAGAGGAAGGGTAATTTGGTCATTTTAATTTGTTAAATTCATGAAAGAAAATAAGATAATTAGTTATTTAGTCAACAAATTCAACTAAACAAAATCTTAGCTTAGTTGGATGTAAAATAATGAAATTAAGGCTTAAAGGGTAGAAAAAGAGCCTAATGGTAATTATGTTATTTAGGGTCCAACATATAGGTAATCTGAGTGACTAATAAAAACCTAAGTTCAATTTAAAATTAGAAATAAGGTTAAGCATGAAAATTAATGAGGAGATCCTTTAAAAGAGAGTTAAAGGAGCTAAATTAAGGAGAAGGGTAGAAGAGGGAATACACTAAGTATATTAGAATAAACTAAAACCTAATTAGAGTTGGACTAGTAGGGAGGCTATAAAAGGGAGGTTTAGAAAGTGTTTTAGGTTTTGAAAATAAGCTATAAGGAGAGGGAAATTCGTGCATAAGTGATAGGTGCCAAAATAGAAAGAGAGAAGAGAGAAAAGAAAGGAGGGAATTAGAAAGAAGAGAGTTGCAGAGATGGCCAACCAGCCAACTTCGAACAGCGAGTTAGGAATATCCAGCCGTTGGAATGGGCTGAAATTTTAGGGTTTTGTTCTACTTATGGAAGACTTCAAACTGAACGGTGGAGATTTTAATTGGAGAAGTCTAAAGGGGTGCCGTAGAGTTCCAAAGTAGGGCACAGGCAAAGTTTCTAAAGAAAATCTGGGTTCATCATAAGGCAAGTAGCAAACACTTGAAACTGGAGGAACTGCATCTTTTCTTGTGTTTTTTATGATTGATTGTATTGTTTTTTAAGTTGGATTTCATGGGAAAAGCTTATTTGTTTATAAAGTATTGTTTTGGTGATTTATCTTTCCTTTAAAAATCAAGAAAAAGTTGATCATGATGAGTTAAACTTATAAAGAAACTCAAAAAAAGTGGAAAGATGATGGGATTAGTTTAGGGTTGTCTCAAAACTAGTTTAGGATGGAAATTAGATGTTTAGAATCAAAAGAAGTAAATAGTACGTATAGAAAGTTCTAAGATTTCCGTAAATTGAAGAAAAACAAGTTATAGCTCGATACACCGCTCAAGCGATTCCTCAGGCGATAGGCCTTTGAAAAATAACAGAATCTGAAATTATAACCGCTAGAGCAGTCGCCCGAGCAACCCTTCGAGCGATTGACTGTCAGAAATTTCTAAACTTGGGATTTATGCCCAGATTCAATTTCTAATGATTTTTCTTAGAATTTAAATGTTGTAACACCTGTAAATAGGGTAAATTGAGATGTCGGAAGTGATGGAATTGAATTCGGATAAAAGGATAATTATTTGGGACAATGAATGTATTAAGAATCAAAGAAGATTAGTTAGGGTAAACCATGTCCTCAAACCACTTTCATTAGGATTCTAGGTATGGAACCTAGTCTAACAAGTTATAATAGACTTAAATTAACTTCTGGAAAGAATCAATAACATAACCTAAAGGTTTTGGAGATTTAGGGTATTAGTTGGATTTAAAAGTAAAGATTTTAGAATGAATCAAATTGTAGGATTAGGAGTAAACGTTGTAAGAAACAAAGAATAACCTGAATACTAAATTAGAATAATAACATAAGTATGCTCACACTAACACGACTCAAATCTAAACCTTTTATTTAGAATTGTGTATACTCTCGTACTTATCTTACTGAATGACATGGAACTCTGTTTAAGAACTGTTCAATGGTTATTTTGAATATATTTTGGTTGAACACTGTGGTCTTTGGATTATTTTGCTGTTGAAACCTACTGTTTGGACATATAACTTGGTACATCTAGTGTTGGTTTTTGGGTCACAGTTGTGATAAGGTAGGTGCCTGTTTTATTGTTTACCACATGGGTGGATTTGGTATACAAATATGGTTCTGTATTTTTGGTGGGTGTTATTGAGAAGTATGTCCATTCCCAGGTTTGGTTTTCTACTGTCGTGTGGGTTTCGTAATTACATTGATATGTTATCGAGTTTATTCAAAGTTTTGATTGTGAGTTATGTCTAGTGGGCAATGCTTAGTATGGATCCATAGCTTAGCTAGGAAGTGAAAGGGAATTGGCTGGTAAGTTATTCTTGTTTGGAACTCCCCAATATACGGTCTGTCGTACTAGCAGGTGCGGGCGACGTAGGCAGCAATCCTAGACCGCTACAGGTGCGGCCTGGTCATAAGCTGAGATTGCTATCGGTAAACGGTTTTGTTTCATTTTTCAGGTTACCATCCGCATGCTTTAATGAGTATGAGATCGACTTTCATGAGCTTTATATTGGTCATGATGGTAGTTTACTTGTGACTTGGGAGCTATGATTTGGCCGTGCTTGAGGATCACTTGTGACTTGCACTTGCCCTGGTATTAGACGTGTTTGTTGTGAGTCCATTAATCTTTGATCTGATTGGTATGGCCTCCGCAGAAGTGGTACCCATGATGGGATTTTATTTGGACTGGATTGTACTCGCCAACCCATGTGTAACGCCCCGGATCCGTGTTGTTCAATAAAGGTATAACACGTCTCACGGAGTGTTAGGTAAGGATCTTAATTGTGATCGCTGGATAATCACCTAAACTAAACCATATTAGAGTGCACAAACATTTATTATCTAAGAATTCAATATTCAGCTTTATTAAAATCAAATGGTTCATCCTCGAACTACTTTATTACACTTCCAACATTTAAATAAACCAAAAGTCCAATTCAAAATAACCTACAAGTCTATGGAATATAGTAGTAATCTTCCTCCCTATATGTCTCAGTCGGATCTACCCCAGTAGTCGCCTCACCTCGAGTATCTGAAAACAAAACAAAAACAAAAGAGTGAGATACGAATATCTCAGCGAGTAGCATATGCATGGAGAAATAGTTAACAACAGTTCAAATTATGCATCGATAAATAACCAGTACGATTAAAGCAACCAAGACAATTTCCAAGTTTAAATCCAAAACCCACATTATTATCAAATCATATTTCAATACAATACCGACAACACATCGAATGGTCAATGTCATGACTATTGTTAAGTTGATTAATTAACATGCCAAGTAGACACTCCACACCTCCATGTACATAGTTCTGGCCTACTCAGGGTTTCGGAACTCGGAAATGACAGCTTACTCAGGGTTTCGTCATCCAATGCCAGCCTACTCCCCGGGTTTCGGCATTAACAACCAGGCCTACTCAGGGTTTCTGGCTGCTCTACACCGGTCGTGGCAACACACAAGGCCATGCAATTACACCAACCAACAATACCATCATATTACTAAGCTTAAGCATGATCCAGGAGAAGCTAAACCAAAACATAAAAACCATCGTATAAACTCAACTCTGACATCACATTAAATCAAACATCTTCAACATCATGTATAACACAACACAGCTCAACACAAGTCACTTTGGACTAGAACAGTACCTCATATACTTTCAGTAATTACTCCAATCCCATAACACAAGACTATTTGTAATAAAACTCATTTACTCACACCAAGATAAACTTTACAAATACATTTCATAACTTTAAATCAAGTAAAACCAGGTTAAATAATTTCTCAATCAAGAACAAGTGTGGAACATAAGATAAACTAAATCATTAACCCCTAGTGTTAGGAACAGAAAATAACCAACCGATAGCCCTTCAAAGTTTACTTTGGAACTCCTAAGATTTACCAATAATCCAACTTAATAATCTCAGGGTGTTTGAACAGGTAAAAGTAATTCTAAGATCCAAATCAGGTCATTTGCTAAAATATTGAAACCCCAAAATATCAAAATCTGGCTTTATTTGGTCAAAAACACATTTCGGCTAATTCTTAGTGGGTGTGCTGACCTCTGGCGCTTGGCGTGAGGTCGGTGTGAACTCGGTTATACAAGAACACTTCGCGCTAACTAAAATACACTTGCGAGAGAATAGCGCGAACTCGGCGATAACTAAGAATCGATCTCGCGCTAACTAAAACCCTTAGTGCGAGATGAGCGCGAGCTCGACGAGAACAAAAACTCATTCTCGCGCTGACTAAACCCGTTGGCGCTAGGTAGGCGCCAACCCGGCGGACACCACCTACGAGTTTCGACTCTCTGTTAACTCTAGATCTCCATGATTGACCCATTTTCTCACCTCTGTAATGACTTTTCTACACTCCTACCATCTTCCAAAGACTATTAGATACGATTCGAAATTAATCTAACAACCTGTATTTTTTGCTCTAAAAATTTTACCAAGAACATACGCTAAATCGATATTCTCCAAAAACATGCAAACGGCTAAACCCAATAGACAAAACCCAAAAACCTCAGATTAAAACGATGTTACTCACCTCTTGCATGCTCAAATCCTTGCAACAGCAACTACTTGAACAGCAAAACCCACAATCGATCCTCCTTCGATCCTCCTGTTCGCAAGTCCAACAGTCGACCCTCTGAACTCTCTTTGCAAGGATGATCTTCTGAACTTCTCTTAGCGACAAGGAAAACCCACAAGTCTGCTCCTCTCCCAAAACCCTAGAACAACAGCCGTGATCTCCTTCAATCTAAATGTGTGCAAAACGAAACCTACGAAGCAACTACCTTAAGTATTTATACTTACTATACATACTTTTCCGCTCGACGAGTTTTTGAAAATCCATGATTCGGTGCTTGCTCTCCCACTGAGTTTCCCTACATACACACAGCTTATTAAGTTTATTTTTCCAATATAAATCATGTAGAAAATTTGGGGTTTTACACCATACGTGGGTGGTCTGCGTTGATGGTTGACGGAGGAGATGGTAGTGACTGCAGGTGCGGGCTCCATCTATCATGTAAGTCGTGATGTGGCGAACTATGGGGGCAAGAATATTCTTACTAAGTGGTTTCAGTTCATGAGTCCTATTAGTAACATGTGCTTGTTTTGGATTAGTGATTTGTTATTGTTATATTATCGTACTATTGTGGTTTTGGTTTATCGTTCACCTCATGACCAGTGTTGTAAAATTATGGATTGTTTTACATCATGCACCTTGCTACTTGTTGAGATTTATTCTCACTCCGGTTTCACCCCATTTTTTAGGTACTCTTGGCAAGGACGTCAACGCTTGGGCTAATAGTAGATGGGTAGTATATATAGTTATAGGTTGTCCATGGAATTGAAATTCATTGTATATCATGGTTGTTGATAAATAACGAGAATTTAAATTTAAGTTTCCGCATTTACTCTGATTATAAAGTTAGAAAAAGTTTTAAATTGTCCAGTTTCTTTAGTTGCTTTGTTTGATTACCATAACACCTCAGGTTTGGGAATGGACATGGAACTGGGGCGTTACATCATTGGAGTGAAAACAAACCTTGGCTAATATGCAGGCATTTTCATGCTCAAAGAAGTTATAACTCCAACATGGCTGTTTTCAGATTTGAACCTGTAATTTAATGCTGGTAACTGGGGGGGTTTCTACCATCACACCAGACGATAGTTGCCTCTTGGGACCCTGTTCTGGTCAGGAATATATTGGTTACAGTCTTTTAAACTTGTGTTCTTTTTGGCTATCCTTATTACAAAAGGATATGGAAATTTGATTAGGAAGCAATTCACAAGAATTCTGTGAATAAGTAAGCTTTTCATTGAAATGTGTGGAGGTTGTTTTGTTTCCTATTAAGGATGAAGTTGGAAGGAGCCTTTTATTGATGACTAATTTCCTTTTCAATTACAATGAAAAAGAGTTTTAAGTTTTAGGATTGTGTGCATCTGTTTGTGAGCGTATATGTTTCTGTATGCATGTAGTTATGAATATGTCTCTATGTGATGGCTAACTAGAGGGGTGACTCACCACATTCCTTAGAGATAGAAAAGAATTTGAATACATAAGAAAAAAAAAGTGAAGATCTCTTTATGGTTACCTCCTTGTGAATATCCAGCATCAGATGTAAGGCTGCATGTATTAATGGCTTGTCATTAGTGAAGACCTCTTTATGGTTACCTCCTTGTGAAGATCTCTTTATACTAGTAAGCAAGATACTGGAGCTTCAAAAAATGAATTGCTTGTCATTAATGATCGAGTCATTCACTAGTTGCTTTGTTGCTTCAGACAAAGCTTATTCAAATGGATTAAATTGTCTTACATGCTCATGAGCATTCCTAAGATTTCAACACACTATCATCAATCAATAAATAGTGATACTCTTCAAATAAGATTGCCAATAATATCTTCTTCTTTGTGCTTTTTGATATGCCATCAGTGGTAAAATCAATGCATATTGTACATATAGCCTGATATGCATCGGCCCCTGTCCTGTAATTATGCATCGACCCTTGTCCTGTTCCGCTGCATGTTTATCTTTAGTAATATTGAAGATGGTTGTATGTATAAATGAATAAATAATGCCTGCATTGAATTGTTTTAGTAATACTGTACACTTCTTTTTTTTTCTTATTGCTTCTTTTTTATTGAGATTCTTGCTAAGTATAGGTATATTTTACTTGACATAATTCAAGTATATTTTTATTAAGCAATATATATAGGCCTTTCAATTCACGATTGCTTCCTTAAAAATTATTCTTTTCCTTTTTTTTAGGATATTTGGCTATTCCTTTACAATGGAGACAAACACAAGTAATACACAACCACGAGAGAAGGTAAAGGCTGTTTGGTCATATGAGTATAAGAAGATACTTTTGGAAATTGTAGTTGAAGAAGTTCATAAAGGAAATCGGCCAACTACAACCTTTAACCAAAGAGGATATGATAACATCATTAATGAATTTCATAGGAGGACTGGTTTAAAGTATGAAAAGGTACAGTTTAAAAGTATCTTTCACAGTATGAGCAATGAGTATAAAGAGTGGAAGATCATTAAAGGAAGAAGTGGATTAGGATGGGATCTTGAGAAAAATTCCATTGTAGCAACAGAAGATGAATGGAAAAACTATATTAAGGTAATCTTAGGTCTTATATTCATTCCGTTTACCTAGTTGCCTTGATTGCTCATGTATTTACCTAATACATGACAATGTTATTGATACAGATGCATCCAAATGCGAAAATTTTCAAAAAGGGTCCACTCCAGTTTGAAGATGAATTAGCAACATTATTTGATGGTACAACAGCCTTTGGTGAGGATGCATTGTGTTCTGCTCAAGGAGAGAGTCTGGCATCACAAAATCATGAAAATTTTGATGATCCTAATACTCCCGTCACTGGTATTGATGATTTGACAAATGATGTTGGTAATGGAATTCATAAAAGGAAGCGTCAAAGTGAGCATTCACGTACAAAGAGAGATAGCTTTAAAGAGGAGATTCAAGAGGCTATTGCCTCCTTGGTGGATATTGCAAAGCTTAGACTAGGGCTGTAAACGGGTCGAATACGGTACGGATCTGCTAAGATCCGAATTCGATCCGATAAGAAAATCCGATATCCGAATTCGACCCGATTATCTGACGGATCTTTTGTATCTAATACTGAATTCGATCCGAATTCGAATCCGACCGATTATCCGATATCCGAATCCGATTACATTATATATGGAAAAAGATTAAGATATTATAAACCTTAAGTTAGTGGATTAAATAAGGATGTATTAATTTAAATTTGTCTTATATTATGATTTTAAATCAATAAATATTATATGAAACCTTCATTCCTTCTATACTTATATATAAAAAGACCTAAAAAAACATAACATATATACAAAATAAACGGTCGGATCTTTATCGGGTCGAATATGTGCAATACCATATTCGAATCCGAATATAATCGGATTCGGATAATCGGATCTTATTCGGGTAATCGGATCTAGAGCTAAGATCCATATTCGGATAATCGGGTCGAATTTGGATCGGATTCGGATCTTTATCCGACCCATTGACAGCCCTAGCTTAGACTACTTCGAGAGTCCACAACAATGGCACCAATGGTAACACCTCCATCAAATTCACCACCTCCATCAACACAGGACAATAACCAATATACTATTGCATTGAAGCATCTAAAAGAAATGGAGGAGGTTGAGATTGGAAGTGACTTATACCTGGATGCTTTGGATTTGTTCACAAATGCTGAAAAGAGAGACCTATTTGTAGCTATGCATCCAGCCGCACGTTTTAGATGGTTAACTCGTACACTGTATGGTAGCAGTTATTAGTTGTAAGAAGGGACGTGGTTTTTTGGTTTGATTCAGCTTTTTGGACAGGATATGGTTTTTTTGGTTTGATTCATCTTTTTGAACAGGATATGGTTTTTTTGGTTTGATTCATCTTTTTGGACAGGACATGTTTTTTGGGTTTGATTCATCTTTTTGGACAAGATATGGTTTTTTTGGTTTGATTTAGCTTTTTGGACATGACATTTTTTGCATGGGATGTGTTTTTTGGACCTTCTTTTTGTATGAGACATGTTTAGTTCTTATTTTTGTCACAAACTTTTGGCTATATGTATTTTGTTCTTTTTTTACTTGATATATGTTAAATCACTTTTTGTCACAGGCTTGTGGCTATGTGTTTTTCTGGTTTGATCCATCTTTTATATTGAATGATTGGAGACATGGTAATTGAATAATTTAAATTGTCAACAGTTAAGATGAGTTCAGATGAAGACATTGAAGAAGTTTTGTCTTACTTGATACTGGCAAAGTGTTTACAAGAATATCTTGATTTAGACATAGGGAGACAATCAGTGCATAACTCGATTTTACAAGGGAATGCTTGGTTGAAAGAGGTGCTTGAAACAGGCTCTAGTGTAAGGTTTCATGGCTTATTTCGTATGAATGAGCATACATTCTTTCAATTAGCCAATACAATGAAAGAAAGGGGTTTACTACAACCTACAAAGCACATATCTGTTGAAGAGCAACTTGGGATGTTTCTCATTACACTTGGACATAATCAAAGAAATTTTATGATTCAAGATAGGTTTCAGCATTCGGGAGAGACAATAAGCCGACATTTTCATAACGTATTAAATGCCTTTATTGAGTTTGCTAAGGAAGTAATTGTGCCTTCCTCATTTGATCAAACACCTCTTGAAATATGAAAAGATCGCAAGTACATGCCATGGTTCAAGGACTGTATTGGCGCAATTGATGGAACACATGTATCGGCCCATATATCAACTGATAAACAAGCTGTTTATCGATCTGCAAGGACCGGAGCCATTACCCAAAATGTAATGGCTGCATGCTCCTTTAGCATGCAATTTACCTGGGTTCTAGCGGGATGGGAGGGAACAGCACATGATTCACGGATTATGTTGGAAGCAATTAACAACCCAACTTTAAAATTTCCACATGCTCCACCAGGTAATTATAAAAATATATATATATTTCAATAATTTGTTTATGTCTGATACTAAACTTTTACACATCTATGTTAGGTAAATATTATATTGTTGATACGGGGTATCCAAATATGCCTGGATTTCTTGCACCATTTAGAGGGGTTCGATATCATCTTCAAGATTATCATCATGGTGGTGGAAGACCTCGTGGACCTAAAGAAATTTTTAACCATGCTCATTCGTCCTTAAGGAGTGTGATTGAGAGATGCTTCAGTGTATTAAAAGATCGATTTCCAATCCTTAAGATGATGCCGCCTTACTCTTATCAAACCCAAGTGAAGATTGTAGTTGCTGCATGTGCTATACACAATTTTATTAGGCAACAAGAAAGACGTGATTGGCTATTTGAACAATATGATAATGAAGAAATGCTCATTGTTGATGATGAGAATGATGACGATAATGAGATTGATCCTGATGGTTTGGTACCAACTCAACAGACTAATGAGATGGGAGCATTTAGGGATATGCTTACAAGTGCAATGACATTTGGATGTTAACATGAATATTATTTTATGAGTACTGTTTTATTATTTTAGATCACTTATGTTTTTATGACTATTTATTATGAGTATTTTTATATGCTTTGTGATGAGATTTATTCTTTTTTGTATTTTAAAATTATTCTGTTTGACTAATTAACATAATAACTGTAAAATATATTTCAATTTAAAGGCCAACTAAACAATATTCTGTGAACTCTAGAATCTGGGGTACCCAAACAGGATTTTGGATTTTAGACATCAAAATCATATTCCAAAATTTGTAGTATCCAAACAGGATTTCGGATTTTGAAAATCAACAACAAGAATCTGGATTTACATTATCTAGATTATAATCCAAAATCCAAAAGCCGGAAGCCCTAACAAACGACCCCTAAGAGAGTTGATTTCTAGGAAACTACGAGAGTTGATTTCCAGGAAACTGCGAGAGTTGATTTCCAGGAAACTACAATAGTTGATTTCCAGGAAACTACGAGAGTTGATTTCCAGGAAACTATGAGAATTGATTTCCTTTTGGGTTTTGGAAACTACAGGAGTTGATTTCCTATTGATTAGGTTCAGGAA
Organism: Buxus sempervirens; assembly: GCA_947561395.2. Taxonomy (NCBI): domain Eukaryota; kingdom Viridiplantae; phylum Streptophyta; class Magnoliopsida; order Buxales; family Buxaceae; genus Buxus; species Buxus sempervirens. The sequence continues at coordinate 10,510,783 of OX387188.1, forward strand.
ACTGCAAGAGTTGATTTCCTATTGACTTGGTTTCTGGAAACTCCAAGAGTTGATTTCCTTTTGATTTGGTTTAGGAAACTCCAAGAGTTGATTTCCAGTTTATTTGGTTTCTGGAAACTCCAAGAGTTGATTTCCAGTTTGTTCGTGATTAGGCTGAAGCTGGTTATGGCATAGAGAGTTGGAGCCATTCATGGCCTTGAGGCAGTTTTGATTTTGGAATTTTTTTTTCTGCATTATTTTCTTGGGAAATGATTTGACCAAGCATGTTTGCACAAATGATCTAGACGTGTGTGCACTCAACACATGGAAAGGTGTACACACAATTAAGGCAAAGGTTAAGCGATATTACCAGCCGGAAAATCTATGTCAACAGACAGATGTCGAAAAGCACAATTAAAAGGTGTTTGCACAGTCCTAAAAAAGGTTGGTGCCTTGCGTGGCACGATTCCTAGACGTACTTGTGCATGGAAGCACATCTGAATCCTTGATCAACCCTTTGTCTTTCATCTGTTCTTTCATCTGCTCTTGATTTTAGGTGTCAGACCAAAAGAATTTAAAACTTGCCATTGAGGGCGAAATTTACATATTATTTACAAAATCTGCAAAAGATTCGCCTTTAAGGCTGTCAGGAGCCCAAAAGGAGGGTACAAATTTTCTTCAAGGCAGGTAGGCTGAATTCCTAGACCTATGGTTTTATGCCCTTGTTCTGATTTGGCGAGCTTTCATCTGTTTGTCTGATCTAGCGTGCTTTCATTTGTTAAAAAAAGCCAATATGGACGTAGGGTGCTTCCAGCGGACTCAATGGGTCAAGGCCCACGGCTCACGGGACTCAATGCATGAATCTGGGGTGGTTCTCCTGATTGAATCATTGGTTGGCTTCCTAAATTAAGGCTGCGGTAGCCCATGATCTAGGGTTTACTCAGTTTGAGGCAAAAAGGTGGAGGTTGTTGCCCCTGATGGACTCTTAGGTCTTAGGTTGATTTTATTCATCTTCACTTCCATCATTCACATCTCATCTATACTGTATTCACAAAGCTGCAGTTTATCAGAAATAATAGGTGGGGAAGGATACCCAGCCCGAGGCATCTGCCTACAAGGGTCTAAGCCAAGTATTAGACCCTCATGTACCACGGCAAGAAACCAGTGGCGCTAAGGAATCCAAAAACCTGGGGAGATGGGTTTACCCTGCTTTCCCTGGCAAGCCACGGGAGCGTAGGGCTAATACCATCCCAAAAACAAGTTCATCGGAACAGAAGGGTGGCTGCTAAGGAGGTCTAGGTTTTGGTGAAGAAGAGCAGCATTCCATTCCATTCACAAAGGCATTCAAGTAGGATCATTCACGCAAACTTCCTCGTGCGTGTCAGCCCACGCAGTTCATTAATGCAAAGAAAGAAACTCATTCACGGTGTGCTGTGTGCCTGTGTGTGCAGTTGGGCTGAGTGTTGTGTCTAATCGGGTAAGTTTTGAATGGATATTGACTGATAAAGGGTTCCCTGTTATCTCTTTAGAGTGAAGTGCAGAATTGGCACGAAATACGATGTCCGGGAGTGTCCCCAGGTAAGTGGAGGGGTCACAGTGGTCCCGCTTAAAATCCACAAACCTTAGGCAATTATCTCTTCCTTTATAACAGGACTCCCCGGATTACGCAGTTGGGCGTATTCCGCATCTCACTAAAGTGAGACAAGTACTTCCTAAACCAATCTATATCCAGCTAAGTTGACTTTCTAAACCAGGGTCCGACTGGGTTGAGGGGGTCCCCAGTGGAGTTTTCAAGCTGTGCGCATGGTCGCACGGAGGCGCATGTTGGAGTGCGTGCCTTGGGAGATTTCGGAGTTGCCACTACCTGATGGGATCGGGCAGACACAGGGTTCCTGACTGGGTCTATCATGACTGGTTTGTGGCTTATTAGAGTTTTCTGGGTAAGTTCTCGGTTACGGTCCGGGGAAGTCCGAAGACACCCCAGTCTGTCCCGTTGACCTGACGGGTCCTATGGGTCTCCTTGGTTCTGAATCAACTTAGTCTCACCCTGTTCCTAAGCCAGCATGCTTGTTTACTTGGTCTGAGTGGAGACCATTGAAGGTGTAGGTCTCCTTTATTTTAATTGATTTTATCTTGTTTAGCCTTTTAGAGAAGTGGGTCAGGTATGGGCCTCGTTGGAACGCCCACAATGTATCAGGTTGGACAAACAGGTCCAAGGCCCATTTTGGGTTTCTGGTTGACCCGGAACCCTTTTGGTTCATTGAAAATGGGTCAAAATTATCAAAAAGGGCTAAAAATTGATTTTGGTGGAATTTACAGGGTGTAGCCGAAATTAAATTTCGACTACACCACTTTATAGCATAACCGAAATTTTATTTCGGCTATACTATAAAACAGCCTTAGCCGAAATTTTATTTCGGTAAAACCCAGAAATAGGTTTAACCGGTCTGTGTTTTCGGTAAAGTAGAAAAATGATATTTTTTTTTTGAAGATTTTTGCAGAAAACTGGTTTTTTTTTTTTGGGTTTTGTGTGGGCCCACAGTGATGCAGAACTTTGAAAAAAGGCCTTATTTGGCCACCTGCTTATCAAATCATCATAAAGAAGCATAAAATGACAGAAACAAAATAAAGAAGGGATGTGGGGGATTTAATGGGATACATTAGAATTTAAACGAGGAGGGGAAGGGAACATCTTCCCTTTTTAAATAATTTGGACATGACAAGGGCAGCCCTTCAACTTGCTTTTGTAATTAGGCGGATGGCACCTCCTTACCATGAGGCGTTTCTCATGTGAAGGGAAGATGGAAGATAATTGAGATCAAGGGTTAGTATAAAAAGACAACATGGAATAGAAATAAGCAATATTCTTGAATCACAACTTTATTCACTTATATACAGTACAACTTACCAGAAAGCTTACCTAGGGAATGCTTGAAGGTGTGGAATCCCTTGGAGATTTTTTCGGCAGCGTAACGGCTCCTTTCCAAGCTCAAGAGAAAGATTTCAAAGCCTCCTTCGAGTTTGTGATTGAAAGGAAGAAGTTGGAGAGAGTTTCGGTACACTTGGACAAAGTCTGGGGGCTTTTGGAAGGGTTTAGAACGAGATTTCGGCCAGCATAACGGCTCTACTTCAAGCTCAAAGGGTGATTTCTAAACCTATTTTGGGTTTGCAAGAAAATAAAAGGGGTTTGGGTTTGACAGGAGTTGGCTGTAGCAGGGTTTAAGAGGGGTTGAAGACCTAGAAAGGGAGAGAAGAGGGAGTGGTTCAAACCCTTTTTACAGTTAAAAAAATGAACCAAAAATAAATTTTAGTTACATTTTGTGACTAAATTTTAATTTTATGCCCAAGGTAACTAAAATTTAATTTCCTCATTCTTATCATTCCAACACATTAGCCTTATCCGCACCTTCCATGTGTGGTTGCCATTTTTTATTTTATTTTTATTTATTTTAAGTTTTAGATTTTTTAAGTTTTATTATTATTTTTTTCTTAAGATTTTTTGTCAAAAACGCATAAGCGTTTTCTATTTTCCATTTTATTTTTGACTTAATTTAATTATTAGATATTTACAAAATATTATTATTATATTCTTAGATTTTTATTTTTTTGTCCTTTCTTCAATTTTTGCCATGTGTGCAGATTTTCTGAAAATTTTGATTGTTCATATCTTTCTCATCTAGTATCTGATTTCAGCAAACTTGGCGGCATTGGAATTAGGTTGAGATCCTCTATCCACTGAGCTAGAGTTTAGCAGCAGATTCGGGTTTTTTAGCTTAAGTGCAAAGTCGCATCCCGGAGCCAGTTTTGCTCATATCTCCTTATCCGGAACTCCGATTCTGACAAACTTAGTTGTATCGGGATCGTGTCGAGATGCTCTTTCTGCTGGTATAAAATTGAGCAGCTAATTCAGAGTTTTGTAGAAAGTCGATTTCTGCTATTTATAGATTTGACTAGCCCATAACTTCTTTATCCGGACTCCGATTTGAGCAAACTGAGTGTCGTTAGACTCGTATCGGAATCCTCTATCCATTGGTATGAAGTTTGGTGGTCAATTTGCACCCGCTCAAAAAGTCAACTTTTGACCCCTTCAGGTTTGACTTTTTCAATTAGGGTTTTATTTTTCATTTTTCGGGGTGCAAAAAATAGGTGCTGACACCAATTCCATGGGTTGAAGACAAAAGCCATGAGTGATATTCTTATCTGAATTCCGTGGATGATAAACATAACCACAAGCATATGCTTACCCTGAACCCCTTGTTTGGAAGACTAAGTTGTAAGGATACACCCATCCGTCTAAATAGTCGCATATGGAAGTCAATCTATGACAAATCAATCTACATCCGTGGAGACACATTCATGTCAAATAATACTCACAGATGCGAAAATGTAACACCATGAAATAGTCACATACGTGGAGACTAGGGATGCTTATCGGGCCAACCTAGCACGGCCTAGGCTTGTTTAGGGCGTGCCTGGCGGGCCGCGTGCCTATTGGGTCGCGGCACACCCGGCCCATTAGGCAAAACCCTCAGCACGGCCTAGCTCGTGGCACTCCTAGGGCTAGGCCAGGTCGCCGGTGGGCCTAATGAGCCAGGATATTTTTTTTTTCAAAAAAAAAACAAAGGAAAAATGGGAAAAATAGAAAAAATTCATTAAAAAAATTCTGAAAAATATGTTTATTATTCACAAAATTGTCTTACACATACTGGGATAGATTTTACTCAAAAAAATGTAAATAAATTAATTATTACAAGTACAAGTACAACTTTGCAAATTCAACAATACATAATACACTTGCACAAATAATACTGTATCACTATAGTATGAGCACATCCCAACTAGGTTGGCACCCACTCATCTATCTTTCATTTGCAGTTTAATTAAAAAATGAAAAAAAAGAAAGTAAAGTTCCTAAACTTTGATTACAAAAAATATAATAAAACTTAGATTAATCTGGAAGATTAAATTCATCAAGATTCAAATCATTGAAGTCTCCAGCAAGTTGATAATCCTTATATTCCTGATCTCTCAGTTCCACCTTTAGCCAATCTATCAGACAGACACATACTTGCACCATCTCCGGCGTTAATTTGCTCCTATAGTTGTCTAACATTCGTCCACCTGCACTAAAAGCTGATTCCAATGCAACTGTGAACACAAGAACGGTTAGTAGATCACATGCCATGGTGGAAAGCACAGGATAATCCTCATATTCGTGATTTTGCTTCCACCATGCCAAAAGGGTAATTCTTCTTATATTGCCCGCTTTACAATTTCAAGCCTAGTTTCTTCTTAATTAAAAACAAAATTGCCCAAATTAACACTATTGTTGGAAATTTGGGCTTGCCTAGGGTCTATTTGGCCATGTTTTGGAAGGCATTTCTGAAAATGCCGTTGCAAGTGGCCTATACCACTTTTTCCTTTGAAACTAAAGTTTTTTTTTTTTTTGCAGTGGTTACAAACTGCTCTCTCTTCACTTCCTATAGTTTCAATTGCAAAATTTAGCCAGACACCGGAGGTTCTACTCCTTTTGGTACTCCTAGGTGATAGGGAAAATGATCTCATCTCTTGGGAAGGCAACTCAAGTGCATGATCTTGGATAGGAGGCTCACAATATGGGGATTGAGTCACATCATTAGAAAAAGTTGGGTCAAAATAGGGTCTAAGAAATTCCCTTTCCTCAGTGTCAAAGTACATAGATTGCCTAGGGTCCATTATCAAATTTCGAAAAAAATTTCTTATTAAATAATATAATAATAATTTTTTGGTGATACACTACCTATAGTAAAGTGAGGAATAATGTATGTAAAAATGTACCAAGAAAATTCCCAGGTAACTGGAGGGGTCACAAACGGTCTTGCTTAAAACCTAGTTTCCTTTGGCAATTATCTCATCCTTTGTGACTGAACTTTCCTAGAGATGCACTTAGTTGCACAGTAGTCACCCAATATATTAGGCTTTAAAATAATAAGAAAGGTAGAAGGAAAGACTTACTTATATATATATATATATATATATAATATTTATACTAATTTTAAAATCAAAAAATTAAATAGAAGAATACATCTTTAGAATGAAGCTTGAACTTTACAGTTGAAGCCTTCAACCTCCAGAGTCCAGCTTCCCACTTTTGATGCTTGAGCAATTTAAAAAATTTAACTATTTCTTGATAGCTACAGAGATGAAAAGAGATTGTAAAGAGAGTAAGAGATCGTAGAAGATGTGTGGTTTGGAGTGAGAAGGGTTAGGCCTACTTATAGAAAACCAAAAGTAGTTTTTTACCACCTCTACCCTCAAATATGGTTGTTATTTGGCAGTTGGAAGGGTGGAAATGATCATTTACAGTCAATTACAAACATACCCCCCTTAATATGGTTGTTGGGGGGGGGGGTAAAACAGTTAAATCAAGTGGTAAAAACAACTTTTTAGAGGGAAAAAATGGCTAGCCGTTAGGCGTGCCTGGTGGACTGGCACGCCGAGCCAGCACGCGGGACGCCTGGCGGGCCATGCCCTAACGGGCTGTGGGCCCTAATATATGGCCACGGCACGGCACGACTAATTGAGTGGGCTGTGTAGTGCCGGCTCGGGCACGCATTAGGCGTGCTGGGCTGTGCCGGGCTCATGCTGGCACTACCCAATAAGCATCCCTAGTGGAGACATTGTAACGCTCCGGATCTGAGTCCATGCCCCAATGCACCAAACCCGAACCCGAGGTGCTACTATGGGCCCAAAGCATCCAAGCAATCTCATAAATATTATTAAAGTGCAGAAAATTAATTCCAATTAATCAAATCTAAATTCATCAAACAAGTGTGGATATATGAAACATCAACTATATTAACATAATAAAAGCATAAGTCTGGTAAAATGGTTACTATCACTCTCTCTATCTCTCTCTCTCTCTTCAATTAAGCCATAAAGTGACAATAAAGATAAACATCCATAATAATCGCCAAAAAAGAGTCTAATCAGGGTAATAATAGTCTTCTGCTTTGAAGTCAGCAATCTCCTCTTGTGTATCAATCCCAAGGTCGCTTTCACGCAAGTCAACTGAAAACAAAATAAAACAAAATGTGGATGGGATACAAATATCCCAATAAGCAGCACTATGCATGAATAAACAGTTTCATATATATATAAAGAAAATAGCATGTTATTATGATCGACAAAATAAACGAATAAATGCGATACAATCTCAACAATAAGTCAATGCTCAAACATAAAATAAAATTCAATGACAATCAACTTAACATTTACAAGTACATTTTGAACTCATATCTGGTTCACATCTATTGGCTACATTTTACATAATATCTCAATGCTTGTCGACCTCACCAAGAGTACTTGAAAAATAGGGAAAACCGGAGTAAGATATAAATCTTAACAAGTATCAAGACGCATAAAATAAAACAATATAATTTCTTTTACAAAATAAAGTCATAAGGTATAACGATAAAGCCAAATCACGATAATTATATTCAAAGCATACATCAAACCAAACCACGCATGTATGACATCACAGGACTCATGAGAGCAATAGATCTCTGAAAAGTTAAATGCTTGAGTCAAGGGTTGCCACCTCATGGCTTAGGTGCGAAGCTGAGATACACAGTCATCGACTTATCGCGGATCATCCAACCGAGATACACGGAGGGCTGGCACGTGTAACACCCCGAACCCGGGTTAGTACAAACTGGCACCCAACCCGAACCCGATTCGTTATTGTAACAACCCAAGTCCGGTTCAACAACCAAACCCGAGGTGTTACCACAAAGCTGGGGCCAAATACAAACTAAGATTCTGTAACGCCCCAGATCCGTGTTGCTCAATAAAGATATAACACTTCTCATGGAGGTTATGTATAGGCCCACAATTCAATTACATTCATCAGAATACGGAATATTGATTCATTTATTTAAGCGTGGGAAATCTAATCAACATGAATATTCTCAATTCTAAACAACTTGAATACCAATCTAAAAATTATTCTATTACAAGTTTAACGGTTCAAATCCCTCAGGGAAACCTACTAAGGCTATGGAAGATAATAATCCTCCTCTCTATAGTAATCTGCCGGCTCTACCCCGATAGTCGTATCCTCACTGAGAGTATCTTAAAACAAAACAAAAACAACATAATGAGATACAAATATCCCAGCAAGTAGCACATGCATGCAGAAAACAATTTACTTTAGTTCTAAAACATGCCACGAATAATATTCGAATACAAGTAAACAATAGAAATATCATCAAGTCGGAAATTCATAAGTTCTCAATAACTAGTAGCACAAATGTCCAACCAAATAATAAACCATTCACACTGTGGCCAATGTCATGTAGTTCACTTCTATTGTGTAATTTGCATGCCGGAGTGACATCCAAGCCTCCTTGTACACAGTCCGGTCAACATAGACTCGGTACTCTGAAATGACTGCCTACCCAAGAACTTTGTCATCCAATGTCGGCCTACTCCGGGTTTCGACATTGACAACCCGGCCTACCAAGGATATGGGCTACTCTACACTGGTCATAGCAACACTCATAGCTATGCAATTACCCTAATAAAGCCAACTCATTACATTATTAAGCTTAAGACATGGATCCAAGGCAAGCTAGACCAATAGCTTGTAATCAAATCAATAAGTGTTCCAAAAGTTCAATTAAACCATGGGTCAACCATGACCCAAAACTATTCCATCATGGAGTGTCACAAATTCATATCTTTCGATGTAAATGACTTTTTCAAACCAATTCATATAATCAATCCTTCATATGAAATAAGACCACATTTCCTTTCTGAATAAAGTGATTCATCACAAACCAAAACTCATGCAAGTACTTCATCAATCCGATGTAAAACAAATAATTTAAAACCAAACCACAATTCAACTTCTCAAATATGACCAAAAGCATGTTCTCACTGACTAAAACACTTACAAGTAATGTAGGATAAGAGATACCTATATAGAATTCCTAGAATTCCTACAACTAGATTTGATAACCTAAAATACTCTTTAAATTCCCAAAAGTGTACTAACTCATAGATAAGGTGGAAAATTAATTAATATAAACTCCTTACTATAATTGGCTTTCAAAGGCACCTTAAGAATGATCTTATAGAAGTGTTACAAGTGGTGGAATCAACAAAATCTTGTCCCATAAGGATTTGGGTATAAAAGTGTCTCAAAAATCTAATTTAGGAAAACGTGCACAAACTCGTAATTTTATTGAATTTTAATATACTTCATGTGCAAGCACTTTCTAATTACCTAAATCTTACTTGTACATAAGTTGGATTTGGTTAAAAGTAATTCCATGGTCGAAATCATCTCCAATTGGAAAATCTGGGTTTACTGGTATGGTCGCTCGAACCGACGCTCGAGCCTGTTTCGAGCGGCCAAAAAGTTTAAGGATTGTTGTCTCGGGTTCTGGAAACAAAATAGGCGCTCGAACCTGCACTCGGGCGGCTGGGCTTACAGACTCAAAGTTTTTGGCTTTGAGCTTGACCGCTCGAGCCAAACCTTGGGTGACTGGTTTAAGTCCCATCTAATTTCCAGGTTACGAACAGCAACTTCCTAATTGTGATTTTTCGGAATTTCCACTGCCAAAACTCAATTGAATACTTCTAAAACTTCTAGAATACTATCCAAATCATTTAGGAATACTTTCTAACATAATTATCTAACTCTTTAACTTGTAATTATCACAAACCTACAGGTGATCTTCACATAAATTGGAAACGTCCAAATTAGTATCTCACACTTTCTACCTCCATTTCTCCACAATTTAAGCTCGTGATTGAATGCTAAAACCTTCGGAAAAAAAATGCTACTTACCTCGAAGAGGTTCGAATTCAACTTCACTTTCAAATCCTCAGATCTTAGAAGCTCCAACTTGCTGATCTCTACAGAATTCCATTGTTCCATCAAGAATTGTTTCCAGATTTGATCAGATCTGATCTAATTGGACAAATTCACCATAATAATTGTAAATAGGAGTAAAACGAACCTCTCTTACCTGAATCTCCTCTGATCTGGACGAACTTGAAGTAATCTCTTCAGGAATTCCAGATCTCTATCCAAGATCAGCACTTCTTGAGCAAGAGTTCTCCAGGTCTGATCAACTTTCCAATGCTCTTCCAGATCTGTCGTGAATTCTCTTGCTCTCCTCAATCTCTCACAGATCTGATTCTGTCTCTTCTCTCTGCTCTCCAAAAATTCCTACTCCAATCAAGCAATTAACTAACCAACCCATCTAACTAAAATTTGCCCCCTTTTCTACTTTAGGATTTTGCCACCAATCCTTCTTTAAACCCCAACCGATTTGCTACACTGCTACTCCAGAATTCCTCTCACTTAAATAATTCTCTTTTAACTTCTGAAATTTACTTAAATATCCCTTAGTCATTCTTCCTGAAATTTGCCACCAACAATAATAATTAGTAATATCAAATAACCTTCTAAATTTACCAATAAAAAATTTAGGGTTTTACAGATTCGCAATAAATTTTAAAGGTAGTTAATTACATCAGAGTTCTAGTGGGAAATAAAGCAATTATTTATTCAATTTAATCAAATCAGTTTACAATAAAATTTGTCTAATCAAAATGTGGACAATAGTATCAATTACAATTCTACCTACCAAATAAACCCCATCTTCGCGATCTCTCCAAGCAAACCTGAAAAATAGGTGAAAACGGAATGAAATTTACATCTCAGCAAGTAGCAGGTGCATGCAATTAGAACAGTCTAATTTTAAACAATCAGTCATGAGGTATGCGATTAATCAACGATAAAGCGATGAATTCAAGTTAACAGAGCTGAATCCAAATAAGGCGATAAGTAATGTAATCATACATAAATACCAGCGAAAAGATGTTATCGATAGATAAAACTGACGAAAGCGATAAAGCACATGTCACTGCAGGACTCACAAAGATGATAAGTTTTTGAGATGACACTCAACCACAAGCAATACCACCATGTGGCTTAAGGGCGAAGCTACTAAGACACTCAAACCCGTGAACATCACCTTAGATAAGAGCCGTAGTCATCGACTTATTGAGCACGAACTCAACTGTGACGCCCCGGACCCGGACATGTTCATTAAAAGTATATGCCGGTTCCTTGACATCAGGTGAGGTCCCAAAAACGCATTCCTAAGTTTTAAAAAAAACTAACCAAAGCAGTTATATTCTAATCCTTAAATTTTTAGAAAAACGGCTATATAATGCCTGTATTTATAAGACTGGGCTAAGCCCCAATACCTGATAATTACAAGATAAACAAATACATTCATTCCAAAAACTAAACCATCAATACACACAGATCTAAAATAAAGTTTTACTATGTTTCATAGCCTCAGTCTCTCTCTCTCTCTCTCTCTCTCTCTCTCTCTATACACAATTTATACAAGATCCAAAAAATAGACGACTACAAAAATGCTACCCAACCCTATCCAGGATAATAATAATCCTCAGGGTGGTAATCATCATCAGGTTCATTATTTCTGCCTACCCCAGTTTGTGCTCACTCTGCAGATTTATTTGAAAACAAAACCGATAAAACAAAACGCTTGAGACTAACGTCTCAGTACGCAGCATAATGCATGATAAGAACATTTTATGCAGGTTTCAAACATTAAAGTAGCATGCTAATATACGGTACAATAAATCCCTGGCAAAATCATGCTAAGAGGCATTTCAATTTCAGGTAAACAATACTTGAACTTTATAGAGTCATAATTCATAAACAGATAAACTCAAATTAATCCAAATTGCAATATCTGTAAAATCTCAGTAACAACCAATAACAACAGTTTAACACAAATGTCCAATCGCCACCTCACGACTTACAATGGAAAGATCTAGCTAGGATCACTATTCCAAAGTGGAGCACTCAAGCATGAGACATGCATGAGTTGGCAAGTACAACCCAGTCCAACCATAGCAAGTTAGTGATCTCTTCAGACCATTGAGTTAGTGATCTCACTGAGACCATCTAGTTGACTTTACGAGTTGCTGTGGCACATTCCGAGGAGGATGCAAGTTCACAACCCCTGGCCCCTCATGAGCTAGAGTGAACTGCAGTCCTCAACCCCCAGAACCATGTATCACATGCTGGACAAGAGTATAAACTTTTCACACAAGTCACTACCCCCAGAATCCATGTCTGTGGTAGATGCAGGTTCCCTACCCCCAGCTCTCAATAGCTAGGGTGAACAGCAATCCACTACCCACAGATGTAATAATACCATATCATGGCTATTTAAATACTATAGGCTAACTGCCTTACTTAAATATGCCTTATGTTACACACTTTAACAATGTAACCAACTTTGACTTAACCAACACATGAGAAACCACCTCTTGAACACGAGTTAGAAATAAAAAAATTTTCTGTAGCACCCTATAGTTACTCCACTCCTGTTTGATTATCTCTAACTAACCTTCTAAGCGATTTCTCGAGTTTAGGTTGTATGGCAAAAAGTATATGTGCTGGAGAAATTTACAGCACCTAGGAATTTTCTATAACATTTCTCTAATAGGTTTCAGATTTTAACACTTGGCATAACCTCAGCATCCCAACACTTATATAAGAAACCTTACCTACAGATATTTAAATTATCTAAGAGTTAAGTCTTTAATTGGAATTAATAACCACCATACAATCTAAAATAAAATAGTGCTGCGAATATTTCAGCAATCAAAGAAGTCGGATATCATGTCATAACAAAATTCTTTTTGTACATTATTTGGAATCCCAGCATGTTCCTTCACACTCCTTATATAACCCCAATTATTACTAAGTTGATCTCTTACATGAATTCCCCAATTAGATTTTAGAACACTTTAAGTATATTGTAAAATCCCGAATTTTCCTTAAATAATATAATGAATTAATAAATAATATCTTTGGGAATTTTAATTGATGGAAATATTTTATTAATGTAGGGGATGATACAATTAGTGGAGATCGAGAGTTGGACGCAGATCCGACCGTCCAATCATGAGTTATCAAGGTATGATTCATATTTTAAGTTGTGTGTTCTGATTGGGCAGTGTGTATAGGGAAATTTGTAAGTGAGCTACATGGGATCAAAGAGTATATATAATAGTTTAATAACCTAATTCTATATGTTTAGAATACTTGCACGTATTCTACAGTCGCAAGAGACAAGCCGTGAGCGACCGAAGGAGAAGAAGAAGAAGAAGGAAAAAGGAGAGGGTGTTGCTCGTTTTTCATTCTTCTAGGCAGTGTCTCATCTTGTTTTAGTCATTGTTTAGAGAAGAGGAGAAGAAACAATTGTAAACAGAGGTAAGTGATACCATTTTTTATTTGTTTTTGGATTTACGTTTGTTTAATCTCCAAAGCATGTTTTTGTATGATATATTCATATATTTAGTTTGATAACAATGTTATATGTATGTTAGAATGATCTTGGACGTGAAAAATCACATTTTTAAACTGTTTCTGAACGATTTGGAGTGACCGCCGACCTTGACTGTGCTCGGCGATCCTCGACGCTCTTAGGCGCTAGTATAAATTGTGAGACCGCCTGAGATCGCGATACGACTTATCGTCGGCAATCTAATTTCAACTACCGCTAACCTTAGACCGCTGGGGCTATCCTAGGCGATCCTAGGCGCTTTGTGCAGAAAATGCAGATTTTTGTAATTTTAAACCCTGATTCAATTCCAAACTATTTTTAGACAATTTTAATCATTAATTAAGATGTTTTAAGACCAAAATAAATTATTCAATTTCCTGTTTTACAGAAAAATAAATTAGGGAGATATTTAGGAGATTAGTTGCCAAACTTGAAACGTAATTGAGAAATCTAGTATTTGGAAAACTTGACTATTATTTGATTACTAGAATGTAAAACCCCGAATTTTCCTTAAATAATAAATTAAATTAGTAAATAATATTATTGAGAGTTAGGATTGATGGAAATATTTTATTATTGTAGGGGGTGATCAATTTAGCGGAGATCCAGAATTAGACGCAGATCTGACCGTCCGATCATGAGATATTGAGGTATGCATTCTAATTGGGCAGAGTATATAGGAGAGTTTGCATGGGAGATACATGGGATCAGGAAGTATATATAGGTATAAAATAACCTAAACCATATACCTTGTATTGTCGTTCGTATTATTCAGCCGCAAGCGACGAACCTTTGAGCGACCGAGAAGAGAAGAAGAAGAAGAAGGAAGGAAGACTAGGATTTACTTTGCTCTGAGTGTTGCTTTGCAACTGTAGAGAGATTGGAGGGTTGCTGTTCAGAAGAGAAGAAGAGGAACGCACGTATAAGAGGTAGGTGACATCGTTTTGTTTTCAGAAATTGGATTTTCCTTTGTTTAATCGCAAAACGCATGTTTCTAGTATATGTAATGGTGTATTTAGTTAGATAAGCATGTTATAAATACATTAGAATGAGTTTAGACGAGAAAAATCATGATTTAGAACTGTTTCTGCTCGATTTTGTATGACCCCCGACCTTGATTGTACTTGGCGATCATTGGCGCTCCTCGGCGCTAGTTATAAAAATTTAGGACGCCGGAGACCGCGAGACAACGGACCGTAGGCACTTGAAATTGAACTACCGCTGACTAGGGACCGCTAGGGCGATCCTAGGCGCTCTAAGCAGAAATTCCAGACTTTCATAATTTCGAACCTAATTCAACTCTAAACTATTTTTAGACAATTTTAATGAATAATTAAGGTATTTTAAGACCCAAATAAACTATCTAAATCCCTGTTTTACAGAAAAATAAATTAGGGAGATATTTAGGACATTAGTTGCCAAGTTTCAAAGGTAATTGAGAAATGTGATTTTGGAAAAGCCTAACTACACTTTGATTATCAAAACACCTCTAAATGGCATTACAAATTAGAATACATTATAAAGAGAATTCAGAATTCAGATGGACGAATAATGAAGTAAATGTACAGATATAACCATTATATGCCGCTAGGCACCAAATCTTATAGAAATATGATACTTTAGGGAATTTTGGAGTCTAGTGGGCATAGCTGGTTATGGATCCATAGTCGTGGCTAGATAGCTGAGGGATATGTCATTTGGGTTGAGTTACTCCTATATGCGACGCGCTTCCTTTGCAAGTTAGTTTGTCTGGGAAGGTCCTATGTCTGGAGGGACACCCCGGTGAGCCGCTGGTGATTCTCTGTACATGTGGATAAGCGACCATCTCCATGTATTGATTCTGGTGCTGCATGCTGGTGGTACATGCCAACTCTGATGGATACGTGTGAAATAAGTCAGTGACTACGGCTCTTGTCTAAGCTGCGCTGCATGGGACTTGAGTATCATTAGTAGCATTGCTCTTAAGTCGCACGGTGGTATAGCAATTGGTTGAGAATCATCTCAAAAGGTTTATCTATCTTTGTGAGTCCTACAATGACACTGAAATCATAACACTTGGTATTATTATTGTATACATGCGGGAGGCATGTGATTGAGATATTGATCGGATGTGACTGTTTAGTACATCCTGGCAATGTGTGAATTATGTTACTGATTTGACTATTGGATTCTTATATTAAAAATTGCTGAAATTCTTTCTAGAAATGTTTATCAAACTGTTTTGTGTTCACGAATGATATCAATGATTATGCGAGCCTGATTAGTCGATGTTGCTTAATCGTGCATGAACTATTACTTTACTTATATTAACTGTTTAATCATGCATGTGTTACCTACTGGGATATTCGTATCTCACCCTACTTTTATTCCATTTTTTTCAGCTGATACGCGAGAGGGGGATCTCTTAGACTTCCAGGGAGAGATAGCTGAGTATTCACCGGAGGATTACTATTATCCAGATCTTGTTTGAGGTGGATTAATGCTATAGACCTAGTACTTTGATTTGGACTAATGTTATTCATTGGGTTGATGTATTGAGAGATGAGAGAGATAGTACCCAGTTTATTTTACCAGACTTTGATATTACTGACTGATGGTCAAGCTTTATGTTTAGTTGAGGATTTGAACTACACTTCCGCACATACTTGTTTCCGCAACTCTGATAGTATAATAAAGAGAATGGATTTTAATTCTTTGGTCTGGTATGTTATTGATGTTGTATTTGATATGGGCCAGTAACACCTCGGATTTGGTTGTAGAACTAAATTCGGTTTGTTACAGTAGCGAACCAGGTTCGGGTTGGGTGCCGGTTTGCACTGACCCGGGTTCGGGGCGTTACATAGAACATCTCTAAATTACACTATAAACCAGATAATTTCATAAAGAGAATTCAGATCATAAGTTCAACTCAGTTAACCCGACTATTGAAGTAAATGTTAGATTTAACCTTTATATGCTGCTAGGCACCAACCCTTATAGAAATAGTATATTTTAGGGAATTTTTGGAGTCTAGTGGGCATAGCTAGTTATGGATCCATAGTTGTGGCTAGATAGCTGAGGGATATGTCATTTGGGTTGAGTTTCTCCCTTGTGCGAGCGCACTTCCTTTGCAAGTTAGTTTGTTTGGGAAGGTCCTATGTCTGGAGGGACACCCCGGTGAGCCGCTGGTGATTCCCTGTACATGTGGATAAGTGATCATCTCCATGTATTGATTCTGGTGCTGCATGCTGGTGGTACATGCCAACTCTGATGGGTACGTGTGCAATAAGTCAGTGACTACGGCTCTTGTCTAAGCTGCGCTGCATGGGACTTGAGTATAATTAGTAGCATTGCTCCTAAGACGCACGGTGGTATAACGATTGGTTGAGAGTCATCTCAAAAGGTTTATCTATCTTCGTGAGTCCTACAATGACACTAAAATCATAAACACTTGTTATTACTGTTGTATACATGCTGGAGGCATGTAATTGTTATTTTGGTTGGATGTGACTGTTTAGTGCATCCTAGTAAGGTATGGTTTATGCTATTGATTTTTGATATTAGATTCCTATAATAGAACTTGCTAAAGTTTATACTTAGAACTGTTTATCATATTATTTTGTATTCATGATCGATACGAATGGTTATACGAGCCTGATTAGTCGAGATTGCTTAATTGTGCATGAACTGTTATTTTACTTATATTAACTGTTTAAACATGCATGTGTTAACTACTGGGATATTCGTATCTCACCCTACTTTTATTTCATTTTTCAGCTGATACGCGAGAGGGGGATCCTAGTAGTGATTTCCAGGGAGAGATAGCTAACTATTCACCAGAGGATTACTATTACCCGGATTTTGTCTGAGGTTGTGGAATGTCATGGACTTAGTTATTTTTATCAAATTATTATTCATTTTGGTTTGATGTACTAGAGAGATGAAAGATTAGTGACCTTTTATTTTACCAGACTTTCATATTTAGATTGATGGTTGATTATATTAGTTTCTTGAGGATTTTAGACTACACTTCCGCACATACATGTTCCGCACTCTGATAGTAAATTAATGAATGGATTACTTATTTCTTTAGTTTGGTATATTCTTGATGATTTATTGATATAGGCCAGTAACACCTCGGATTTGGTTGATGAACTGAATTCGGGTTGTTACAGTAGCGTACCGAGTTCGGGTTGGGTGCCGGTTTGCACTTACCCGGGTTCGGGGCGTTACAGAGATGGTATCAGAGCCAATGGTCTTAACCTTAGATAGCCAGCCTTAGGGGAATGGGAATTGTGAGTTCGCTAGATAGTACCCTTAAATAGGAAATCTAAGTTAAGTGTTCGTTCTAAGAATTTTGTTGCAATCGGTACTGCTGAAGGTATGTTACTTATTCTTCTATTATATAATTAGCTATTATGATATAGTTTGTTATTTGTGATGTAGAATTATCTTATTTCCATTGCATTATTATAATAAAGTTATTAAGTGCAATTCAGAAGGTAATTGAAGATCTTGAAAAGCAGTTGATTCTGAGATAAACAGTAAGATGAATGTTTGAGGTTGGTAATAGGATATTAATGGTTTAAATGCCTATATCTGAAGTTGGAAAAGTAATGAAAACGTAGTGGTTTTGGAAGTTAAAGGATGAAAACCCAATCTAATCATCTTGAGTTGTTTAGGGACGAATCTCTCCCTTTCTCCTCTTCTTATTCTTCTTCTTCTCTTCTTCCCCAACGATTTCCCCTTCTTTTGTTTTCTTCTTCTAACCCTAATGACCCAAGAACAAAAACCCCCAAATGAAAATCGTCAATTGCATGAGTTTTGTTTTCTTTTTGGTTTAAACCTTTGAACCATTTGAACCCTTGAGCCATGAACCGATTCATTAACTTGAACCAAACCCCATTGAACCACTAAACTTTAACCCACTAAACTAAATGAACCAATTCAACCAAATGAATTTTTTTTCTTTATTTGTTCTTATTTAATAATTTTAAATCTTAATTCCAATTTCTCAAAATTCTGGGGTTTTACATCAACAGAGTTGGCATGAACCACCAGCATGCAGCACAGAAATCAATACATGGAGATGGCCGTTTATCCACATGTACAGGAATCACCAGCAAGGCTTGAAATGACCCTACAGACACGGGACCTCCAAGAGTAAACTAACTTGCAAAGGAAGCGCGCTTGCACATAGGAGTAACTCAACCCAAAAGAAATACCACTTAGCTAATCAGCCAAAACTATGGATCCATATACAGCTAAGCCCACTCACACAAACCACGACAAAACAACATACGGGAGGATACGCTACTATAGGAGACATACACACCTTTACCGTAAAGGATTACACATCTTTACGTAGAAGATTACACGTCCCTACAACAGAGGATTACCCATCTTTGCCGTAAAAGCTAGTATCAACTCAACCACAGGAGTCGTATCACTCAACCGTAAAAGAGAAATGATTAAACATCATACCACATTCCAAACCATACCAAGAATCATATTAACCAAAATATCCAATTCCAAGAGAAAACCATGTCTCAATCCTTAAAACCCGAATAAAGCCTTTTGCAGGATTACATATGCAATTTCTCAATTATATTCAAAATAAAACTAATGAATCATAAATTCATTAAAAATCAGAGCTTATACAATTCCAGAAACCAATATTCATATTTAAAGCACAAACGAAAGTAATTCAAGTCTTTCTTAGAGTTTTCCTTATTAATCCCCTTACTATAATCCAAGTTCCTATATTAATACCTAAGATAGTATCTATTACAATTTTCTGTATTTTTAAATTCCAGCATATTCTATAGACCTAAAATGTAGTTTAGGAGGTACTTTTTTAATCCATAAATAAAAGCTAGTATTATTCCTATTGTTGTTACCTCCAATTTAGTCCTTTACATACTCTAACCTATCATTAGGACTTCCAATTAATTGATTATTTACCAAATTTAATTTTTATAATTTCTATACCTCAATTAGGTCTTTATAAAGATGTTAGAATAATTAAATTACTAGAAAATTTATTTGGATTAATCCTCTAAGTTTGAATTTTTTGCATAGAGCGCCTACCCTGGTAAGCTAGGTGATCCTGGGCAATCGTAGGCGCTAGTACAATTTCTGCTATAAATTATCCAGATTTTCCAATTTCGGATTTTTGGGCTTTTGCTTTGAGTTTCATTGGTCTAACTTAATATCCTAACATTCTAAATCATAACTAAAGCCTTCTAGATTAATTAGTGTCAATTAAATACCATTCCATGATTGTTTACATGATCAGACCAAGATTTCTACATTACTTTAGCAAATCCTTCAAGAATACAAAACTCTAAAATATAAACCATTCAATTCCATGTAAAATACTTTCCGGCTAATCAATCTAAACCATAATAAATCACAGAAATCAAAACTATGCAATTCCTCCAGTTTTCAAGGGTTACTACTTGCCTCATGCGCTAAATCCTTCTTCTTCTTAGAGTTTCTAATTCTAGACCCAACTTCTGCTCCCAATCGCACCAACATAGGGTCCTCCAATTCAAATTGCCACCATTCACATTGTAGATCCATCAGTCATGACCAAAACCTCCAAATTTGAAGTCAATCCACCAACCAGATTTTCCCCGATTGCGATTTGATGGAGACTGGTCGGACATCTCCAGCAACCTTCTTCTTCCTTTCTCTCCCTCTTTTTTCTCAATATTTAACCCACGAAAATTCTCTCTTGTCTCACCTTACTCTCCTATTTATACTTGGCTTTAGAAGTCCTAAACCAACCCTAATAGGTTCCTTTAATTGGGCTAACCCAAGGGTGGTCTAATTAAAGTCTAACTCCTTCTAATTAATTCCTACTTTTTCTCCACCTTCTATTTTTCTACCTATACTACACTAATTAAATTTTCTTATTATCTAAACCCTCCTTACATCCTAATTTCGTGCCTAACACTCACTTAAATCCTAAATATCACCTAAAACCCAAATTAGTTACTTTTTCTCCCAATTAAGACCTGGAGATTACCTAATTACCCTTTTCTCACTTTATGCCTTACTTATCACTATTTTATTTCTAACTTGCTTAATAAATGATTTTCTTCTATTTTCTAATCATCATTATTATTTAATGATTGTACTTCATATAATACCCATTCTGGAAATTACCAAAATACCCTTTTACCCTTCTAGGCTATTTTCCTTAAAAGTCCTTCTTTATTTACAATTTATTACTTATTTGAATTACTTATCCTCTAATTTTTTACTTTTTATTTTAATCACTACTTAACTCATATTTTAGTTATTTATTTGTTTATTTATTTATTATGTGAAAATTCGGGGTCTTACAGCACGTACAATCCAATCAGCTGCAAGCCTACAATAATGTGGAAATACCAGACCAAGATACATGGTGGGTAACCCAAAATAACCACATCGAGATACACGACGGGTGGGATTGCAGCAGCACGACCAGATACAGGAAGGCCTCGTCGAAATACACGACGGGAGCATATATGAAACAAGGTTAATTAAACAAAGAAAATACTATTTTCACTCCTAGCTAAACTATGGATCCATACCAAACTATGACCATTAGACACGCAAAACAAAATACTGAAATCATGTTATCTTTGATACCAAAAACAATCCACAACATTTATAATTCAATCTCAAATCATCCCCAAGATACACGGAAGCAAACAATGCTCAAACTCAAGCTACATGAGTGAGGAAATAACCACTCCGAGGTACACGGAGGAAAATATTCGCGATTCTTTCAAAACAACCCTGGAAACATCACTACAAAAAAAGGTGCTTTTAGTGGCAACATTTTTACGACACTTCTCGGGTGGCCACTGAAACACCAAATTGTGACGCCCTTTTTGCATATGCCGCAATTTGTTAGTCGCCCTTTCCTATTTGCATGACAGAAATTTTTGTTTAGACTTTTGCGACGCCCTTTTTGCGTATTCCGCAATTTCTTAGTCGCCCTTTCCTATTTTCACGACGGCGCCTTTTGTTTAGACTTTTGCTCTTTCGTACGCAATGCATTTCTCCCTCTCCCGCGCATCTTCGTTCTTCCCATTTCCCTCTAACTATCTTGATCAAGCCCTAGTCCCACGCACACATCCATTAACCTGCAAAAGCCTTCGTCATTCAGTAAACTTGCTTCCCACTTTTCATCTATTGTGCGAGATTGAAGACACCCAATCAACACTTAGTGAAGCAAACCATCTGTGATTGTCGATCTTCACATTATTGAAGGGTTTTATAGGTTTCTGGTTTTGTGACTCTTTTCCTTTCTCCTTTCTATGGTTCACTCAGAGATTTTAATATGCAAACTTTTCTGGTTTAAATGTGCATCTCTGCTTTTCTAATCGTTTTGGATTATATTTTTTTCATCATCTGTTTCTGCTTAAGTTCTTCAAGAATATTGAACATTGATCGATGGAACAATTTTAGCCCTCTGAAAAGAACGACAACTGCTGATTGCTTTTTCTATAACATAACCCCAACCTACCATTCTCGACAACTCTCTATAAAGGAAACTCAACTTGCTATTGCCGTTCTTGGTGCTATTGTCATCCGTTGAAGGATTTTTTTTTCTTTTAATTCCAATTGTTACAATCTGAGGTAAGTATTATTTTATTTCACATCTCATTATTTTCTTAGCAAATTTCTTAGCTTTCTTCTATATTTTGTTTTCCCCAATTGGTGTTTCATACCTATTTGTCGGAGTCAGCTAATTTTTCTCTTATGGAGTATTGTAATCTGAAATTTTCATGGTTAGATAAATCTAATTGTTGGATGCCAACATTATGTAGTTATTGATGGACTAATTGATGATGGATTCTTGGTTTCTACAAAGGGACGATTCTACACAAAAATGCTGGTAATTCAAAGAAAGTTAAAATATCTAGGGGAAAACCATCTAGGGTTTCTACCAAGGAATGATTCCACCCAAAATTTTACAGGTGCTTAAAAGAAAAGTTATAAAATTTAGTGTTTGTTTTACATACAAACATACAATTGCCCCATTTATGTATAACACATTGCTATGAACCTATCATTTAATGTTGATATCAAGGACGTGAGTGGACTACACAAATTCTCTATCTCCAATGTGATCGATTTAGTGAACTTCCCTATCAAATTTTATTTATTTTCTTCTTTTTGATTTGAAGAATAAAGTTGAAGTAAATGGAGTAAAATTAAAAAAATTAAGGGTTTTTTACATACAAACATTCAACTACGCCATATGTGTATAACACATTACCATGAACCTATCATTTAAGGTTGATATCAAGGAAGTGTGTCAATTACACAATTCTCTATCTCCAATGTGATCAATTCAATAAACTTCCCAATCAGATTTTTTTTTATTTGAAGAATAAAGTTGAAGTAAATTGAGTAAAACCTAGTTGAGAAGAATGGAGTAAGAGTGAAAACTTACAAGAACCTACATCCTATTGTTGACTAGGCAAATCGTTCCTCATCTTGTTTCTAAAGACTAAGAAATGACTAGGTGCAAGCATAGTTCAAGAATCTATAAATTATTAGACCTTTTGGTTAATATTATAGTGAATCAGATTCTACCATAACTCTGTTTGGATTGTTTGGTTTGAACAGTAAAGTTAATTAGTGTAAACATTGCCTCTTTTGGTTCAGTCAAAGGATTTTATTCTAGCTTTGTTTTTTTGGTTTAAACCAAATATCTAAACAGTAAAAATTTGCTAACTTATACTACAAAGACCAGAGGTGGTAATTTAGACTAGCTTTAGTTTGTAATTTCATCAGTGTAACCATTGTGTCTTTTGGTTCAGTCAAATGGTTCTTATTCTAACTCTGTTGTTATCATTAACCCAAATGGTACTTAGCTTCTTGGAGTATTTGTAGATATCCACTTGGCAGTGTATGTTTTTGGTTTCCCTTGTTTTCTTTCAAATTACTAGTTATGTTGCTACATACGAAGTCATAGCTATAACCATTGCCTGTTCAATATAAGTTTGGGTTTTGTGTTAGGTATTCAGAGTGAAAAAAACAAATGTGAAGACGATGAAAGCCTTGAATACAAATATGCCTAAACAAATATTAATTCTTCTCTTTTGATTTTTTTCCCACCTCGTTAGTATATAGCATCATGCAAGGCTGAAATTTCTTTACCCCTTTATTTGTTTTCACTTTAATTGCATAAATCTCCTTTCTTCTTTTGGTATTTATCGTTATTTATTTTTCTTTCAACTCTACATCCCTTATTCTTTTTCCTTTTTCTTAATATGCTCGAATTTCCAACTAATACAACAGCCACATTTTCTTACTAACTCATTTAGTTCTCACATTTTGTTAAGGTTCCCCTCAGTTAAATTTGAAGCTCATGATGGAATTGCATTTTTAGTAGAATGTATAATGAGAAGTTCTCTTCTTAGCTGTAATATATCCCTTGTTTTCTATATCTTTTGCTAAATTGTTCATATATGTAAGGATTAGGCTTAGTAGAATGTATATGCTTGGAATTGATAATTGAAACAAAGAAATTTAGTTAGAATACTCTCAACCTAATATGGCCCTAAAAATACTCTCACTAGCGAGCACACAGTCCCAATACCCACCTAAGATTTTACTTCCTAGGTTTAGGGATCCTATATGCTCTGATACCATCTGTAATGCCCTGGTTCCAGGTCCAATTCCCAAAACCGAGGTGTTATGGTAAGCAACAAAAGCAACTAAAATATGGAATAATTTAAGACTTTTTTTTTTCTAACTTTATAATCAGAGTAAAAGCGGAAACTTGAATTTCAAAATCTCTTTATTAATCAACAATTATAATATAAAAGGATTTCAATTATATGAGCAATCCTACATTTATATAGACTACCCAGCTACAACTAGCCCACAACTTGACGTCCTCACCAAGAGTACCTGAAAAATGAGAGAAACCGGAGTGAGAATAAATCTCAACAAGTAGTAAGGTGCATGCATGAAATCAGTCCATATTTATATAAAATAAGTCATGAGGTGTACGATTAAACCAACAACAACATCAATAAGGATAATTCCAAAGTTTAAATCCAATCCCATTAATATTATCAAAACATATCTCAATAACAATACCGATAAAACATCGAATGGTCAATGTCATGACTATTGTTTGAATTGATTAATTGACATGCCAAGTAGACACTCCACACCTCCATGTACATAGTTCCGGCCTACTCAGGGTTTCGGACACTCTGAAATGACGGCCTACTCAGGGTTTCGTCATCCAATGTCGGCCTACTCAGGGTTTCGGCATTGACAATCAGGCCTACTCAGGGTTTCTGGCTGCTCTATACCGGCCGTGGCAACACACCAGGCCATGCAATTTACATCAATAAACAATACCATCACATTACTAAGCTTAGACATGGATCCAGTACAAGCTAAACCAAAACAGAAAACCATCGTATAATCTCAACTCTGACATCACAATAAATCAATATGTTCAACATCATGTATAACACAACACAGCTCACCACATGTCCCTCTGGACTAGAACAGTGCCTCATGTACTTTTAGTAGTTCCTCCAATCTCATAACACATGCCCATTGGTAATATAACTCATTTACTCACACCAAGAGAAATCTTTACAATACATTTCAAAACTTGCCAACAAGTAAAACCAGGATTAAATAAATTCTCAAACAAGTACAGTGTTTAAACAAAGAAAAAACTAAAACAGGAACTCCTAGTGTTAGGAACAAAACATCACCTACAGATAGCCTTAAAATTTACCTTGGAAGCTCCTAAGAATTTCCAGAATTTCTACTTATATTCTCAAAGAAAATTTAATAGGGAATAATGTTTCTAAAGTCCTAAACAAATCATTAGTCAAGTGTTTGAACCCCCAGAATCATCAAAACCAGCTTAATTGGGTCAAAACTCTACTTCGGCCAATTTTTAGGACCATGCGCTGACCTCCAGCGCTAGGCGCGAGGTCGGCGGATAGGTCGCTAGTTAAAATAATTAGGATATTCTTACTTAAATCGAGTGGGTGTAAGCTAGGCGCGAACTTCGCGCACGATTCGCGCGAGACGAGAGGATAGAAATCAAGTTTGCGCGAGCTAGGCGCGAACTAGGCGCGAGCTCGGCGGATAGGGGAAAAGTCCTTGCGCCTACTACCTGCAGTTGGCGCCAGTTAGCGTCAACTCAGCGGATACTAACCTGGGTTTTCTACTCTCTGTTATTTCAAGATCTACACGATTGGCCGGACTTTTTCTCTCTGTAACAATTTTCCCAGTCTCCTAATATCCCCAGAAGACATTTAAGCCACTTTTGAAATTATTCCAACACATTTTTATTTATCATCATTCAGTTCTAAAGAAACTCATGCTCGGACGAACTTCTTCCAGAAAAGACACATGCATCCAGATTTAACTCACGAATAAATACGAAAACCCAATTTTAAAACGATGCTACTCACATCTTGGTAATTAAAATTTAACTAGGGTTTCTTTCTAATTCAAACCACCCATGAACAACATTTTTCTTGATTCTTAAGAAGAGATTCAAATCACCAAATCGAAACTTTATAAACATCTAACTTTTCCAATGAAATCCAATTTAAGAACCAATACGATCAATCATAAAAAACACAAGAAAATATGCAATTCCTCCAGTTTCAAGTGTTTGCTACTTGTCTTTTTGATGAACCCAGATTTTTTAGAACTTCTTTTGTGCCCGTTTTTGGAGCTCGACTGAACCCTTCTAAACTTTTCAAATTTAGATTTCCACCGTTCAGTTTGAAGTCCTCCATGAGTAAAACAAAACCCTAAAATTTCAGCCCATTCCAACGGTTGGATCTTTCTATCTCACCGTTCGAAGTTGACTAGTTGGCCATCTCTGCAACTCTTTTTTCTTCCAAAATCTTGTTTTCCACCAACTTCTGGGTTAATTCGCACCACTTTAGACTCATCCAAATCCAATCTTCACCGTTCAGATTAAAGTATCTCATGTATAAAGTATAACCTCCAAATGTCATGACGATCCAACGACTAGATCTCGGGGGATCGTTGCTCAAAGTCTGCTGGTCGGACCTCTGCAGCACCTCCCTTTTTCCTTTCTTCCCTCTCTTTTCTCTCTTCTCTTCTTTCCTTTATTTTTCTCCCAAACCCATGCACGAATTTTCCCCTCTTTCCTCCTTATTTTTGGACTTGCTAAAAACCCTAAACCTTTCCTAGACCTCCCCTTTTATAAACTCTCTTAATTAGAAGTCCTACTAAGTTTAGAAGACCTTCTAAATAGACTTCTCACTCTTAATTGGAAACCTCCCCATCTTAACCCTCCTTCTAATTCCTCTTTTAAGTATTATATATAAGAGAAGGATTTATTTTAATTTATTTTCGTGCTAATTAAATTTCTTATTTTAAAATATTACTAAAATACCCTAAAGCTACCTCTTATCCTTAAACTTAAGGCTCCTTATCAACCATAATCACTAATATACCATTTTTCCTACTTTTAAGCAATAATTTGCTATTTAAATGCAAACCTAACCCAAATTAAGTCTAGTTAAATATTTCAAGTCGAATAATTATTTACTTACTCAATATCTTAATTTGGCTAATTGGGAAATGACTAAAATACCCTTTCCTTGGAATTCCATACTTAACCTTTGAATCTTTTTCCAAAAATTCTCCTCTTTATTCTTCACATCAATCTTAACCATATAATGTACTTGGATTAATACCTATTTTCTCCAATCCTTTATATTTAATTTCCTCTCCCCATCTATCCAAACCAACCTTGCTCTTTCCTATTTAAATGAAGACACTATTTAATTTCCTAATTACTCAAAATTATTGTTTATTTATTTAGTTACTAATATCTCTTTGGATCATAATATTATTCTTCCAATACATAAATTTAATCTTAACTTCTCAATATTTAGTCTTATTTAATTTACTTTATTTTAGGAAAAATCCGGGGTTTTACAACTAGGATGACAAAATGTTTGGTTTCAGTTGGTTTTAAAGAAAACCGAAGATGAATCAACCCATATATGATGCAAACCAAAATTGATTAATAGAAACCCAAAATCTACCATAATAGGTTTGGTTCAGTTCGGTTAATCGGTTTTAATCAACAAACCGAATCATTCCTAATTAGTGCTTTGAATTTTATATATATTAGGTTTTGTTAGCTTCGGTTTGACCTTGAAATCAAGATCGAATCTATGTAAAACCAAAACCAAGAGAACCAAAAACTGAATATATGATGTAAACTAAATAATTTGTATTGGATATTTGCATTTTATTACAAAGATTCAAGTTAAATGTTGTATTTTTAGAATATGAAAATATTTATATTTACTTATTTTTTTGGCTTGTTAAATGATTGAAACGTCAACTATATTTTCTTTCCTTTAGCATTGTGTTGCTTATATAAAACTAGTGTCTACTCTGTATTATAGGTTGCCTTATAATCTTTTCTTTGTTAAAAATTGTTTCACTTTATTTTTTTTTTCTATTACAAGTTCTAAAAGTATGAATGTATTCATTTGATAATGGTAATAAAAGTCACTTGAATTGTAAGTTGAAATAAGGAGCGAGGATTATTTGCAACCAAATCAACAAAGAAGTGAGAGCTTTGAGGAACAACATACTCTCCTATGGATAAGTCTTGGATGAGGTATATAACTATTAAATTTTACTTGGTTTAGACTTTTTTCTTTTGTATGTCTTATTGATATTCTAATATAATTCTTATTTTCTAGCTTAAATAGAGCAACCAATGAATTCCTTGATGGTGTTCAGGGTTTTCTTTAGTTTGCATTTGATCATAGAACCAACATTGGGGAACAATTGAAGTGTCCATGTCCCAAATGCAATAATGTGTTATGAAATCATCGAAATACAGTAGAAGACCACATTTTGAGGCTTGGATTTGCTAAAAATTATACGACATGGTATCATCATGGAGAAGATATTTTACAATTAGCAGCATCTACTAACAATTTGGGGAATAATGAGCCTAGTGTGAGCAGAGATGATGGTATTAGAGACTTAATACATGATATTTTTGGGAATCAGAACTTGCATGAATTTCCAAGTGGTTTTGGAAACCAAAACTTGGAAGAGCAAGAACCTTAACACCAGCACAATGAACATACTGATAACTTCTCCAAATTAATGAATGAATATGAGCAAGAATAATACCCAGGGTGTAAGATGCAAACTGTGTTGTCATTTATTTTGATGCTTGTTCATATAAAGTGCTTAAATTCATGGAGTAACAAGTTTATGACCCAGTTGCTTGAGTTGTTGAAAATTTCATTTCCTGAGGAATCAAAATTACCTGGGAGCTATTACCAAGCCAAAAAGATTGTTGAAGAGTTGGGTCTGAGATATGAAAAGATTGATGCTTGCCCTAAAGACTGTATGTTGTTCTGGAAAGAGCCTGACAAAAAGGAAGAGAGTTGTGATATATGTGGCACTTCAAGGTATAAGAATGTTAAAGATCGATCAGAAGGTGAGAAAAAAATTCCAGCCAAGGTTTTACGTTATTTCCCACTAAAACCAAGGCTTCAAAGGATCTTTATGTCATCAAATATTGCTTCTGACATGCGATGGCATGATGAGGGACATACCAAGGATGGTTTGTTAAGGTACCTGGCGGACTCAAAGGCTTGGAAGTCATTCGATATCAATCACCCATCTTTCGCTGTGGAGACCCATAATGTTAGGTTGGGTTTAGCAAGTGATGGATTCAATCCATTTCAGTCAATGAATACCACATATAGTATATGGCCAATAGTTTTGATTCCATACAATTTGCCAACATGGATGTGCATGAAACAACCCAAAATGATATTGTCTTTACTTATACAGGGTCCAAAAGTCTTGGTCAAAGCATTGATGTTTACCTGAAACCTTTAATAGAAGAGCTAAAAGAGTTATGGGAAACTGGAGTGCCAAGATTTGATCAGTCAAGGAATGAAACTTTTCAAATGTGTGCAGCTTTGCTTTGGACAATCAGTGATTTTCCAGAGTATGCTATGCTATCAAGATGGAGCACAAAAGGAAAGCATGCATGCCCTAATTGCAATGATAACACATGTAGGTTATACTTGAAGAAGGGAAGGAAATTTTGTTACATGTGACATCGGCCTTTTTTGCCAGCTGATCATAAGTATAGATTTGATGCAAAATCATTTGATGGCACAATTGAAACTAGATCTGCACTTGTTCCATTGTCTGGGATTGATGTGTTAGGGCGACTAAAGAGGATAGCATTTGGGAAACAAATCAGGAAAATGGAAGGAAAAGAGCACAATTGAATGATGGTGAGGACAGGCGTTGTAATTGGAAGAAAAAAAGCATATCCTTTGAATTGGATTATTGGAAACACAATTTGCTAAGACATAATCTTTTTTTTTTGGCAAAAACCCACTAAGGCATGAATAACCTTAGTGGCACTCCAGCGGTGGGATGAGGGTTGAGGCAGACCCTGACCTGTAGATTAGAATTTCCAATGAAAAATACAAATTCTGGGGGGGGGGACATAAAACCTTACCCTTGATCAAAGACAAAAGATATTAACTAATATCTAATGGAAAATAATCCAGTCCTATCATGGAACAAGCAATTTCTAACATTCTATGACAAGCTAGAAATAGAATCATAAAATCTGTTCGTGAAATGAATACATCCCTCATTCGCCAAACCATCAGCCACTGCATTGGCTTCCCTGTAAACATCATACATATCTCGATTGAAAGCTATCAATCTCTCTTTTATTTCTCTCCATCAAAGCAAAAATTTCCAAGGAGTGGACACCAATCCAGCAAAAGTGTCCACTATGAGTTTCGAATCTGATTCTATATGAGGCTCTTGAATTCCATACCTGTCAGCTAGACGAAGACCATCTCTGAGAGCCAAGAATTCTGCCAAGGTGTTAGAATTATGACCATAGTAAGCCGAAAAGGCAGCAATAAAATGCCCAGAAGAATTTCTAATAATTCCTCCTCCTCCACTAATTCCAGGATTTCCTTTTGATGCTCCATCAACATTCAAAATATAAGGATAAACTCTTTGTCTTTTCCAACAAATGAATTTGGGAATTAGGAACTGAAATGGAGGATGAAAAGCATTTATTTTCTCTAATATTGCAGCTCTTTGAGTCCCACAAGCTATTGTCGGCTTGGTATAGTATGAGACCTCCTGAATCCACCTTTGAATCTTTGATATAGACATGGGGACTTCTTCAAATCTACTGTTGCACCTTGCTGTCGAGATTTCCCAACATATAAATAAAGGTATGACTTTAAAGAGAATACCCAATTGATCATTCACATTTGGATGAGAAAACCAAAAAGAAATTCTGGTTGTTAGGTCATGGAGAGGATGGTAGTGGCATTGAAATAAACCAGAAAAATAATCCCAAACTGTTTTAGCTATATCCCCAAACGAAAAGAGATGATTGATGGACTCTCTTCTTTTATGAAGACAACAATTGCATTGGGAGCACAGACTAACACCACTTCCTTGAATTCTATCATCTGTTGACACAGCACCCTTTAGAAGCTTCCAAATAAAGACACTAATCTTTGATGGAATGAAACTATGCCACAAACTCTTACCCCAAATAAACGTACTACCTCTTGTTCTAATTAAATTCCAAGCTGAAAAAGTGGAGAAAGAACCTGAAGAAGATGGCATCCAAAGAGCTCTGTCTTTCAAAATAGATGGTCTATAATGTATATCAGCAATTTCTGAGACAATATTTTGAGGAAGGAACTGAGCAAGAATCTGAGTTTTCCATGAGCCATTTCCCTCTATGAGATAAGCCACTTTTAAATCAACATATGGAGATGGATCATCAAGAACATAATCTGAAATTTTCCCAAGATGTGACCATTGATCAAAAAGAAAATTTACCTTTCCTTCCTCCAAGAACCAAGCTGTGTTGTCAATAACCATATCCTTCACTTTGAGAATGGATTTCCAAATCTTAGAACTTCCACATTTATCTTTAATATTCTGAAAATCTCTAGAGGGAAAATATTTAGCACACATGCATTGAGACCA
This sequence comes from Buxus sempervirens, assembly GCA_947561395.2. Lineage (NCBI taxonomy): Eukaryota > Viridiplantae > Streptophyta > Magnoliopsida > Buxales > Buxaceae > Buxus > Buxus sempervirens. The sequence continues at coordinate 10,542,201 of OX387188.1, forward strand.
TAAGCTTTCCCCATGAAAAACCCTCCAAGCCATTTTCATTTGAAGACTCTGCATAACATCAATAATCGATTTTATTTCCAGGCCTCCCTCAACTCTTGGCTTTGTAATTTTATCCCACCTCAACCAATGCTTCTTTAGGCCATGCTCAGAACTTTCCCCCCAATAGAAATTAGAGAAGATAGTTTCAATTCTGCGTAATACTGCTTTTGGAACAGGAATGGCAGACAAGGAATGAATAGGAATGCTTGCTAGAACACTTTGAATAAGAATGACTTTACCTCCCTAAGAAAGAATCTTTGATTTCCATCCACTGATTTTTCTTTGAATTTTCTCTAACAATTCAGCAAACATATTCAAATTTGCTCTTCCATGAAAAAGTGGCACTTTAAGGTATTTAATTGGGAAGTTAGCTTTTTTGAATCCTGAGATAGCTAACAGCATGTCTAATATGGAATTAGAGATTCTAGATGAAGCCAATAAACAACTTTTCTCAACATTAATAAGCTGGCTAGATGCATCTTCATATGATCTTAGAAAATTCAGCAGATTAACCATTGAAGCCCTTTTTCCAATAGTAAATATAAGAACATCATCCGCAAATAACAGGTGAGAAACTGTAATAGAAGTTCTACCAATATAATAGTGCCCCAAGGAACCCTCTTGAAGCATCAATTTAAGACCCCTACTCATAACCTCTTCAGCAATGATAAATAACAATTGAGATAAAGGATCCCCTTGGCGAAGGCCCCTTGAGGACTTGAAAAACCCACAAGCTGTACCATTCAAGAGAACACTAAACCAGCAATTTTCCAAACACCTTTTGATAAGATTACACCAAGTATCAGAAAACCCAAACCTCTTGCAAACCTCAATGATGACTCTAGGCTTATTGGACGAAATTACAGAGGCTTATTGGACGAAATTCAGAAAAGGCTCTAGGCTTATCCACCTTGGGAATTAAAGCAATGAGAGAAGCAGTAAAAGATTTTGGAAGAGGACTACCATTAAAGAACTCAATCATAGCTGCATAAATATCAAAAGCAATAACCTCCCAACAGTACTGAAAAAACCAACCTGTGAAACCATCTGGACCAGGGGCACTATCAGGATCAAGATCAAAAACCACCTTTTTGACTTCATCAAAAGAAGGAACCGAAGAGAGAAGATCATTTTGACTGCTCTCCAAAATAGAGGGGATCCCATGCAAACTGTCATTGAAAGAGTGAGGAACTGAAGAGAAACAAGAAGAGAAATAAGAAATGGCCTCATCTTGAATAGTACCCGAATCATATATCCAGTCACTACCTTGCAATAATTTCTTTTGCTTACGAATTTGCAAGGAAGCGTGGAAAAATTTAGTGTTTTTATCTCCATCTTGAAGCCACTTTACTCTAGATTGCTGTTTGAATAAAGTCTCATGTTGAGAGATGCTATGAATGAGGTCTCTTTTACATTGATGAATTTGATCAGAAATGGACTGACTCCAATGATGAGAAACAATATTTTCAAGTTCCACCACTTTAGAGGATAATTGTTCAATCCTTCTGTGAACATCCCCAAAAAATTCCCAATTCCACTTACGAAGAACAAATCTCAAATTCTTCAATTTCCTTGAGAGAACAATCAGAGGAGAACCATCCATATGTGTATTCCAGGAGTTTCTCACCACATCCAAGAACAAATGGTGAGAAGTCCACATTTTCTGGAATTTAAATGAAGAGGGGCCAGCTCTATTCGAACCTTGAAGAAAAGAAAGACAAAGAGGGGAGTGATCCAAACAAACCCTTGGAAGATGTGAAATCCTCAATGAAGAAGCAATGCTTAATCCCAAGTGATTGATGAAAAATCTATCAAGTCTTGCCCAAATCCTCCTCTGACCAACTTGCTCATTGCACCAAGTGAACTTTTCTCCCATAAAATCCAGATCCTTCAATCCAACTCTGTGAGTAAAGTCTTGAAAATCCTGCATTGATCTGCTATCAGGACATCTGCCCCCAATTTTCTCATCAATCGAAAGAATGGAATTAAAGTCACCTCCAATTAACCAGGGCATTGTTACTGAATTAAAAAATGACAACAGATCATCCCATAAAATTCTTCTCTCCTGGACAGCACATTTTGCATAGACAAAGGTGATTAGAAAAGGGCTGAACTCAGCATTATTAGAAGAGACTACAGCTGTGACAAATTGAGCATTAAGAGATATGAAATCCAAGCTAATTAAATCAGACCAAAAAAAATCCAAATTTTACTGTCCATCTCTGAATTAAGCTGAAAATTCCTCAATTTGATCTTCTTTGATAAATTTTTACACTTCACAATACCTGTCATAGGCTCTAAAACAGCAAGGAGCTGGATTTTCTTAGTTATAACATGATGCTTCAGCATGTCTATAGAATCCAAATTTGCTGCCCCCCTTATATTGCAGACCATTGTAGAGATCATGATAAATTTGAAGAAAAGAATTTTGAAGGGCCCTTATGCTTGGACCTAGTATTGATATTAGAAGCCACCTTACTACTTTTCCTCTTTACTTTCTGACTTGTGTTTCCAGATTCCATAAGCAAATTTTTTCCACTAATCAACGAGATATCCAGATTTGCCATAGTGTTTTGTAACTTTTTGAGAGAAATTCTTGATCTTGAAGTAAGGAAATCTTAGCACTGCTCAATGAAGAATAACCCTCTGGAAAAAATGATCGACCACTTCCCAAAGTCAGAACCTGCACAATGGAATTCGAACCAATTTCTTTCATCTTTCCTTTTTGAAAAAAATCCTTCTAAATCCGTATTTTCCATTGAATCTTGAATAACAATCGAATTAGAAACTGATTGCACTCTCCTTCTATTTTGAAGAAGGCTAACTCCAAAAGAATTAGCAATAGAAAACTGCTGTTCTTGATCCTTCTCCAATAAGGCTCCCACAGACGCAATATTTCCTTTTTCTCTCATGATTTGAGATTCCAAAATATTAGCAGAAGATGTGATTTTATGTAAACTTTCCTGCTGATTACCAATAGCATTATTATCATTCAAACCTTCAATAGCATTATTCTCATTCAAATCTTCAATATCATCATTCGAACATCCTTGTAAATTTTCAGAATCCTTCAAGATTTGTCGTTCCAGCATATTACCAGAAGTCGTTATTTTATGTGGACATTCATTCCGATTCTCAACAACAATCTGCTCATTCAAACCTTCAATAGGATTTTCCGGAATAAGATCAAAAGAATTCTCAAGAGAGGGATACTTCTCAAATTGCGCAATATGAACATAATTCTGCTTAACACCTTCTGAAGTTTTCTTTTTTTTGTAACATCCGGCAAGAAAATACTTCATGACCTCTATGACAGCAACCCGTGCAAAACAATGGAACTTTCTCATATAAAATCTTTTGCCACCGACCATAGTCTGATCCCAACCGGATCCAACCAAATCTTGTCTGGTCTTTGTTTTAACAAGTCCATCAACACACAAACCCTTGCAAGACTAGGTCTTGTAAAATTTTTTGTAGGAGCATCCGTGCATAAGGGCTTGCCTACCACTCCTACAATAGAGAATAGAAAGGATTTTGGGAAAAGATTTAAAGGAAGGTTAGGAAGAGATATCCATACCGGAGCCAAAGACGATTCCTTAGAAGGATCAAAACAATAGCTCCATTGAAAAAGTAAAAAATAGAATCCCTTGATGACAAGAGACTTCCTGGTCCAGACTTTAATGAAATCCTTTTCATCCTTGAAACGCAGCAGAAGATGACGCCCATCCAATACTCCTACGTGAAAGCTTCCTTGGACTCCCCAGGTTCTGAAAATGGCATCTCGAATAGTGTCCACCGAAGGCCTTCCTGATGCAAACTTTGCAATCAAAGCAAAGTTAAAAGCACTTAGAGACTTATTGATCTCTACATCCAAGAACTCCACAGCAGGGCACCCATGAAAAGAAGTAACTGGTTTTCTAGGTACATGCACATCTTCAACAATGAGAGAAGTTGGCAGAGAAGCAACAACAGAAGCAAAAGATCTAGGACGATCAGGGGGAATAGAAGAGGAACCTCCTTGTATTAAATCTGCCATTAATGGAAGAAAGACAAGCAAACCCTAATCGCCCCTAAGCAAACCCTAATTAATGTGTATTTGCCCCTAAGCAAACCCTAATATTGTGATAATGTTCTTGGCTTTTTATTGAATTTGGAGAAAAAAATCGAAGTATACTTTAAGCGCTTGTTGAGGTTACAGAACTTGGGTTTAGGAAAAGAACTTCATCCAAGAGTAGATTTGGAAAGGAAAAAAGCGTATATGCCAGCTGCATTCTTCACACTAGATAAGAATGAAAGAACCTTATTTTGTAAAGTTTTGAATAGCATAAAGGTTCCTGATGGGTACTCTTCCAAAACTGCCAGGTGTGTTAATGTCAAAGAGTGCAAGATCCTAGGTTTGAAGAGTCATGATTGTCATGTATTAATGCAACAATTTCTTCCATTAGCTATACGAAAATTGTTGTCAAAGAATGTTTTAATTGAGTTGTGCAATTTCTTTCGTAAAATATGCTTGAAAGTTCTTCGAGAGGAGGATTTAGAAGAACTTAATGCCCGTATTGTACACACTCTTTGTCGGTTGGAGATGATATTTCTACAAGCATTTTTTGATATTATGGAGCATTTACCAATTCATTTAGCATTAGAGGCACTATTAGGTGGACCTGTTCAATACCGTTGGATGTATCCCATTGAGAGGTATGTGTAATAACTTGTGGGTTAATATTATGATATAAAATATTGCTTTACTTGAATATCTTTTTTTTTTGGCACATAGGTTCTTGTTCACACTGAAATCATGTGTCAGTAATAAGGCTCAGCCAGAAGGATCTATAGCTGAGGCTTATTTAGCAGATGAGTGTGTCACATTTTGTTCAAGATATTTACGTGGTATTGAAATGAGGATCAACCGACCAACAAGGAATAATGATGAAAGTGTGATAGGAGGAGTTCGGGTTTGCAAATCTAATCCTTAAGATTTATACCAAGCGCATTGTTATTTGTTGTTCAACTTTGATAGTGTTGCAAGCTATATAGAGTAAGGCTTTCCTTTTTATGGGTACATTACAAATTCAATATCATTATGTTTATATGTTTTACGTATTATAGGTGTCTCAAGCTATCCATAGTAAGGCTTTCTATATAACAAGTTACTTTCATACTTTTGTTGTATTATAGGCAACATAAGAGAGTTTTTAGGATGTTGCATCGCAACAAAATGAGCATGAAAGGCACAGGCTGCATAATGATCAGCTTGTAGACTGGTTTAAGGAGCATGTAAGTAAGAATTGTTTAAGAAAACTTCCTCTTTTGAATTGTATTATTGTAAATATCTCAATCTTTTTTCCCATTTTCTAGGTTGAAAGACTACATAGAGTCGAAGATGTGGTGCCAGATGAAATTACATGGCTTGCCCAGGGTCCAAACTCAATCACAAAACGATTTAGTGGCTATATAATAAATGGATATAGATTTCGCACCAAAAATCGAGAGAAAAGAGGAATTTGTCAAAATAGTGGTGTTTCACTGGTTGCAATGACTACGAGCTACTCAAGTGCCAAAGATAAAAGGCCTGTTGAAGGAGACGTAACATACTATGGGTGCCTAACCTATATAGTTGAGTTGTCCTATTCTTATCGCCTCAAGTTTGTTATGTTCAACTGCGATTGGGTTGACGATAGGAATCCAGGCACTGGAATCAGAATTGATCAGCTTGGATTTACAATCGTAAACCTTAACCGTAAGTTACCATCTCATCATAAAATAGATGAGCCATACGTGTTGGCATCCCAAGTTGTGCAAGTTTTTTACATACAAGATCCTATGGAACCTGATTGGCATGTTGTCTACAAGACCAAACCAAGAGATTTGTATGATATGAATGAGGATTGTGTTGGTGGTGATGGTATGTTTCGGGAGAGTTAACATTTTGTGCATAAACACATTGATAATACATACCTACTTTCCTGATTTGCTGAATGATTACAATGGCATTGGGGATAGAATTGAATCATATTCTAGTGATGAAATGGAAGAGATTGACTAATCGATGTGATTCACCATACAGACAATAGGAGTGTTGATTGGTAACTCCTTATGCACATAAAAATATTTTTATCACACTCGTAAAGATATAGTTTTTTACATGTTTTTGCTTTTCATATTATGTAATGCATTCAAATATTGTTTGTCAATTTCTTTAATTTAAACTCTTTGTTTGGGATAGATAGGCACACAAGAGGGCCCTTCTACTCTTGCTCCCCTAAAAAGAGAGGAAGAGGTCGAACAACATGTCAAGGATTACGGCCTTTGTCTTATGGGCAAAAGTATGTAGTCAACACCACTAGTGATGGTGATTTCGTAGGATCTAATGCTTCAAAGTTACAAAGCCATATTGGTATTGTGGCAAGAGATGGAACTATTGTACCTTTAGATGTAGTTGAATGGTCTGACATCAATGATGATAATAAGAATCGTACTTTACAGGTGGTGTTGGTAAAAGTTTTTAAAAAATATATAATTTACAATTTTTATTAGAATTGTCAATATTTTTACATAATAATTGAATTTTTAATGTTTTATAGGTGTTATTTGCAATTGATCCAACTTCCCATCACCTTGTGATGAAGTCTTTTAAAAAAAATGGAGGGACAACAAATGTAGATTAAACAAACGCTATTATGAAGGATTGATTGATGAAAGACATGGATACGTTCCCTGCCCACCTAATGTTGTTCCTTGGCAATGGTATGCACTTATAGACTATTGGGGCTCAAATGACAGTAAGGTTAGTACATGATCATGTTATTATAAAATCTTCTGTAGTTATATTTTATTTAACCAATATTATTGTTATCTTTATTTGATTTACAAATTTTTAATATAAAAAAAATGCGAGAAAGGCAATGCAAATTGGACCAAGCAAATGAGGCCGCATACTTCTGGTTCGAAGAGCTTTGTAGGAGTTGCTTTTGAAATGGTAATATCTCAATAGTCCACAATTTTTCTACTTTTGATCTCTATTTCATCATGTTTTTATATTTTCATAGTTTCGTTTAACATATGTAGCAAGCAAACAACCCTAACAATGTTCCACCTTCTCGAAAGGACATCTTTGTGAAGACTCATCATCATAAAGATGGCACACCAGTTGATGCAATGGCTGCTGTGAAGTTAGTAAGTTGTAGATAATAGCATAGGTTTAAAATTATATCAATTGAGTAAAACTAGCAAATTAATTTTTAATTTATATTGATGATTTTACAGCATGAAATGGAAGAGATCCAAGAGCAATCACCTGAGAATTTTGAAGACTGTATTGGCCCAAACGATATCTATGCTAAAGTGATGGGACGTGAGAGGCATGGATGAGTACGTTGTTCTGGCATGAGTGTGACCCCCACTCAACTATGGGGGTCGACTTCAAGCAGCTCTAGAGCCTCATATAGGAATTCAGAAATGGAGAGGTTGCAAGAGGAAGAAAATCTTTTCTTTGAATTGTCTAATATGTTGGATATTATGGTTCACTATTATGTTGCTCTAGATTGAGAAATCTTTAAAATTTAAAAGGCCAAGATAGTGTATGGGAAATTAAAATGAAAAAAAAGGTAAGAAAGACTTGATAAAAGGCCAATCTTGTGTTTGTAGATTTAAAGCGCAATAGTAGTTACTTGAAAATAAATTAAAGTACTAACAGAAGATAATACATGAATCAAGATGTGAGTTTATAGAAGAAATTGGAATGCTAAAAATTTTATGTTGCTTCGAAATTTTTTCATGTGCTGAGAATTTTTTTTTTCTTTCAAAGAAGATGGCCTGAGGTTTATTTAGGGAGGAAAGAGTGTGTAAATTAGGGGGAAGAAACCTTGTGCTTGATTGAAGAGGGATGCTTTGCATGCTGTTGATGTTGAAATTTATATAGAAAAGTGCCTTATTTGTCAGATTAGTGCTTTAGTAGCTCCTTATTCGGAGTTCATTTCATTGATATCTTTAATAATTTTCTTTTATACTTTAATATTATCAGCATTGGGTCTTTTTGGCAGAAAGTACTACATTGTGCTCAAAATTTTCATTGGCTCTCGCTTGACTAATTTGGATTTTGTTTCTTATTGTACCTTTGTATAATAATTGGTTTATTTCAAATCAGCTAATTTTTGTAAGCATGTCTCCATTTTAGTGTACTAGGATAGGTTACTATTACCAATGACTGCAAATGAGATGGGGAATGGTTGTGGGTGCAGAGGGAGGAAATGGAATTAGGTCAACTCACCTAGAGTTTTCTTTTCTTTTCTTTTCTTTCCTCTTTTTTTCCCCTTCTTAATCTTCAAATAGCACACTGTTGGAGATTCACTTTGGTATAATCTAGTTCTATGGGAGATTCCCCACTTAGTTTTCAAACAAGGTTACAATGAATCCTAAAACAAACCCTGTAGCAACTTGGCTTCTCTTCTATAACTGAGAATATATATATATATATATATATATATATAGTTTGAAACATCTTCATCCATTTTTGTTTATGTACGTGCACTCGTATACATGCATGGTTTCTGTGGGTAATACATGCATGTAAGCCATCATATCCATGTTGAAGCTTAACTTTGTATTTGGTGAAAGTTATAGATGTGGACAGAGCTGAAACTGTTTCATTGAACTAATTTGTTATCAGAATTTTTTGTTCACTCTTAATGGGTTTTGAGGATTGGTGTAGTTGTTGCATTTTCTTTCTAGCAATGAATTTCACGGATAAATTTGAAAATATTTAAACTGATAAATTTCACAAGAATGACTCGGGCCTGGAATTTGGCACAAGACATGGAGGGCATTAGCCCGTAGTGAATTGTAAGATACCAAGGGCATTGACCCATATTGAGTTATGACCTCAAAGGCATTGACCCACTATTTGTGGCATGAAGTGAAAGGGGGGCTGTGGCCCCATGGTATCGGTATACCTATACAGACATTGAAAGGAGGGCAGTGGCCTAGAATCCTTGAGTAATGAATAAGGGCTTGGCCCAAGAATGACTCGGGTAAGGCCAAAGGCTACTCTTGAGATCTGGCATGCCTAAGAGCATGAACCACCTGATACCTTTAGAGTAACACTACCATTGTTCATACTATATGAGTAGGGTTGTTTATACACATGCTCCATGGCCAAGGGCCATTGCTACTGTTCTTGCTATACCGTATTCTTCCGGTACCCTGTGTATTCGATGGCTGATACCCATTGGCTATGTGTAGACAGCAATGGAGGTATATGTTCTTCCGGCACCCTGTGTATTCGGTGGCCAATGCCCATTGGCTATGTGTAGACAGCAATGGAGGTATATGTTCTTCCGGCACCCTGTGTATTCGGTGGCCGATGCCCATTGTCTATGTGTAGACAGCAATGGATGTGTAATGTATGCCTAGCCACTGTGCGCACCTAAACCCTGGCCTAGATCGCACACCGGGTGCACTTTCAGTGCGTACCTTGGGACATTCGGAGTCGCCACTGCCTGAGAGGTGCAGGCAGACACGGTTTTTGCCCTATCCGGGTCTAAGTCTGGTCTGCGGCTTTTCAGAGTTCTAGCTAAGTCCTCGGTTACGTCCGGGGAAGCCCTAAGACACCCCGGTCTGCCCCATTGGTTTGACAGGTCCCTCGGGTCTCCCTGGTTTTTGAGTCAATCTCACCCTCTTCCTAGACCAGCATGTTGCCTTGTTAGGTCTGGCGGGGCCCTCTGGAGGTGTGGGTCCCTTTTAGTTTGATTTTGTCTTTTTATTTAATGGAGTGAGTCGGACTCGGGTCCCGTTGGAAGACCCGCGGGTTGCCATGGTTGGGCTTGGGGCCCAGTTGGGTTATTGGGTAACCCATTTAGTTATTTATTTCAACTATTTACACATGCAACGGGCTTAGTGGGCTTGGATTTGGCCCATTAGCCAAGGGTCAAGGGGCCTGGGCCTGTTTATTGAAAACAGGCCTGGTATGGGCCAGTCAAAATGTGGGCCACTCAAGTGGGCCCAACGGCCTTGGTGGGCCCATGGTCCAAAGATGGGCTTAAGATAGCCCAAATTGCTTAAGGGACTGGTTCAGGCCGGTTCAGATTCAACCGAGCCGGAAAATTATGTTTTTTAGGTTACTTTTACATTTGCCCGTATTTGCTATATGGTCCACCCTTGCCCGTGAACGAAATCCGGTTAGGCTTGCCCGTGAAACAAACACGGTCCCGACCGGACCGCTCTGAGTTTACGGGCGCAGCTAGTTTTGCATTTCTGCTGCCGATTCTGCTTGGGATCGGTTCCGTGGCCTTCTTAGGTGTTCTGGTAACGTCAGTTGGTTTTCTCAGCTCCTCCAGATGCTATATTTCCTTCATTTGGCCTAAAAAACTATTTTTCTCCTTCCTTTTGTTCTTCTTGAAGCAACTAGACCTCCTCTTGATTGTTAGTAGCCAAATTCAAGAATGGGAAAAGGGGAGTTTATAGGGGAAGGTTTAAGGAGGATAAACTCCTTTTGTATTTGCAAGCCTCATTAACCAAAATACTTTTTTCTTTATTGTTCTATGAGTCCATCCTTTATTTCATGGAGTATTGCTCATTTGCATGGGGGATTCCACCAAAACCAAACAAATTGATTAGTAAGCAGGTAATAAAATTAAAAAAGGAATCCAAAGTTACTCAAATGAAGGAATTCACATGTATATTAAAAGAAAAGAGCCATTAAGGTCATTACCACGCTATTACTCCTAGATTTGTTGATGTCTGGATTCTCCGAGAAATCCGGCAGCGCTTCCGCGTCTCCTTGGATTTTCTAGATTGGTTTTGAAAGGAGTTTGGTAGAAAGCTATGCTCAAGGGAAGGTTAGGGAAGGTTTGGACATGGTTTTGGTGAGACAGGGGCAATTTGGGCACAAAATAGGTTTGGGATTAAGGGTGGCAGTAATTTGGCAGGGGTTTGTCATGGGAACGTTAAGGGAGGAAGGGAGGGTCGGCCAAGGGATCAGGCCTATTGAAATGGGGGGGGGGGGGGGGGGGGGGAGGCCTCTCTATTTATAGGCAAAAATGGCATGCTCGTATTTGAAGTACGGGCATGCCTTGCCCGTACTTCAAGTACGGGCATGCCTTACCCGTAATTCAAATACGGGCGAAAAACGCACATTTCCAAATCTCGCAAAATCGGCCGTATGGGACGCGTGTCCCGCTGTACAGCGACACGCGTCCCCTTCTAGAAGCTTGCCCGTATTTGAAATACGGGCATGCCCTGCCCGTAATTGAAATACGGTCCAGCACGTTTTTAAAATGTCTGGATTTCAAACCTTTATTCAATTCGGTTTTTTTGCAAGATTTCGTTTGATTTTTCCGATTATTTTATTAAAAAGCAATGTCAGCACCTCATTTTTGCACCTCCAAAAATGAAAGAATAAAACCCTAATTGAAAAAGTCAAACCTAAAGGGCTCAAAAAGTTGACTTTTTGATAGGGTACAAATTGACCACCAAACTTCATACCATTGGAAAGAGGATTCCGATACGGTTCTAACGCCACTGAGTTTGCTCAAATCGGAGTCCGGATGAAGAAGTTATGGGCTGGTCAAATCTGGAAATAGCAGAAATCGGGTTTCTGCAGAACTCCGAATTAGCTGCTCAATTGGATATCAGCAGAAAGGGCGCATCGATACGACTCCAACGCAGCTGAGTTTGCTGGAATCGGAGTCCCGGATAAGGAGATATGAGCAAAACTGGCTCCGGGACGCGAATCTGCACTTCTGCTAAAAAGCCCGAGTTTGCTACCAAATTTTAGCTTAGTGGATAGGGAATCTCAACCTGATTCCAAAGCCACCAAGTTTTTTGAAATCGGATGTCAAATGAGAAAGTTATGAGCAGTCAAAAATCCCGGAAAATCTGCACACGTGGAAAGATTGAAGAAAGGACAAAAAATAAAAATCTAAGAATAAAATAATAATATTTTGTAAATATTTAACAATTAAACTAAATCAAAAATAAGATGAAAAATAGAAAACACAAGTGTCTTCTATCAAACAAATCTTAAGAATAAAATAATGATAAAACTTAAAAGAATCTTAAGATTAAAATAAATAAAAAATAAACAAAAAATAACAACCACATGTCCATAATATGGATAAGAATGATGTGTTGGATGGATAAGGATGAAAATTAAATTTTAGTTACCTTGGTTATGAAATTAAAATTCAGTCAAGAAAGGTGATTAAAATTCAATTTTAGGACAATTTTTCAACTATAAAAGGGGGCCACCCCCCATTCCATTCCAAGCAAAAAACCCCTCTCTTCTCCCCTTTCTCTCTTCCTCCTTGATCTCCCCTCAAGCAAGCTAGCCCCCTCTCTGCCCTCTCTCTTCCCTGTCTAAACCCCTGCTATAGCCAACCCCTGTCAAACCCAAACCTCTTTTATTTTCTTGCAAACCAAAGATAGGTTTAGAAATCACCTTTTGTGTAAGACCCTGATTTTTTTTTGTGAGGTTATCCATTATTTATTTATTCAGTTGATATACATAAACTGTGTTTATCAGGTGTTTAGTGTGGTTTGAGGGCTTAGCCCATGCTCGTATGTACAGGCGTTATATAGCCATTTTTCGGAAAAATATTTAGTATTATCGTATGATTATTATTGTATAGTGTCTACGTATTAATTAATTTATTTAATATGTTGATGCCGAGTATGTGGGGTTTTAGTGGGCGAGCGTGCATCGGATAAGAGAAAAAAAGGAAATGCATCAAACGGCGTATGTCTCGCGGGGTAAAAATACCCAAGGGGGAAAGTAGGGTTTGGGTTGTAGGAATACGCGTAACTTGCGTAACTTGCGGAGGTAATCTTCGTTAGAGTTAGAGCTGGGCGATTTGGCGACTGCGGCGGAAATGGTGAATGGGGTTATTCTCAGGAAGAGAAAGAGTCTGAGGGACTACTAGAAGCTCATTCGAGTTGGATTTAGGCGGGTTTTCTCTCTCGTGAGCAGCGAACAGTTCGACTACCATTTAGGCTACCATTTCATCTTCGCGCATTCGGGATCGTGATCGGCCGATTTCGAGAAAGGCTATCATTCTGGGATTAATCGCACACTGGTGAGTGGCATTGTTTTACAACCGAGGTTTCGGATTATTTCGTATATTCATTGAATGATATCATGGTGTTGAATTGCATTGATATTGAGGTTTCTGGGCAACACAGTTACGGAGGGTTTTGGTTTTGCACAGTGAAATTGGGGATAACTGGGAAATCATGTAGATTAAATTCAAATTAGGTTTGGATGTATCCTGGGAATATTAGGAGGCTATATAAGTGGTTACAGACTGAAAAATTGCAGCCAGAGATGGATTTCTGGGATTAACAGAGACCTGGAACCGAGAATGACTTACCGCCTAGCTGGCGCTTACCTAGCGCCCACCTAGGAGGTGAGCGCCAAGAAAAGCAGACCCGGCGTCGAGCTAGCGCCCACCTCGCGCCTAGCTCGCGCCTACCTCAAACTCTCGCGCTTTTCTCTCGCCCGTCTGGCGCCTAGCTAGCGCCCACTCGTCCACGGGTGAGCGCAAGCTTCATGTTAAACGAAGGGACTTACCGCCCACCTGGTGCCCACCTGGCGCCCACCTCAGGGAAGTGAGCGCCCAGTGGTTTTCATGCAGAATCCTAAAATTTCGCAAGAACCAAGGGTGTTCTGGATAATAGGGGTTCTTCAACCACTTAACCAACAAATAGATTTCGACATTAGAGGTAATAAATCTTGCTGGTAAGAACAATGGAGATAGGTACTAGTTTTAGTACAAGCTTATGAGGTAGGTGTGGAGAAATATTTCGAGGATGCTCGAGATGTTCACATACTAGGGCTTTATTCTAGTCCTCTTGAAATATGCATTGTTTGGTACCTGATTTGGTTTATTGAACCCCGTTTTGATGGCAAGTTTTGAATGAGGTTGTAATTATTATTTATTTGATTTCTTGTGTTAGTTTCTGTTCTGGTTGGAACACTTGTGAGTTTCTGTTCTGGTTGGAACACTTGTGTGAGTTGATGTTCTGGTTGGAACACTTGTGTGAGTTGATGTTCTGGTTGGAACCACGGGTGATGTGTACTAATGCAGAATTTTAAACAGTTAATTATCGGTTTGGGTTTAGCTTCCCATGGATCCTTGTTAAGCTTAGTAATGTGATGGTATGTGTTTGTTGGTGTAATTGCATGGCCACGTGTGTTGCCACGACCAGTGTAGAGCAGCCAGATACCCTGAGTAGGCCTGGTTGTCAGTGCCGATACCCGGAGTAGGCTGGCACTGGATGACGATACCCTGAGTAGGCCGTCATTTCAGAGTTTCCGATACCCTGAGTAGGCCGGAACTGTGTACATGGAGGTGTGGAGTGTCTACTTGGCATGTAAATTAATCAATGTAACCATATGCATGGCATTGACCTGGTTTGAGTTGTTATCGAAATTTACGTTGTTATTATCATTGGTTATTTGTCGAAGCATGTCTTATAACTGTGTTAACTATTTTATGCATGCATGTGTCACTCGCTGGGATATTCGTATCTCATTCCCTCGTTGTTACTTGTTTTTCAGATATTCGTGGTGAGGTGCCTATAGGGGTAGATCCGGCTGATACATATAGGGAGGAGGATTATTACTACCGACCTTAGTCCAGCAGGTTGTTCGGTCTTAAACTGTTAAGTTGAATTTTGAGGATTGTAATAAGATAGTAAACTTGGGACCATTTGATGATTTTATAACTTGCCTGGATAGAAATGTTCAATTGTGCACTCTGACAGGATATAAAAGGCGGGTGATTATCCAGCGATCACCATTATTGAGATCCTTAACTAACCCCTAGGAGACGTGTTATATCTTTAATGAAGAACACGGATCCGGGGCGTTACATTTTGAGCTTGAAGTAGAGCCATTATGCTGTCCAAAGCCTCTTTCTAATCTTGCCAAAGCCCCCAAGTTCTGTCCAAATATACCAAAAAACCTCTCCATCATCCCCCCTTCATTCCAAACCCAAAAGAAGCCTAAAGTTCTTTCCCCAAACTTGAAATAGAGTTGTTATGCTGCCGGAGGAGCTTCAAAGGGATTCAACACCTTCAAGCAATCCTAGGTAAGCCTCTGGTAAGTTTTCATTGCAAATATGAAAAGATGAGCTACTTTTATCAATGAAATTCTTCAGGAATCACTAACTTTTGTTCTAGCAAATGTGTTGGATTTTTCTCCCCCTTTTCCTACATACAAAGAAGTCACCATGATAGAAAGATGATTCGATGGTATGGGGTAAAGTGTGATTCAAAAGCATTCTCTTTATTTTCAAAAAGGGAGCATGTTCCCTTCCTCATCTTCAAGTTCTAATGTACCCCTATTAAGTCCCCTTAATCCCTTCTTAATATGTTGTCATTTCATTTCATTTTTTTTTTCTTGGATTGATTGGTAGGGGATCAACAAGGTTTTTTTTTAAGTATTGCACCACTGTAGGCCCACACAGGGGCCCACACAATTTCAAGCAACCCCAAAAACCCAAAATAGACCTTGGATTTGACAGTCCAATTTGATTCACTGTGGGCCTTCCAACGGGGCCCACACCCGACTCGTTTCACTCAAAGGGCTAAAAAGATAAAATCAATAATAAAGGGGGCCTACACCTTCAATGGTCCCCACTAGACCAAAAATAAGCATGTTGGCATAGGAAAAGGGTGAGATTAAGTTGACTCAAAACTAGGGAGACCCGAGGGACCTGTCAAATCGACGGGGCGGGCCAGGGTGTCTTCGGACTTCCCTGGACGTAACCGAGAACTTACCTTGAATCTCTAAAAAGCCGCAAATCAGTAAAAATAGACCTGTATAGGCACCCCTTGTGTCTACCTGCACCTCTCAGGCAATGGCGACTCTGAAAAGTCCCGAGGCACGCACATCGTCACGTGCGCCTCGTCGTGCCACCGATTTTAGGTGCATACAAGCGAGATTCCCTTTATTAAAATATTAATAAACATATTTATTTTATTGGTTTATTCCACTTTTGCTGCCTTTTTGCCACATGTGCAGTTTTTCTGAAATTTCAACTGCTCATAATTTCTTCGTCTGGTGTCTGATTTCAGCAAACTTAGTGTCGTTGGAACCGGCTCGGAACCACCTATCCATTGGGATCAAGTTTGGCAGCTGAATTGGGGTCGAGCAAAAAGTCAACCTTTCGCTCCCCAAAAGTTTGACCAACTCATAACTTTTGCATCCGGACTCCGATTCTAGCAAACTTAGTTGCGTTGGAACCGTGTCGAAATGCTATTTTCAATGAGATGAAGTTTGATGGCCGAATTCACTTGAATCAAAAAGTCAATTTTTTGGCCCCTTCAGGGTTTGACTTTTAGTTTGACTTTTCATTTTTCTTCATTTTGGGGGTGCAAAAATCAGGTGCTAACAGCCACCATGTGTAGACGGTGAAGCTAGATGAATAATTGTGGTTATTGTTGTACTTGATGCCTAGCACCATGTGTAGATGGTGAAGCTAGACGGATATGCGTTGTGGTTGATGTTATCTATGGTATTGGGATACCACCCCAAGTAATAATGAGTAATCATCTATGGATATTCATACAACATTCTAACTATAGTAGTAGATGCCTAGCCACCGCATGTAATTGGTAAAGCTAGACGGGGATATTGATGATGTATAGTTAGATACCAAATTGCCTGCATGATCAATTATGAGATCGGATGGAAGATTGTATTAAATGCATAAACTGTACACTGACGCATAAGCATGCACCAATTTGTATGGCACTAAACTGTGATTATTGATTATGATCTCAAATAAGCTGCATATCATGATTTAACCGATTGATATATGCATAAACTGTGTTTTCTCGTGCATGCATGTGTTGCTTACTGAGACATTTGTCTCACAGTTGCTTTACTTCTTATTTTTCAGATCCATCGACGTCCGGTGTGAAGGACTGGGCTGGGGGATAGAGACAAAGAGAAAGCCTTGGGTATTGAGAGGACTTCTGTAGGCCTTAGGCTTTTATTTTGAAATACATGTATAGTTTTGGATTGTAGCCTTTGTACTTTTAGAGGAGTGATATAGTAACCTGTCTTTTTGTAACTAACTCTCGTGTATTAATACATTTCTTTTATATATAGAACACACTTTTGATATGCACAGCATGAATTGTATTATCACTTGCACTTGTTAGAAAAATCTTTAAAATCCTTCGTGTTTTGTTGAGTATAAAGGCCCACTTGCCACGGTCTGGGACGGGTCGTGCCTTGGAGGGGCAAGCTTGGTTCCGGGTCATGACATGCTCCCTTTTGGATTCTTCATCCCTCTCTATTTCTTCTCCTTTCTTTTCTTTGTCTTTTGTTTTAATTTGTTATGTGACATATCAGCCTCCATACAAATTTCCAATTGAATTCTATGCGTGCCAACTCCAGTAGGGTTATCCAATGATTAGAACAAATGGGGTCTGTTATGTTAATTTGGTTTACTTCATTAAGATCTAAAATTTGGTTAAAAGCATGTTTGGTTATGTTAAATTTTAGAAGAACTACATTGCAACTTTGGCATATCCTTATGAAGGTTTTGATTAAAGTGGAAGGGTTCATGATTGTTTTTAAGGCTTGGAGCCCAAATGATTCATGCAACTGAATACTTTTTGAAAAATAATGGGCTATCCTAGCTAAAAATAACCCCAACCTAGCTAACAATTGAATACAAATTGACTGCAGCACTCATTTTTTGTTGAGATCAAACTCAAAATTTTTTGATAGAAATTTATTTGACGTTTTATCAAGCAACTAAAGTATATTTTGTCTTTTGTGTTTATTTTGTAGGCTTTTGGCTTTAGCAATACAAGTGTAGAGGAGCTCTTGGCGAGAGAACAAATAGTGATATTTGTGTAAATGACAGTTAGAATGTATATCTTTGAAATTTGTTTAATTTTGTACTTCAAGTTTATAATTTTAAGAGATTTTCTTTTAGGTTGAAAACAAGTAATTTGAATGTTCCGTGTGATTTTCCTAATAAAATTATATCTTTGGATGTTTTAACCATCTCAAGTTATGCTTCACAATTCTCTTTTTATTACTTATCGCAAATGAGATTGTATGTTTATATGGCAAAGCAACTTCATGTATTGCAAATCAGGTTATTTTTGTAATTACCAGAAAAAAGGATTATTTGGCCACAATACTTGGCATTTTTAGCGGTGGCCTTATTCCGTCGCAAATTTAATATCATCAAAAGTACTAATTTTTAGTGGCAACTTTCGGGACGGTTGCCTTCATCGCCAAAACTTTTTTAGTAACTATTTGCGACGGCCTTACTTCGTCTTGAATTCAAATGTCTCCGTCACAAATTCAAATGTGAACTTGCAATTACCAAGCTTTTGTGACAAAAATGGTTGTTGCTAAAACTCTTAATATTAGTGGCAACCGTCGCTTATGTTGCCGCAAATAGTATTCTTAATGGCCTTTTTTATGACGAGCACTGGTTGCCATAAAATCCTTTTGGCGGCAGCTCATCTATTATTGGTGGCAACATTAGGATGCCGTAAAAAATGGTATTTTCTTGTAGTGCCTCTTTGGATAGGTCAAATACAAGTGTAGGAATCAATAAAATCAAACCAAGTTAAAAAGAAAAGAGTTTGGAACAATAAACTCGAATAAAAGCTATTTCAGTAGAATGTATCCAAAATCCTTATAAAAATTCAGATTAATCAACGGCTAGTGCAAACATTCTAAAAACACTCTAATCTTATTGGTACATGAGTTGGAATTTAATAAAAACAATTTTATAACAAAAAAACTAGGTATATTTCCAACATATCAAATTTTCTGTCATGGGCGCCATTGCAGGCACTTGTGAAAATGGTTTTTCCAGAAATCGGCCGCTCGGGATCGCGCTTGAGCATTCTCTCGGGCGTTGAGTTTTGAGGTTCGGTTATTTCTGTTTTGAAATTACACAGGTGAGACGCCTGCAATTGCGCTCTAGCGATGACGAGCACCCGAGCAAGTTTCAGTATATTTTTTGGGTTTTTTTTATTTTCCAAAATCTAAAATACCTTGTATAGTTTTAATTGTTTCTAATCATCTTAATTCCATTCTAAATTACTTCTAAAACAACCCTAATCTATTTTCATCAATTATACATTGATCTCGAATTTTCTACTCAATTAATTCTCTTATGATCATCACTTTTCTTGATTTTTCTTAAAGTATATAAAAACAAAACCATCTTAGAAAATTCTAAACTATTCAAACCAAAATCTAAATCAAAACAAACCAAGATAAAACATCTAAATCATACGGAGAACATGCAATTCCTCCAATTTTCTAAGTGTATGCTATTTGCTTCAACATATAGAATCTTTCTTTCCAATGAACCCGATTGTTCACCACTTTCTGAAATTTTTTGCACCACTCCAGGCATCTCCAAAATAAATCTTTACCGTTCAGATTGAAGCCCTACGAGTCATGAACATATGTAGAATCCCGAATTTTATGAAATAATAATATAATTGTAAATCTAAATATTAGAAGAAATATAATAAATAAATTTAAAATATCAAGAGATAAATATTTAATCTAAGTATTTGGGAGATTGAAATTATAATTCACACTCATATTATGAAGAGAAATAATGAGGAGATTAAATCTGGAAATTTAGAAATAAATCTAATGGTCAAATATAGTATAATAATGAAAAAGTGTATTTTAGTCTTTTCCCAATGGCCAAATATTAAATTAATAAAATAAATAATTATTAGGATTGAAATAAGAAATTAGATTTAAGTTAGATTAAATTTGGATTTAAGTAGCTTAATTTATAGTTTAAAAGATGAGAAACGGACCTAATTGTAATAATACTTAATTAGGGGTTTTAAATTTGAGTATAAGAGGAGTTTTGGGGTGTTTTAGTAATATATTAAAATAAGGAATTAAATTAGTAGGAAAATAAAGAAAAATAGAAGTTTCTTATGAGTTAGATTTAAGAGGGAATAATTAGAATGAGGGATAAGATAGGAAAATCTTTTAAATAGAATTAGAAATCCTAATTAGAAGGTTTCCTAATTCATTTAGGACTTGTATTTGGGTGAGTCTATAAAAGGAAGACATTAGGAAAGGTTTAGGATTTCCATTAATTGAATCGTGAGCAGAAAATGAAGGAGAAATTTGTGCTTAAAGGCTGGAAAAATAGAGAGAGAAAATAAGAGACTTTAGAGAAAAAGAGGAGTTGCAGAGAAGTCCGACCAGCAAAACTTCGAACGACAATCTAGAGAGACCCAGTTGTTGGATTGGCCTCAAATTTGGAGGTTTTGTTCTAGGCTGGTGGTTCTTCAATCGAAACGGTGGAGATCGTGTTTGGAGATCTCTAGAGTTGTGTGAGAATTTCAAAAAATTGGCTATACTTGAGGTTATTGAAAAAGAAGAAGGATTTTGCAATCTTAAGGCAAGTAGTAACCCTTTACCTAGGAAACTTGCATGGTTTATTGTTTAGATGAAAAATATTGTGTTCTTCGGATTTGTGATGATTTAAAAACATGTTTATGTTGATTTGGAAGGTTTTGATTGAGGTTTAAAGTATGGGAAAATTATATCTTCTTCTTCTTGATAGAATTTTGTCTACTTTGATCTTTGGATGAAAAGCATGATCTTGGCTGATTTGATTTGTTAAGAATTGTTTAGGAATGGTTTATTTCATTTAGAGAATATTTTAGATGGTTTTAAACGTGATTTTATGATTAGTAAAAGAAGAAATCAGATGTTGAAGAAAACTTTAACGGAAAACCTAGAAAACCAGATTTCTGCAGCTAGTTTTCAATTAGATGGAGTTCTTACACTTAGTTAGAGAGAGATTTGGGTTACGTGATCTTCATGAAAGTTGTAGAGTTTTGTATCTAGTTTCATGTAAAAATATAATTTAAATAAAATTCTATAGTTTAGTAATTTTATTTAATTTTTATTACCTTATGCTATGCACAGATTTTTATCAAAAGTTGATTTTAAAAAGCTATAATTAATTAACCACATAGAATTTTGAAAAAATGGTGTCAGCACCCCATTTTTGCACTATAAAATTGCCCAAGAAGCATATCTTAAACCGGCATATATGTAGGCACGTAAATCGAGGTTTTTATAGTGGACCCATCTTTTTGAAATAACAAGCCCATAACAAAGAGAATTCTTAACCGATTCCGATGCACCGAACCGTGCTCAAATCAGATGTCAAACAGCTAAATTATGAATAAAATAAATAAAGGGTAGTTTGGGGATTTTTACAAAACCGAAATTGGATGCCACATGGCAGCCACGTGTATGCCATGGTGGCTGCCATGTAACCAATGACAAATTAAAATTTTGTGGGGTTGTTTTAGTAAATAATTAAGTTTCCTAATGGGGTTTCTTATGCAAATAAATAACAAAGTTAATAAAAGATTAAGACTAAAAAATAATAATAATAAAAATAAACAAAGAGAAATGAGTTGGACGAATTGGTCCAACTCATATTCTCTTGAGATATTGAAACAAAGCTTAAAAAATACATAAGCCTAATAAAAATTTGGGACAAAATGGACTTTGACCAAACCTAATTGAATGAGGGTGTTTAAGAGAGAAAGGGGAAGAGTTTAGTTGCTTAAGAAGAGGAAGAGGAAGAGCTAATTGGTTTAAGAGAGGAAGGGGAAGAGTTTAGTTGCTTAAGAAGAGGAAGAGGAAGAGTTAATTTGTTTAAGAGAGGAAGAGGAAGAGTTAATTTGTTTAAGAGAGGAAGAGGAAAGGTTTGGGGTTAAGAATTTGAAGGGGTGGGAAACCTCTATAAAAGGGCTTGAAGTTGGGAGCAAAAGGAGGAAAAAAAAATCAAAAGAAGAGAGTTCTAAAAAGAGAAGCAAAGAGGGAAGTGAGAAAAAGGAGGAAAAAGGTTGTGCAAGAGGAAAGAGGGAACATCTAGAGTTAAGATCATTAGCTTCCGGGAAATCAATCCTATACCAGGTTTTTTTCTCTCTATTCTTGTATGTTTATTTTTAATCAAGTATTTTTAGTGTTGTTATATTGTCAATATATATATATATGAAGCATATCATTGTTATGGCCAAGATCTGAATTTTTTTTTACAATTGTGGAATTGTCAAATGATAGCTCAATTTGCTATAGCAGAATTTGTATTTTTTTAGTGTTGTTATACCTATTATGGCCGAACTTGCAATTGTTGTAATCCTAAAAATTCTAACCTATAATCTCTAAATTGAAATTTCTAATCTTGTAACTTTTAAATCTGCAATTTCTTTTAAGTGTTGTGATGGCCAAACCTGTTATGACCGAATCTATTAGAACCTGTTATAGTATAAATCCAATTGAGCAATTTCCTTACCTATAAGATGAAGCAAAGCATGGCCGAATCTTTTTTTTTTTTTTTTTTTAAGTGTGATAATTAAGTTTGAATGCTAGATGGCCTAATGTACAAAGGACAAGATATAAAAAAAAAAGAACAAAAGAAAATGTATAAGTGTGGTGTTTAAAGCATGGCCGAATATGCTGAACTCATTTGGCAGAATCATCCTCAAATGATCTGTTATGCAAAGAAAGAGTAATAACAAAAGAAAAGATAAAAAATAGGTGTTCAGAAGTGACCGAACAACACCATGTTTGATCACTGCTGAACTCATTTTTCAGGTATTTAATTTGTTTATTTTGCAGCATTACCCTCCTCATTTTTCAGGTATTCAATTGTTGTAATCGTACAAATGTTTTGCAGTATTTAATTTGTCACGGCTGGTTAGGAAGTAGAACAGCCGCAGGTGGCTGCCCACAGCCACCTACGGCTGTTCTTAAATTGTATTTTATTTGGTTTAAAGGTTGGGAAGAATTAGAAAGGTTTTGAAGGAAATAAAAGGAGGAGAATTGAAAAAGAAATTACCTGAGATTGGTGGAGGGTTGCTCAGCCGAAGTTGCTGAGTTTGATAAAGAATATGAACAGCCGCAGGTGGCTGTTGGACAGTCACCAGCGGCTGTTCTTGTTCCCTGTTGTTCGAGAAATGATAAGAAATAGAGAGGGATTGGAGAATACAAAAGGAGAAGGATTAAAAGAGGTGTAGGTTTGATGGATAATTGAAAGAAGAAAGTGCAGTTGGTTAATTTGTAAAATGGAACAGCCGTAGGTGGCTGTTGGACAGCCACCAGCGGCTGTTCTTAAGTTTTTTTTTATCCTTTTGAGAGTGGGGAGGGAGTGGAGAGTGATTAGAATAAAAAGAAAGAAGAAAAATTGGAAGATGGGAAAGACAAGAAGAGAAAAAAAAGTTCTGTTGATCGATTGGTTTTGGGGGTGAAATTTTGAAAATTTGATGAACTTTTGTGGTTAGTTTGTTAAGCTGAAAAGTTAGGGGTTTAAACAGAAATTATTCTATTTCTTTTTTTTACCCTTTCTTTAAAATGTTTTTTTTAAAACAACCCCTAGGCCTTTATTTGTTTTGTTTTTTTCTTGTATGATTAAAACACATATTAAACAAATACTAACCAGATTTTTTATTCTTAATTCTTTAGATAATATGCCTAATTAATATACTTTACTAACCAGAATTTTTTTTTCTTTTCTTAATTCTTTAGATAATAGGCTTAACTAACATATTTAAAATTTTTAATTTATTAATTCTTTTAAACAGATTTTTTTTCTTGTAACTTTTATTAATTTCTTATAACACTTCTTCTCTTATCCAAATCCTTAGAGATAAGAACAAAAAAAAATATATATATATATGAAGGCATAGGAATTATCATAAAAAAAAAAGAAAGAATAAGAAAAAGGGACAAGGAAAGCAATAAAAAAAATGATTGAGTTTTGTTTTTAACACATGCTTTGTTTAAATAAATTATCATAAAATATGATTGGAAATTTTTTTTTTCATCAGAATATCTTAATAAACCTTTTTTTTTCTTCATATATAATGTAACATGTTAATTCCTCTAATCCCTTGTATATATGAGAAAGAGAAATAAAATAAAAAAATAATTATAAAAGATAAATAAATAAATAAATACATGTATATTTTTTTTAAGTAACAAAGTACATTGCTACATGTTGGAATATTTGATTTAAATTTCTTTATTTTGGAATTTTTTATATGTATTATATTTTGTATAGGATGTAGTATAACAACCTTCATTCCTCCAATATTTGTACACATGTGATCATAAAAAAAAATAAATAAAAAAATATATAAAAGATAAATAATAATAAATCAACCCAAATACGATCCAACTGATTTAAGGGAACCCATTTTGATGGGGCAACCCAGGGTGTTCAAGGACTTCCTTGGGTTGTAATTGGGTCACTTATCCGGAATCACTGGTTCAGACCAAAAGTCAACAAGGTGTCTACCTGCACCATTTCAGGTAGTGGCGACTCCATAAAAGACATATAACCCGCTTTTTCAGCGCGCCCGAGGTGCGCACAGCTTGGCGACTCTGCTGGGGACCGACCTAACCCGGTTTGATTAGTTGGATTATAATGGGTTTATTCTTTGCACATGTGCACACACTTGCACATGCACGCACACTCTTTTTGTACATATGCACACACTTGCACAAATGGGTCAAGGAAGATTTGCCGCCTTATTTAGTAAGTGTTGAATATACACAATAACATATTCTGGGGAGTTCTGTCATAAAGGACGAGATAATTGCCTAAGGAAATTGGTTTTTAAGTGGGACCACTGTGACCCCTCCAATTACCTCGGAACTCTCCCGGAACATTGTTTTGTGTACTAATTCATCACTTTACTATATGAGACAGTGAAAATTCCTTCCCATGCACACATGTGCACTCACGCACACTGTGGTTTCTTTACATGCTTTGATATAAATTGTGTGGGGTGACATGCGCGAGGGAGCCCGTGTGGGTGATCCGATTGAATGATTACCTAAACCTAGATCTCTCTAGCAGCCACCCTTCTTTATCGTATAAACAAATTTTGGGATGGTATTAGCCTCACGCGCCCTTGGCTTGCCAGGGAAAGCGAGGTAAAACATCCCCCCAGGTATCTGGATTCCTATAGCGCCACTGGTTTCTTGCCGTGGTATGCGAGGGTCTAATACTTGGCTCAGACCCTTGTAGGCATTTGTCTCGGGCTGGGTACCCTTTTCCCACCTAATGCTCTGATACACCCTACTATGTGAATGTGAATGTGAATGTGAATGATGAATGAAGTCTAAAACCAATGAGTCCATCAGGGGCAACAACCCTTGCCTTCTTTTGTATCAAATTGAGTAGACCCTAGATTCTGGGCTACCTCAGCCCTAAATTAGGGAGCTTACCTAAACTTTGATCAGGGGAACCACCCCAGATCCATGCATTGAGTCCGGAGAGCCGTGGGCCTCGACCCATTGAGTCCGTGGGAAGTATCTTGAGTCCGGATCAGTCTTTAAGCAGATGAAAGCAGGCCAGATCAGAACAAAGAAATTTGAACCCTAGATTTAGGTTTTTTTTTTTTTTTAACCTACCCTTTTTGAATCAAATGTATCCTTTCTTAGAGTTCTCAACAACCCTAAGATTGCATTATTTTTTAGCTTTTTGAACATCATGTAATTTTCGCCCTAGCTGGCAAGTTGTAAGTTTAACATTAGCGGATGAAAGAGCAGATGAAAGGATAAGGCTGGTCAGGACTTAGGTGTGCTTCCTTACACAAGTATGTCTAGGAGTCATGCCTTGACAGGCACCAACCCTTAGGATCACCCACTTTGTGTGCATGGTTTCTTTTCTTGTTTAGAGACATGAAATATGGTGATGTCCCGTTCTTTTTTTTACTTGCTTTGATTTTACTATTCATTACACTAATAGAGAGCTCTCATGTTGAAATCCAAAATGACTTGGAATACTAATTGGATAGTACAGTACATGGCATCGTCTTCGTCTTCTGAGAAAACCAAGTTCCCTAGGATAGAGAAGTGTGCCTGGGATACTCCTTGGATCCGATCTTGGACACGGCAGCTCCAGGGGGATGAGCAAATTAAGTGGGAGGCACAATACCACATGAGGCAAACCTTATCCCTATTGAATGTGCCAATCAATTGGAACATGATTCAGTCATCTTTGTTATTCTGGGATCCTCAATTTTCAGTTTTCCGATTTGGGACTATAGAGTTGACACCCACAATTGAGGAGTTAGAATTACTCCTCAGGTTTCGTGATCGTGGAGAACCCGCCAGGCCAAACCTCAAAGACAGTTACAAGAATGAAGCTTGTACTTTCTTTGGCCTCTCTAGGGAAGAATTCTAGACTTTAGGAGGTGACAAATCATTCACGAGGGTCTCCAAGAAATTCCTCGCAGAAAAGATAAGGAACAAAAAGCAGGAAAGACCCCGTGTTTGGTTGGACACCTTCACCCTTGTGGTTCTGTCACAAATTTTTTTTCCAACTGGGGGAGACACCATTAATTTGGCCCTCATGGAAATTGTGGATCAACTCTCGGTTGGATACCGGATCATGCCACTGATACTTGCTCAACTCTATCATGCCTTAACCTTGTCCAAGAATGGAACCAGAAGGTTTCAAGGGTGCGCTCCCCTTCTTCATATATGGCTGCAAGACCATCTGATGGTGGCAGAACCCATTAGTGACAGATATGGGCTAGTCCGTGACAACGTCACATACATGGCCCGAAGAGAAATACATCCAGACTTACCTACTAGAGAGGAGTGGCAGAACTACTTTCTACACCTAGATGAGGATGTTGATATCAGGTGGTGGGGAACCTTCAATTTCACTTATACCCCCATTTTAGCCTTCAGAGATAGGAGATGCCTGGCCTTAATTGGCCTCACACATGCTGTACCGTACTATCCAATAAGAGTTTTGAGACAGTTTGGGAACCCGTAGGGAATCCCCCTTGAGGATGATGCGACTAATTTGACAGGCCCGCTTTCGAAGGAGTTGAGGAAACAGTTACTGATAGAGTGGAAGACTGTGCGCAAGCACGAGCATGATATATTCTCGAAACATAATATTCGAGAATATAAGCAAAAAATGGCTAGGGATTTTGGCCATGACGGCGTCCCACCTCTCCAGACTGGCATACCCAAGGACATTCCAGTTCCGCCCCCTGATATCTATAGAGATAGGGTAGCCGAACTACAGGAGGCACACTCCCGTATCCATTTAACCTACATTGAATCGGAGCGGGAGAGTAGGCAGGCCAATGAGGCCCTCCAGCAGAAATTGAGTGGCGTGCGCAAGCACGCAGATGAGGACAGGCGTTTGCGGAATAAACTTCTGCGCGCCCTTAGGAGGCAGGATGTGTCCTCCTCTTATGATGACCCACCTAGTTAGACATTGGCTAGGATGCTTTCATTTTTGGACCTAACTTTGATGTATTTTGAGCCATGTTTGGCTTCTTTTTTTTGTGATATAATTTATGCATATGTTTTTATTTCAGTTTAATGCTTTAATTTTAATTTTGAATGGAAATGAAGAAACAGAAATTAGTTTGCAGATGCTTGTTGTAAAGTTAATACTGCCTTTTGGTCCTAAGTGACTCTCTCTCTTTCCAGTTATACAAAATCATGATTTCTGGTCATATTAGATCCCTTCCTTCAAATCCTACTCCTTAATTATCCTAATATTAATACTTATAGGCGTTTCTTAAAGCGCTCATGGATTGAACTCAGATCACACCCGAATGCATCTTATTTACAAGATCACTCGGTTTTTGCCTTGGATCCAACGATCCAAATTGGTGGCGTTTGAAGATGGCCCCGTCAAGACCAACCCTTCAGATGAGCCCGGAGGCGGCTATTTTTAGCCCTTCCCCTGTGGAGACATAAGTCCAAAAATTGTGGTGCCTGGTGACCGATTCTTAAATCGGAGACCAACTGGGTGAACCCGGGTATTTGCTTTTTAGCTTACCCCCTATGGAGACATAAGTCCAAAAATTGTGGTGCCTGGTGACCGATTCTTAAATCGGAGACCAACTGGGTGAACCTGGGTATTTGCTTTTTAGCTTACCCCCTATGGAGACATAAGTCCAAAAATTGTGGTGCTTGGTGACCGATTCTTAAATCGGAGACCAACTGGGTGAACCCGGGTATTTGCTTTTTAGCTTACCCCCTGTGGAGACATAAGTCCAAAATTTGTGGCGCCTGGCGACCGATTCTTAAATCGGAGACTAGCTAGGTGAGCCCGGGTGTTGTTTTTTTTAGCTCACCCCCTGCGGAGACATAAGTCCAATCCCGTGATATTGAGTTCAATTCATTATAAGCAAGCTCCGGTTCATTAGGGCATGAGCCAAGAGGTTCTCTTTCCTTGTCGTAAGCGACTAAAATAGATCAAATTCATTAGGTTCTCTTTCCTTGCTGACTTGACGCAGCTAAAACAGATCAATCCCTTGGGTTCTCTTTCCTAGTCGTCCACCAAACAACTAAAATAGACCACTAGACATTGGGTTCTCTCTCCCAATTGCCTTTGTGCAACTAAAATAGATCACTACCTTGGGTTCTCTTTCCCAGTCGTCCACCAGACGACTAAAACAGACCACTAGACATTGGGTTCTCTCTCCCAGTTGCCTTTGTGCAACTAAAATAGATCACTACCTTGGGTTCTCTTTCCCAGTTGTCAATAGACGACTAAGACAGACCAGTAGACATAGGGTTCTCTCTCCCAGTTGTCTTTGCGCAGCTAAAATAGATCATTCCTTTAGGTTTTCTCTCCCGGTTGCCTTTGTGTAACTAAAAATGATACATTTTCATAGATTCCCCCTAAGTTGCTTCCACAAGCCTAAATCAAATCACAAATTTTGATCTTGATTGACCATGGCAAAAAAAAAAATCTGCAAATAGGTTCTAAAAAAAAAATAAAAAAAAAAACATAAAAATATGTATATATGATTAATTGCCAAAGAAATGCACTAACTTCTGCAAAATGATCAACAGGTATCCAAAATTGCTCCAAGAAGCCCATACAATCTTCGATCTCGCAAAAGACTGGATATGGATGCACAAGGAAATCAGACTCCGCCAGCTCAGTACCAAGCGGAATCTAGTGAAACCCAAGTGGTTAATGACCTAACCCAAAAGGTCGAAAACATGGCTATGGTTATTCAGTCCCTCATGGCAGAGATCAGGGATCTGAAACAAGTTCAATCAACTGTTCCGATCACTCAACAGCACCAACCACCACTCCCACCACGGGCAGAAGTGCCAGCAGTACCGCTTCCGCCACAACCAGCAAAACCTCTACCTATGGCACTGCCACATCCGCCACCGCAAGCTGTTCCATTCCCACCTCCTGTGGTAGATCTTGTCCACCCGATACAGCAGCAAGAACAATTCGCGCCTGTCCAACTGGGGCAGGATGAAGAAGACTGGTATAGAACGCAAGAAGCTCAATTCGAGACCCGTCTGGCGGCCATGAAGGAAGATCTTTTAAAGCAGCTACAGCCAAACACTGTTCAGAGTGAGGCTACTCTGGAAAACCTTTGTTTTTTCTCAGATATACAACTCCCTACCAAGTTCAAATGTCCTGAGTTGCACCAGTTTAATGGAACTGGTTGTCCGCTAAACCACTTAAGGTCGTATTCAGGCGACATGTGCCAATACGCGAAAAATGAGAAAATCATGGTACAGTTCTTTCAGCGGTCTTTAACTGGGGCTGCTTATTCTTGGTTTTTGAGCTTAGACAAAGCCAAGATAAAGACTTGGAATGACCTCGCTGCGGTGTTCATTCAGCAATATCGTTTGAACAGCCAGATGGTTCAAACAAGGGCAGAGCTGCAAAGGCTAGCAAAGAAGAGTCATGAGTCAGTTCGGGACTATGCTAAAAGATGGAAAGAGCTGGCAACACTAGTCCAGCCACCACTGTTAGAGCAAGAGATGACATCTTTGTTTATAGCATCACTTGGTCAACCTTTCTTCACTCTGTTACTGGGGCAGAGTTCTACAAGTTTTAATGACTTGATTCTAACAGCTGACAGAATTGAAGATGCAGTAAGGTCAGGGAAGATAGATAGCAGTGGACAGAATGCTACTCAGAGGAGACCAATGGCAAATCAGGGTAATAGAAGCCAGGGACAAGAGCAACCAAGGAGAACTGAGGGGCAGGCAGTGAATTATGTACAGCCTACTCAACCTTATCACATTTCGCGAACAGCTCCACAGAATCAAGGGCAAGTGGCCGTACCATATCAGGGTCCACCGAGACGGACAAGAGAAGAAATGGAGGCAAGGTTTAAAAGAGTATTCACTCCACTTCCCTACACACCAGCTGAGTTACTACCCACACTACTGAAAGGAGGGTATTTGCGAATCAAGTCACCAAATCCTAGAACATTCATTGGAAAGAATTACAATCCTAATGAGAGATGTGAGTACCACTCAGGGGCACCAGGACATGACACCAACCGATGTTGGGATCTGAGGCATGATATCCAAGACTTGATTGATCAAAAACGCCTTACAGTCGATCCTCCGGCACCGCCTCCAGTAACTCCAGCCACTGGTGTTGCAACCAACCCTTTGCCTAGTCATTCTCAAGCATCTACTAGTAAGACCGTCAATCATATAAGCACCAATTACAACACAATGCAATTTGATCCATCAATTTTGATTGGACATCCCGGACAGACAGTGAGGGTTCACCTCCAAGCAGAAATTGAATGGCAAGAAGTAAATGTCATCGGAGGAGAAGATAGAACAGAATTCCCTCCACAATTCCCTCGAGTGCATCTACACCCCAATTCAGAATCTGAGTATCTTCTCCCATCACCCATTGATGATCCCACACCATCTAGCTATATCACTCCACCAGCTTATATCCCTACCAGAGCACCACTGATCAACCTCTTCTCTCTCAGGAACCCAGTAATACCTAACCCTACCATCATCCCAGTTGAGCCAAAAAGTCTGAATCTTTCCCAACTCACCTTAGATCCCCCATCATACCACACCGCTCCACTTGCCTATACCATTGATCCCGCTTTTTATGAACTTCCCCACCTTTTTACTGAAACTGAAGTCAACCGGATCACCCGATCGGGTCGATATGTGAACACAGACCCTACACCTGCACTCGAGGAAGAGACAGAAGAAGATAAAAGAAAGAAGGAGAAAAGGAAGGAAGTGGCAGTCGGGCAGTCGTTTACCCAAAAGAGAAAGGGACGAGCATCTGATGATGAGATCACGGAATTGTATAACAGCATACACGTGCCAGACTATGACATTGTTCAACAGTTGAACAAGGTCCCTGCACAGATCTCTATCATGCGACTACTCTTGGACTCCCCAAAGCACAAGGATGTTTTAATGAAAGTTTTATCTGATGCCCATGTGCCGGAAACAACTGCACCTGAACAGTTGGAAGCTATAGTCTCTCAGATAATGGCACCAAAGGCTATCTCCTTCTCAGATGATGATTTACCTCCAGATGGCCCTGATCACATCGAACCTCTTTACATCATGGTCAAATGCAATGACAAGGTAGTAAAAAGGGCAATGATTGACAATGGCTCTGCTTTGAACATCTGCCCAATGAGGACTTTTTATGGATTGCAGCTTGACTCTTCCTTGATCAAGCCTAGTACACATAATGTCAGAGGTTTTGATAATGCCAAAAGAGATTCTGTTGGAGAGATTGTTATGACGATCAGCATAGCAGAGAAGCCGTTTACCCTAGCCTTTGAATTGATGGATCTGAATTCCTCTTTCAACTTGTTGATTGGCCGACCTTGGCTTCATCATGCTGGGGCAGTACCCTCCACTCTTCATAGAATGATCCGATTCATTTCTGGCAATGAGTTAATCACGGTACATGCTGAGGACCACAGGGAATTTGAAAGACTAGGTGTTCCCTATGTTGATTATGAGTTGCCAACATCCTTGGCATTCCATGCTACAGAACTAGTTAATGTGATTAATATCCCAGAATATGAAAGGGGAAGAAAATTCAAGAGAAGGAAGAGAGAATGCATGTTCGGAACTGTTGAATGTGCCGACTGGGGACTTCGTGCAGGAGAAGGTTTGGGCCGTTACAAGCAAGGAATGAAGAAGGCCATTGAAGTGGCAGAAAACATCACTGGATTTGGAGTTGGTTACACCCCAGGACCACATGACTGTGCAAAACTTTTTAGGCGTCAGTCAGAGTTGAGGAGGGCAAAGGCAGAAGGCAGAGAACCAGAATGGCCTATTTACTTCTATGAAGAGTTGTACAGAACATTTACTAATGACCGTTTGAAGGCACTCTGGTCCCTTGAGAATGTAGTTGCCCAAGGATGGGGTGATGATTTTCCACCTTCCCCAAAGAAAGATGAAGATAATCTGGAAGGATTAGCACAGATGTTTTGGAATGAATCACCTATCATGAATATGCCAATTACTGAATCCCCCACCGTGAACTTGCAGGACCCATTTGTTGACTGGTCCTCTTCAGACTTGATCAAGCTGCCAGAGCTAGGCCCAGAAGAAACATCTGCTGATGCTTTTCAACCGCTTGCTATGCCATTTGAAGCTGAAGAACCACCCACTTTTCCTGCCATAGGTCTGGACACTCTGTTCACTAATGAGAGTGATCCTGAAATGCACATTTTCATGGTTGAGAAGAATCAAGAGAAAAAGAATGATGCAACAGTTGAGGAAGAAGCTTCAGCACCAATCAAGAATTGGAGCTCCATGCCTTTTGCAGTCAGCCGGGTTGACCTTTTTAAGGGAGTTTTTGCTACTTCTTCTGACATTTCTGTTGTAACTGATTCTAAATTATTCAACGAGTACCTGACTGAGTTCTACTACTTGCATGTGTCTGATAGTAATAATAAATCTGAATCCAGTAATCTTAGTATCAATCTCGATGCAAACCCGGGCAAGCCGGAACTCGAGATAGATAATGAGACAAAAGTAATTGAACAAAAAGAAGAAGAAATAACAAGCCTTGGCTTTGAAAAACCAACTGAGCAGGAAAACTTAATAACAGAAAAAAATGATCAAATATTAGATGTCGAGCATGAAAAAGATCTTAATAGGTCAGATTGGAGCATAAGCTCACTGCAGAATAATGATTTAGACGTCATCTCTGATATAGACCAAGATAGGTCTTTAGAATATGAGGACGACTATGAACCATTGGAGACCCCACCTGAAATCCAATCTGCTTTGGAAAGACATGAAAGGGGTCTCCAGGCCAACATTGAGGAAACTGAACCCATTGATATAGGTGAACCAACACAACCCAAGATAGTTCAAATTGGTAAAAAGCTGTCTCAAACATTGAAGTTGCAAATAACTGAATTTTTAAAATCATATTCTGACGTGTTTGCTTGGTCGTACGAGGATATGCCCGGGTTAGATACGGACTTGGTTGTACATCGGTTACCCACAAAGTCTGAGGCCACTCCAGTGAAACAAAAACTCAGACGCATGAAGCCAGAATGGGCTCTGAAGATCAAAGAAGAGGTTACCAAACAGTTGAATGCAGGGTTCTTGCAAGTAACGGAATATCCTGAATGGTTAGCTAACATTGTGTCAGTACCAAAGAAGGATGGAAAGGTCAGAATGTGTATTGACTATAGAGATTTGAACAAGGCAAGCCCAAAGGATGACTTCCCATTACCCCATATTGATGTTCTAGTGGATAACACTGCAACGCATTCAATGTTTTCATTTATGGATGGATTTTCTGGTTACAACTAGATAAGGATGGCATCAGAAGATATGGAAAAGACATCCTTTATCACACACTGGGGCACGTACTGCTACCAAGTGATGCCATTCGGACTGAAGAATGCAGGTGCAACCTATCAAAGGGCAATGACTCTGTTATTTCATGACATGATACACAAAGAAATGGAGGTGTATGTGGATGACATGATAGCAAAGTCAAAAGAATCAGAAAATCATCTAATAAACCTTGGAAAAGTCTTTGATAGGCTCAGAAAGTTCAAGCTCAGAATCAATCCAAGCAAATGTGTGTTCGGAGTTACATCTGGAAAACTACTCGGTTTTATTGTTGGAAAGCCGGGAATTGAAGTTGACCCTATCAAAGCAAAGGCAATTCTAGAAATGCCTCCACCATCAACAGAGAAGGAAGTAAGAGGGTTTCTTGGCAGGTTGCAATACATCAGTCGGTTCACTGCACAGATGACTCCCGTATGTGAGCCAATATTTAAATTGCTGAGAAAAGATAACCCAGTGGTCTGGAATGAAGATTGCCAAGAAGCTTTTGACAAAATCAAGATGTATCTCATGAATCCGCCGACACTGATACCACCGGTGCCTGGGCGACCTTTGATCATGTACTTGACAGTCTCAGAAACAGCTATAGGATGTGTGCTAGGACAACACGATGAAACAGGAAGAAAAGAACAAGCAATCTACTACTTGAGTAAGAAATTCACTAATTATGAGTCGAAATACTCAGTGCTTGAAAAAACGTGTTGTGCCTTAGTCTGGGCAGCTCAAAAGCTTCGGCATTATTTGCTCAGTCATACAGTTCTGCTAATATCAAATTTGGATCCGTTAAGATATATTTTTGAGAAGCCAATCTCAACTGGAAGGGTAGCAAGGTGGCAAGTCCTTTTATCTGAGTATGATATTGTCTATACGACAAGGAAAGCGATAAAAGGACAAGCAGTAGCAGATCATTTGGCAGCACATCCTCTCCCAGATTACCAGCCACTTCTGACTCACTTCCCAGATGAAGATGTGATGTGTACGGAGTCGACGGAAGAAATGGATGAAACTAAGTGGAGAATGTTTTTTGATGGAGCGGTAAATGTTAATGGAAAGGGAATTGGGGCAGTGTTAGTCTCCCCAGATGGTGTTCATCACCCAGTAGCAGCAAAACTTCTATTTGACTGCACCAACAATATAGCGGAATACGAAGCGTGTGCGTTGGGTTTGCGAGCAGCAATCGAAATGCACATACAAAAGTTGGAGGTATTCGGAGACTCAAGTCTTATCATTTATCAAGTAATGGGAGATTGGAGGACCAGGGATGTAAAACTAGTGCCGTACCAAGAATTGATCAAAGAATTAGAGGAGCAGATTGAGAAAGTGACATTCAATTATATGCCACGAGACAATAATCAGTTCGCTGATGCCTTGGCAACTCTCGCCTCCATGGCAACTATCACAGACAATGCATTTGTGCAACCTTTAGAAATTGAAGTTCGCCATCTACCAGTTTACTGTTTTAGCATCGAGAGGAGTAAACCAGAGGATGAGCCGTGGTATGCAGACATTGAGAGGTATCTAAAGGACAGAACTTTGCCAGAAAGTGCCACGGCTGCAAAGAAGCGAACAATACAGAGGCTCGCAGGACAGTATTTTCTCAGCGGAGGCAGAGTGTATAAGAAGTCATTCAATGACTCGCTGCTACTGTGTGTGAAAGAAGAAGAAGCACGAAACTTGATCAATGAAGTGCACGGAGGTTTGTGCGGTGCACACATGAATGGCCACATGCTTGCAAGAAAGATCCTAAGGATGGGTTACTATTGGATGACGATGGAAACAGATTGCTACACCCATGTCAGGAGATGCCACTTGTGCCAGATTTATGCAGACAACATCTATGCACCGCCAAACACACTGTACTCCATGGCATCACCTTGGCCATTTGCAATATGGGGAATTGATATGATAGGACAAATTCATCCGAAAGCTTCTAATGGACACAGATTCATCTTGGTTGCCATTGATTATTTTACGAAGTGGGTAGAAGCCATGTCTTTTGTGGATGTGAAGAAGTCTCATGTGTTGAAGTTCATCAGAAACAACATCGTTTGCCGTTATGGCGTGCCAGAGGCTATCATCACTGATAATGCAAAGAATTTGAACAATAAAGACATGGACAAGATGTGTGAAGATCTAAGGATCAGACATTTGAATTCTACAGCTTACCGACCTAAGATGAATGGAGCAGTAGAGGCCGCTAACAAGAATCTGAAGAAGATACTGGAGAAAATGGCGGTTACCTACAGAGATTGGCATGAGAAGTTGCCTTATGCGCTGCACGCGTATCGAACATCAATCAGGACTTCAACTGGGGCAACTCCCTTCTCCCTTGTGTATGGAATGGAAGCTGTTCTCCCTATTGAAGTACAGATTCCTTCACTAAGAATTCTGAAGGAAGCCGAGATAAACGATATTGAATGGGAACAATCCAGATTTGACCAACTTCAGCTGTTGGATGAGAAAAGGATAAAGGCATTATGTCATAGCCAACTCTATCAGCAGAGAGTGGCACGAGCCTATAATAAGAAAGTAAAGCCACGTCATTTCAAGGTGGGAGATCTAGTAATCAAAAGGATCTTTCCCCACCAAGAGGACAATAGAGGAAAATTCAAGCCAAATTACGAAGGACCATTCGTAGTTCATAAGGTTTTGTCCAGGGGAGCATTGATCTTACAAGAGATGGACGGAGCCATT
This sequence comes from Buxus sempervirens, assembly GCA_947561395.2. Lineage (NCBI taxonomy): Eukaryota > Viridiplantae > Streptophyta > Magnoliopsida > Buxales > Buxaceae > Buxus > Buxus sempervirens. Next base: position 10,578,601 of record OX387188.1, read on the forward strand.
TTTCCTGAGCCAATAAATGCAGATGCAGTCAAGTTGTACTATGCTTGAGATCATTCTAATTGAGAAATGAAGAGAGGCCATCTTTGACCTTTCCTTTAAATAGTAAATCCCTCCAATAAAACCCTAAAATTCTTTCACCCTAGTGAACCCCTTTTGAGCCTTAAATAAAGTTTCTTTCAACCCTGCACATGTGATCTACTCAGTAAACTGGGGCATTTCAAAAAAAAAAAAAAGTTAGACCGAGGCAAAGTTTGCCTAGCAAAAGCAAAACTGGGGCAAACATTCCCCAATAAAAGAAAAAAAAAAAGAAAAAAACCACAAGGATGTAAGCCCCCAAAAGTAATAAAAGGGTAGATTACTGTTGAGAACCCAATTAATAAAGCCTTTTGAGCCATCTACTCTCTTTTCATACCCTGAAACCCTGCCTATGTTTCGTCCTATTCTCAAGACCTCTCAGATCCCAAAAAGAATGATCTCAGCAAACTTCGGGTCTACACTTGTTGGTGATGGCGGAACCCATGGCACTCAAAGAAACTAGACATGGCAAAAAAAAAAAAAAAAAAGGTCGAAAAGAGCAAAAAGGAATAGAATTCTACTGAAAGAACAGCACAATGAGAACAAAGCAGAGCAGTAAATGAGTTTGACAGAGCCAAAGTGGATTGAATAGAAGCTGAAGGGTTCGGACTAGCGGAATGTGTCTGAGTCAAAGCTTCACTGGCCCGTGATGACAATGATACTGAAAATGCCAAGTATACCAAGTCCCGTTTGACCCTTGGGACCAATCTTTTAAGACTGAAAGCACGTGCACACACAGACACGTTTGCAATGCTTTGTTTACTTCAGCTTATACTTTTTTTTGAACTTATTGTGCTATTAGCCTTAGTTGACAGGTTCATAACCCCAATGAAGGCCGCCCACTTTTGCAGTGGACCATGCTAAAAAAAAAAAAAAAACTAAAAAAAAATTAATAATAATAAAAAAATAATAATAATAAAAATATATTTTTTTTACTTCTTAATAAACAATGATTAATTGATCTTCTTTTTCTCAGGAGCAAATAGGCAAAGGGAAAGAGAAGCAAACAAGGGGAATCCGCCACAAAGAAGATGAGTACACTCAAAAGGACACACAAGCTTCTCATCCAAGACCCCACCAGAGAATGCCGAAAAAAAAAGCAAGAGAGGTGACACCTTCCTCTACAAATGCCCAGTGGAGTTTCCTCGTCGAGAAGAGGTGATTACCCAACAGAAGAAGAGTACCAATTGAAGGGAGAGACATTGTCAGAACATGAGAACCTCAGATAGGCGAAATAACAGCGCCATTCTACATAGAGACACACTGGATGAAACAGGATGACAGATGAGAAGGTTCTCATAAAATTCTCAGAAGAATTTTCCTTTAAAAGGGAGTTTTACAAATCCTAGTGGAGAATCATCAAGAACAATAAAGCTCAGGCAAGCTCAAGACCAAGAGGAGAAGACATGTTTTGAAGATTTAAAGGGCAGAGAAGGCCCTCATGTAATTTTCATTTTCCCACTTTTGTATCATAGGATTTGAACCAGGATTCGGATTTCCTCGGTGTGCTGGGCAGCAGTGACTCTTAGCCAAATAGATTTAGGGGGTAGTGCACCTACATGGGGGATAAAGAATTTCAAACTTTAAAAAAAAAAAAAAAGAAGAAGTAATAATAAAATAAAATAAAATAAAAAAATAATAAAATAATAAAAAAATAAATAATAAAAAAAAGTGAATAAATCTGAAAAGATAAAAGAAGAAGTCAAAAGTCAATGGAATAAACAAGAAGAAAAGAGCATTGTTGAAGCACTTTTGCATCAACGCCGAAACAAGTCGGTGAGTCTAAGTCCAATCCATCATTTTCAACTTAAACTAAAAAAAGGGGAACAATTCCAAACGCCCAATGGCAAGGAAATTTCCCAGAACTTGGAAGTGAGCTAAAGCAACGTAGAGCTTGCACCGGCGCTTCCACATCTTTGAAAACATTAAAGGACTTGACTCGTCGGTTATGTCGACAGAAATGCAAAATGCAAAAATAGGGTTCTTTTTATTCTTTGTCATTCATCACCTTGGTGACTCTGACAAAGAGGGGCAGCTGTTAGCACCCCATTTTTGCACTATAAAATTGCCCAAGAAGCATATCTTAAACCGGCATATATGTAGGCACGTAAATCGAGGTTTTTATAGTGGACCCATCTTTTTGAAATAACAAGCCCATAACAAAGAGAATTCTTAACCGATTCCGATGCACCGAACCGTGCTCAAATCAGATGTCAAACAGCTAAATTATGAATAAAATAAATAAAGGGTAGTTTGGGGATTTTTACAAAACCGAAATTGGATGCCACATGGCAGCCACGTGTATGCCATGGTGGCTGCCATGTAACCAATGACAAATTAAAATTTTGTGGGGTTGTTTTAGTAAATAATTAAGTTTCCTAATGGGGTTTCTTATGCAAATAAATAACAAAGTTAATAAAAGATTAAGACTAAAAAATAATAATAATAAAAATAAACAAAGAGAAATGAGTTGGACGAATTGGTCCAACTCATATTCTCTTGAGATATTGAAACAAAGCTTAAAAAAATACATAAGCCTAATAAAAATTTGGGACAAAATGGACTTTGACCAAACCTAATTGAATGAGGGTGTTTAAGAGAGAAAGGGGAAGAGTTTAGTTGCTTAAGAAGAGGAAGAGGAAGAGCTAATTGGTTTAAGAGAGGAAGGGGAAGAGTTTAGTTGCTTAAGAAGAGGAAGAGGAAGAGTTAATTTGTTTAAGAGAGGAAGAGGAAGAGTTAATTTGTTTAAGAGAGGAAGAGGAAAGGTTTGGGGTTAAGAATTTGAAGGGGTGGGAAACCTCTATAAAAGGGCTTGAAGTTGGGAGCAAAAGGAGGAAAAAAAAATCAAAAGAAGAGAGTTCTAAAAAGAGAAGCAAAGAGGGAAGTGAGAAAAAGGAGGAAAAAGGTTGTGCAAGAGGAAAGAGGGAACATCTAGAGTTAAGATCATTAGCTTCCGGGAAATCAATCCTATACCAGGTTTTTTTCTCTCTATTCTTGTATGTTTATTTTTAATCAAGTATTTTTAGTGTTGTTATATTGTCAATATATATATATATGAAGCATATCATTGTTATGGCCAAGATCTGAATTTTTTTTTACAATTGTGGAATTGTCAAATGATAGCTCAATTTGCTATAGCAGAATTTGTATTTTTTTAGTGTTGTTATACCTATTATGGCCGAACTTGCAATTGTTGTAATCCTAAAAATTCTAACCTATAATCTCTAAATTGAAATTTCTAATCTTGTAACTTTTAAATCTGCAATTTCTTTTAAGTGTTGTGATGGCCAAACCTGTTATGACCGAATCTATTAGAACCTGTTATAGTATAAATCCAATTGAGCAATTTCCTTACCTATAAGATGAAGCAAAGCATGGCCGAATCTTTTTTTTTTTTTTTTTTTTAAGTGTGATAATTAAGTTTGAATGCTAGATGGCCTAATGTACAAAGGACAAGATATAAAAAAAAAAGAACAAAAGAAAATGTATAAGTGTGGTGTTTAAAGCATGGCCGAATATGCTGAACTCATTTGGCAGAATCATCCTCAAATGATCTGTTATGCAAAGAAAGAGTAATAACAAAAGAAAAGATAAAAAATAGGTGTTCAGAAGTGACCGAACAACACCATGTTTGATCACTGCTGAACTCATTTTTCAGGTATTTAATTTGTTTATTTTGCAGCATTACCCTCCTCATTTTTCAGGTATTCAATTGTTGTAATCGTACAAATGTTTTGCAGTATTTAATTTGTCACGGCTGGTTAGGAAGTAGAACAGCCGCAGGTGGCTGCCCACAGCCACCTACGGCTGTTCTTAAATTGTATTTTATTTGGTTTAAAGGTTGGGAAGAATTAGAAAGGTTTTGAAGGAAATAAAAGGAGGAGAATTGAAAAAGAAATTACCTGAGATTGGTGGAGGGTTGCTCAGCCGAAGTTGCTGAGTTTGATAAAGAATATGAACAGCCGCAGGTGGCTGTTGGACAGTCACCAGCGGCTGTTCTTGTTCCCTGTTGTTCGAGAAATGATAAGAAATAGAGAGGGATTGGAGAATACAAAAGGAGAAGGATTAAAAGAGGTGTAGGTTTGATGGATAATTGAAAGAAGAAAGTGCAGTTGGTTAATTTGTAAAATGGAACAGCCGTAGGTGGCTGTTGGACAGCCACCAGCGGCTGTTCTTAAGTTTTTTTTTATCCTTTTGAGAGTGGGGAGGGAGTGGAGAGTGATTAGAATAAAAAGAAAGAAGAAAAATTGGAAGATGGGAAAGACAAGAAGAGAAAAAAAAGTTCTGTTGATCGATTGGTTTTGGGGGTGAAATTTTGAAAATTTGATGAACTTTTGTGGTTAGTTTGTTAAGCTGAAAAGTTAGGGGTTTAAACAGAAATTATTCTATTTCTTTTTTTTACCCTTTCTTTAAAATGTTTTTTTTAAAACAACCCCTAGGCCTTTATTTGTTTTGTTTTTTTCTTGTATGATTAAAACACATATTAAACAAATACTAACCAGATTTTTTATTCTTAATTCTTTAGATAATATGCCTAATTAATATACTTTACTAACCAGAATTTTTTTTTCTTTTCTTAATTCTTTAGATAATAGGCTTAACTAACATATTTAAAATTTTTAATTTATTAATTCTTTTAAACAGATTTTTTTTCTTGTAACTTTTATTAATTTCTTATAACACTTCTTCTCTTATCCAAATCCTTAGAGATAAGAACAAAAATATATATATATATATATATATATATATATATATATGAAGGCATAGGAATTATCATAAAAAAAAAAGAAAGAATAAGAAAAAGGGACAAGGAAAGCAATAAAAAAATGATTGAGTTTTGTTTTTAACACATGCTTTGTTTAAATAAATTATCATAAAATATGATTGGAAATTTTTTTTTTCATCAGAATATCTTAATAAACCTTTTTTTTTCTTCATATATAATGTAACATGTTAATTCCTCTAATCCCTTGTATATATGAGAAAGAGAAATAAAAAAAAATAATAATAATAAAATAAAAAAATAATTATAAAAGATAAATAAATAAATAAATACATGTATATTTTTTTTAAGTAACAAAGTACATTGCTACATGTTGGAATATTTGATTTAAATTTCTTTATTTTGGAATTTTTTATATGTATTATATTTTGTATAGGATGTAGTATAACAACCTTCATTCCTCCAATATTTGTACACATGTGATCATAAAAAAAAATAAATAAAAAAATATATAAAAGATAAATAATAATAAATCAACCCAAATACGATCCAACTGATTTAAGGGAACCCATTTTGATGGGGCAACCCAGGGTGTTCAAGGACTTCCTTGGGTTGTAATTGGGTCACTTATCCGGAATCACTGGTTCAGACCAAAAGTCAACAAGGTGTCTACCTGCACCATTTCAGGTAGTGGCGACTCCATAAAAGACATATAACTCGCTTTTTCAGCGCGCCCGAGGTGCGCACAAATGGTATAGGTTATTTTTTTTTACTATGAGTCAGGAGTCCAATGAATCAAATTTTAGGTAATTTGGTTAAGAAACGACCGAGTTATGACATTTAGAAAATTACTTGTTCATAGGTGACAGATTTGACATTTACATGATTAAAATTCTAGAATAATTCATTAAAGTTGATTTTGTATTTGCTTATGATATCGTTGAATAACCAAATAGATTCGAAAGTTTTGGAAGGTATTTTGAAGAGGTTTTCGCTGGAACATAAATAGAAAATTCGCAAAATTTCATAAAACCCATATTTTTACAAATTTATACGGACGCCCACAATGACGCTCAAACGCCATTGAAGGCGAAACTTTGATTAAACCGAGTGCCTGAGACATCGCTCGAGCACCACTCCAAGCAACCAAGACACTGAATTGGATTTTCTACGAGCACCTGACAAGCTGCCCGTCAGCGCTCGAGCGCTCTCTATCAGATTTTTGGAAATTTTCCTTTTGACATAGTTTTTTTATTATAAAATTGTTTTTATTAAACTCCAACTCATGTACCAATAAGATTAGGGTATTTTGAGAGTGTTTGCACCGGCTGATGATTTATTTCGATTTTTATAAAGAATTTGGGCACGTTCTACTAAAATGACTTTTATTTGAGTTTATCGTTCTAAATCCTTTTCCTTTCAACTTGGTTTGATTTTATTGATTCATACACTTGTATTTAACCTACCTAAAGATGTTTTCATAATTGTTAAGGCAGAATTGTTATTATTTTTGTCCGTGTACCTCGGAGTGGTAAATTTCTCACTCATGTAGCTTGGGTTTGAGACTTGGATCTCCTTCATGTATCTTGGAGTTGACTAGTGGATTATTATTTCTATTATTTTCCTCCGTGTACATCGGAGTGGTTATTCTCACTTATGTAGCTTGGTTTGAGACTTGGTTTTTCCTCCATGTATCTTGGAGTTGACTTGTGATAAATTCTCACTCATGTAGCTTGGGTTTGAGACTTGGATTTCCTCCATATATCTTGGAGTTGACTTGTGGACTTATGAAATATGGTTGGCTTTTTAATGAAAGTAAGGATATTTGTTATCTCCATGAGGGAATATTTCTGCCAAGAGGGCTGTGTTTGTTAGTTTATATTCATGAAGGAATGATTTATGAAAATTATTAATCTATGTTTTCCAATTATATAACTGTTTTTGGTTGAATTGCGTCTAGCGGGCTTAACTCATTATGGATCCATAGTTTAGCTAGATAGTGAGGTTTGTCTATCTTTGTGCGGATTAAGTTTAGTTTCATTTATGCATTTTATCCAAGAGAGAGAAGTTATTTGTAACGCCTCGGATCCGTGTTGTTTTTTAAAGATATAACACGTCTCACAGAGTGCTATGTATGGGACCAATTTCATATACCAACTCAATTAACAACATGGGTCTATGCATTAGAGTGAGGAAAATTAAAAATTTTATTTAAGCATGGGAATTAAACCAATGAAAATCTCAAATCAATTTAATACCAAATCAATCCCCAAACAAAATACATGAATCAATATAACTAACAGTCCACAAAGTAAAACCCACAATATTTAATGAAGGAAATAATCCTCCTCCCTGTAATCCTCTGGCTCTAACCCCGCAGTTGGATCCTTACCAAGAGTATCTGAAAACAAAAACAAACAAAACGTAATGAGATACGAATATCCCAGCAAGTAGCACATGCATGCTAAAACATTTTATCCCATTTCTAAAATCATGCCACGATAAAAATATTCCATAATAAACCAATTCCAATACAAAAGAATTCCGTTAAAGCAATATAATCACGTTAACACAGATAATCAAGTAATAATCCAAGTACCGGAAGTCAAACCACATTATGGCCAATGTCATATAGTTCACTTTAATTGGGTAATCCGCATGCCGTAGCGACATCCAAGCGTCCATGTACACAATCCGTCCTACTCATGATTTCAGATTCTAAAATGACGGCCTACTAAGGGTTTCGTCATCCAATGCTAGCCTACTCCGGGTTTCAGCATTGACAACCCGCCCTATATAAGGTAACGGGCTGCTCTACACCAGTCGTGGCAACACTCATGGCTATGCAATTACATCAATAAAACCAACACATTACATTACTAAGCTTAAGTCATGGATTCAAGGCAAGCTAGACCAAGCAAGTAAAATCAAAGCCATCAAGTAAGCCAACACGTAAATCAAAGTGTTCAAGTATAAAAACATGGGTCACTCATGACCAAACCCACTCCATCATGGAGGATCTCAAATACACGCCTCCAAGGCAACTTTCCAATAACCAAACTAATACGTAAATCAATTCAATCATGATATATAATAAACAATACAAATCTGTCCGGAAATACTACATTAGGTTAAATATGTCCAAACCAGAGATAAAACTTTAAATAAATCATTCAAAGGCTTAACACATTGACAAGAAATCTAAATAAGTGTAGGATCTCCAAATTAAACACAAATCAGAAAGTAGGACCTATATTCTCTAAATTCACCAACTAGGACTAATTTTATGAAGTACTTATTTTCTACAAATTAATTGAACAATTACAATCTCCTCCTGAAATTTGTGTCTAAATAATTAACACATTTGTTTAATACTAATTGGATTTTTATTATAAAATCTACTAATAAAAATCTGTTCACAATTAATGAATTACTCAATTGTAATTTGGATGCTTGGCCTAGGCGCTTAGGCGCCTGGGTTAGCGTCCATGTTAATTTTAAAGCATGGGTTGCCTGGGCAACTGTCTGGTCACCTAGGCACCCCTTGTAAATTTAACGTGGTCGCCTGGGCGACCTACTAGCAGCCTCGGCGACCATACATTTCTTATCCTAGTCGCTTAGGCAACTAGGTGCACGACCATAGTATTTCATTGTCCGTTAAAGCCTCGCTCTCTTTAATGTTTAGATCAAATATTATGTCCTAAAATTTATCGATCAAAACACTTTAATCCTCTTCTATAACAATCTATAAGCACGATTAAATACTTTTGGATTTATTTAAGATGCAATTTCCCCAGTATTCACGTAAATTTCCTGAATACACATGCGAATAGTTGTTTTCTCTTCAAAACAGAAATAAGTATTATCTGATTGAAAGTTAAATTGTAAATTGGTGTGAAAGGTGCTACTTACTTGCTAGAACTCAAATCCAAATCCAAACACCAACAATTCTCAGATCTGACGCTTCCTCAATCGATAGCTTCATCCACTGATCTGAATTCTGCAATTTCCATGATTCTTATCAGATCTATATGAACCTAGTTTATTCCTTAATTCTTCTATTATATGATACAGATTAATTATTTCAGACCACTCTTACCTGAATTCTACAGAAACAACACGAATTCTCCACTTAAAACACAAGTTTTGACGAATTCAGCTACCAACTCCAAATTCTCCTTCCATTCCTCACCAGATTCAATCGACCAGCCTAGAAACCCTTCTTCTCCTTCTAAATCCTTCTTGATTGCTGTATTCCTTCTCTCTCGAGCTTCCCAGATCTAACCAAACGAACCATCTCAAACGAGCCTCTATTTATACTCCCTTGCTTTGCCGCTCATCTCTTTAAAACACCCAATGATTCGGTGGTTGCCACTCTACCATGCCATCTACACTAACACTATAATTAATTCATTTAATTTAATTATAATATTTCTCAAATATTCATGCTATAAAATATAACAACCACTTACCATAAATAATTCCTCTCTTCAAATAATCTCTGAAATTCCCAAAATACCCTTGTTCTTCATTTTCTTGAAATATCCACCAATAATAATTATTTTTATTATTAAACAAATTATAAATTATTAATAAAAAATTTGTGGTTTCACACTATTCCAAGAGGGAATGAGTTGTAGCAATTCGTTTCCACCAAGATTGTGAGGTTTATGTTGGATATGTTGCAGCGTTGTTCTTTGACTGGATTGTACTCGCCAACTTAATACATGTATCAGCTTTAAGTGATCTGTTGTGTAAAGCGAAGTCTGAAACCCAGAGTAGGTCGGCTTCGTGGTGACCGAAACCTAGAGTAGGCCAGTTCATCACACGTAAGAACGTGAGAGGGCGATTGGGACTGGATGTAACCTCTCAAAATGGTCATATTTCACGAGTCCTGTGATGTCACAATTGTGTGGTTTGTTGTGTGAATATTATGTTGATTTTGGATTATAACTTGTTGGATTTTGGACTTTATATTGTATTTTCTGGATTATGAACTTTGGTTTAATCGTTGTACCTCATGGAAATGGTTTATAAATTATATGGACTGTTTTATAGCATGCATGTTGCTACTTGCTGAGATTTTACATCTCACCCTTGTTTTTAATATTTGTTTTCAGATACTCTTGGAGAGGACGTGCAAGTTGGGGTGGTAGATAATACAGAGGGTACAACAGAGGACCTTGATGAGCACCTTATAGATTATTGTTTTCTTTTATATTTTATTAGGAGATTTGTTTCGGAGTTATTCTTTTATGTAGGTTTGAGAAGTGTCTAGAATAGGTAGTTGCTTTTTAAAATTTTAGATTTGATGTATTGAATTAAGAAGTTCATTTTGAGGATCATTAGCAATTTTATTTTGAAGTAATAAAGTTTCAGTTTAGTTGTTTTATTTCCCTTTTAGTTTTCGCACTCTGATATTAATGTAATTATTGAATTATATTATGGCATTGGCTTGCTATGGGCTCATGCACAGTGTTACCGTGAGACGAGTTATATCTTTAATGAACAACTTGGATTTGGGGCGCTACAACATAACCTCCAAATTTGATGCTGATCCAACGGTTGAAAATCTCTAGATCTTAATGTGATGACTGCTAGTCGGAATTCTACAGCACTCCTTCCTCATAAAGTATCTTTTTCTTCTCTCTATCTCTTTTTCTATATTTATAATCATCCAAGCTCTTATTTCTCTCTCTCTCTCTCTCTCTCTCTCTCTCTCT
>OX387188.1:10589321-10772467 GCA_947561395.2 Buxus sempervirens
AGCCCAAGAACCGTCATTGTATGTGGCTTTCAAGGTTCAAATGTTTGCTATGACCCGTCTGGGATGGTCTTCACTTAACAGAAGCGGCATACAAACAGATTGCCATTGCTTTACTGAAAGAGTAATGTTCTATTCCTCAATTCAATACCTCTTGAATTTAGAGCTTCCCCTTGATGGAACTACATTTTGAGTGCTTCCTTATCATATCTTGGATTCTATGGGTTCAAGTCCTCTATTTCCAATTTTTCATGGTTGATTCTTGAGTTTGTTGTGGCAAATGTTGCTTAGTTTATAGATGTCGTGTATATCAACAACTGCCCACATAACAATACTGGGTTCTTCGGGAGGTTCTTTCCCAAGTTTCTTGGTAGGCTTTTCTTTTCAACCTCTCAGGGAGAATCCTCTCTTTGGTCCCTCTTCTTAAACGCAAGTATTCTTTCATACCTGCTCAGTGTATGGTTCGTAGACCTCTCTCCCCCCTGCTTGGTGTGTGGTTCGTCTCTCTGATCCTTGATCCTATGTGTGTGGGTTGTCTGTCTTAGGTCTAGGTGTAAGACCCAATGATTCTAATTATGCGGAATAAACACTTAGAACCGAATATGAATAAACTTAAAATTGAATTGTAAAGCCTTAATTCCAAGGAATTTGTACCTCCAGCCATTGATGTTCTTCACATTGCTGCTTCGTTCTCTCGATATTTGGCACTTCCAAACTCTAATCACTCTCTTTAGATGGTGTAAGACTGAATGGGATTGAGTGTATTGAGTTTGGGGACCAAACAGATTATTTATAGCCAAGCTTCCATCAAGCTTTTTAGCGGCTATGTGTTCAATGCTTCAGATCAAGATGGGCACATTCTAACCGCTCCATGAATTGTGGACCACTTTCTGTTTCTGAAATCAAGGGACCCGACTCTTAAAATGAAGAGACGTGACTCTTCGTGAGAAACTCTTAAAATGAAGAGACTTAACTCCTAAAATGAAGGGACGCGACTCTTCGTGAGAAACGGTTAACATTCTCCCACTTGGTCCACAATTCTAATCAAATGTCTCATCTTAAATCCATCGATAACCTGTATTTAAGTAATGAATACATGAATCATGGTGATAGGTCCTCTAATGACGAGTAGTACCTTCCATGTATTACTATGTATTTATTTCTTAAATATTCAACAATTTCTTAATGAATGAACCCTATGTTCATTCTTGGTCCAACATAGATGAATTTTTCTCAAAATTAAGGTGCACATAAATATGAGAAAAACATCACAATAATTAAGAATTTCATTAGAACAACATTGTCCATACAACGAAAAATTACATAATGGAACCAAGTCCCATATTCACTACATGATCCTTGAATTTCAACGGTGGCATGCCCTTAGTCAAAGGATCAGTGTGAGACATGGAAAAAATCAATTTAAATGATTTACTAATCATCACACGGGATTATATAAAACAAAGAGTCGCCACCATTCAATTTAGGTGTGAATGGACACCAAAATATCAAATAAGCACAAAAGGCAATTTTTAGTGTGAAAATAACCCTCCTAGAAAAATAACCAGAGATGGGTAAGGGGATTAGGTTATGAACAGGGGAAGGTGTTAGGCACCCCTATTCATCCACACAAGGTGGTTGCCAGGCATTGTTCATGTTAAAAATAAAGGAAAAAGCTTGCTATAAAAATCACACAAAATCACAAAAAAGGCAAAAATATATGGTTTTTTTCATATGAATAGTTTGATTGATCCAGAACTTTCAAATATGATCATACCATTCCTAGGGTTTCATGATCAAAATAAAATTGAGATAAAATCAAATAAACTCAATTTAAAGTAAAAAATCCAAAAATCTGGCTTCAAGTCAAAATTCTAGAAATCTGGAAAAATATGATTTTTATAAAATATTTCAAAATTGAACTTGAATAGTCCAGGACATAGATAAAGCCCAAATTTCACGTTAAATCCAGAAATAAAAACCAAAAATACTCACGTTGATGAAGAACACCAAAAGGGGAGAACTGAGACCGTAGGGTCTTCTCTCAATAATGAAAAAACTTTTTAAAAACCATATCATGAAACCCTAGAATTTATTTTCAGGCTTCTGGATTCAGATCTACCATATTGATCATGATAGATCCAAGATCATAGCCTAAAATCACAAAAATCGCAAAAACAGTGCTGTAGGTGCAAAAGTGGCAAAAATCCAAATTTTAGCAAAAAGTGGGGATCTCCTACTATTAACATCATAGATTCATGTTATTCATTCAGATATATCATAAAAAGCATTAAAACATGATCAGGATATTTAAAACAGCCACATCTCACAGATTAGAGCACATGGGGGTCTACCCTACGGATCCACCTGTTCCCCTTTCCCCTAGTTCTCTCTTCACGTTTTACGGCTAGAGAGACTCTTGAGGTACTTGTAGATAGGTTTGGTTACACAAACACAATCAAAGGCCTTATTCTATGAAAAAAAGAAAAAAAACAGATATGGGGTTCTATTCTAGGGATCCACCTGTTCCCCTTTCCCCTAGTTCTCTCTTCACGTTTTACGGCTAGAGAGACTCTTGAGGTACTTAGAGACAAGTTTAGGAATACAAGTACAAAATATGGCCTTATTCTACAGCAATAGAGATGATCCTATTACTTCTAGAATTGAAGACAGAAAATAAAAAGGGATAGGGGACTTACCTGGATTGAGCAGGCAGGCAGTAGGAGTTCTTTCTCTTCTCTTGGAGCTTCTTAGAATTCCTTGGACTCAAAATTTCGTGGCCTTTTGCTTGAGGAAAGGCCCTCTGTTTATAGGAAAGCACAGGGGTATGGTTGGTCCAAGGTTTGGCAAGATAGAGTTTCAGTTTAAATTAAATATAAGATAATGCCTATCCATAGCCAACCAAGGTGGCTTCAGCGAATAAAATACGTAATTCGCTCATTTAAAGATATATTGGACTAAAGATAAAGCTCAGAAATCGAGAGAAGGACAAAACTCGCACGTGTCTTTAGTGACCGTAAATGCACTACGGTCCAACGGTGACCGTATAGTTTCCAAGGGCGCGCCTGACCGTAGATTGATTTTAGGCGTGACCGGCCCGTGAATGAAATACGGGCAAAGCCTGTTTATTCAATTTTTATGCATTTTTGACCTGTTTTAAGCTCTAATTACATGTTTTTATTATTTTCTCATTTGGCAGTGCAATTTGGGGTGTCTACAACTGCCCCCTCTTTGCTGGTAATTGGAACCAATTACAAGCAGAGAGCAAAAAGACCCACCAATTGCACTTTCTGAGATTTTTGTCTAATCAATTGCACTTTGCAAGGATTAAATGGATGATTTTTATAAAAAAAAACATTGATTGTGGAAGATTTGCTAAGAAGTCCCTCAGCTTAAGGGCCAAATCCTCCTCTCTCCTCTCACTGAGCACTTGTGGGCTATGAAGTGAGATTTGAGACAAAATTTTTAAACAAAAGTGGGTAAGGTGGCAATCCTTGCTGTAAGCACCTCATTTTTGCACCCCTCCAAAAAGCCTAAAAGCAAAACCTTAAAAGGAAGATACAAACCCTCAAGAGCAAAAGATAACCTTCTGCCTGAATCTAAATTGATTGCTATACCCTATCCCAATGGGTAGAGCATCCTGATACGGTTCCAACGCAATTAAGTTTGCAGGAATCTGAGCCCGGACGGAGAAGATATGAGCAAAACAGTCAAATTTAAAATATCTTAATAATTAAGATAAATGAGAGATAATAAAAATTGGGGAAGCCTAATCCATCCGAGTGGGCGGCTGAGTCGCCTCAGCCGTCAACTCAAGCCAAAAGTGGAGAGAAAAAGGGCAAATCTGAAAGATTTGCCGCAACCGCACAGCATATGCGGTTGCTTCGCAACCGCATATGAAGTGCGGTTGATTTTTTCGGCCACCGCCCGCGCGAGCCAATCAGAGCAAGCGGCGCCGAAATCGCAACCGCACATACAGTACGGTTGCGTGGCGCGTCAGACTGCGGCTGACCAATTTGTCCCCCCATCATTACTGAAAAGACAAGGACAAAACCGTACATAACCTACGGTTTTCACTGAAACCGCACAGTATGTGCGCTTACTATTCATTTTAGGCAAAACCGCTCTGAGTATACGGTTTTGTCCTTGTTTACTATAAAAGGCAAGTTCGGACAGTGGGACAAGGGGTTAGTCTTTTTCTGCTCCTCCTCCTTCTCCCTTGCTGCCTGAACCTCCGAACCCCCCTCTCTTCACCTCTCTTTGCTCCAACACCTCCCAAACCCACTCCCAAAGCCTCTCCAGCCTTTCACCTCCCTTCTCCACCACTACCAAGTCTGAAGAATAGAGGTTTAAGTTGTTGTTGGTACTGCAAAGTGGGGCTCCAGCTGCTGTCCAAGCCAAAGGAAGGTGAAGCACATCCCAAAACACTGTTGTAAGTCTAAGGTAAACATCCTAGCATGATTCTAATTGACATATATGAGCATGAATGGATTTAGAGTGTGCATAAGTTTATATGAAATCATGTGTCTGCTGTTTTATACTTCTAATATGTTGATGCATGGAGGAAGGAGCACATTTTCATGCTAGACTATTTCTTCTGTCCTAAGATCACATGCTTCCTTTCCGTCTTTGTTCACATAATCACTGTTTTGTTTGCTGTTTTAGGCTGAACTAGTTCTTTTGTTATGACCAGCAGCCAATCCCCCTCCCTTTGACATTTACTGTTCCCTTAGCTTCCAGCCCACCTCCAGCATGATCCCCCTGTTCGTTTGCTAATCTTAGCATACCTAAAAGCCCCTTTATTTGCTGCTGTCCCTGTGATGCTACAGCATGCTTTCATGTTTTATCTCATTTCTTTACTCTGTAAATACCTGGTATACTTCCTTCGCCTCACAATCCCTTGTTTTTGATTTGTAAAGGTTGCTTGTCTACTGTTTGGTGTGTATTGGAAAACCAAGACAGGGACTCCATGGTCCCTGTCCAGCATTGCACATAATCCAAGATGGGAAAGGCAGCCCCATGCCTCCCCCCTCCTTCTTTGATTAAGAAGCTCCAAAAAAAGAAGCCAAGAGGAGGTTTACTCCTCCCCTGAACCACTGTGGGTCCACGCAGGGGCCCACACAACTGTTAAGACACCACGAGAGACACAAGAACCCAAAGCCCCAGGAAGAATTCCCGTTTGGGGCTTTCAGTGCCAAAACCGTATACCCAGAGCGGTTCACTCCTGAACCGCATACACAGAGCGGTTCGCCCCTGAACCGCATACAAAGAGCGGTTTGAGCCAAATCGCACCTGTTCTGCGGTTAAGCCCAGTGAACCCCCCAAATCTGTGAATAATTGAGCAACCCTGAAACCAAATAACCAAATCCAATAAGCAGGGTTATCCAACATAACCCTGAATGGGAATTGGGCTTGACCTAAGCCCTCTTTGGTATCCAATGGGCTTTCCAACGGGGCCCACATCAGACCAACATCACTTGGATAAAAAGATAAAAATCAATTAAAATAAAAGGGACCCACACCTCTGAAGGTCCCATTCAGACTTAATAAAGTAAGCATGCTGGTGTAAGACATAAGGGTAAGTTGAGCCAAAGTTGACTCGAACCAGAGAAGCACCTGGGACCCGTCAACCGACGGGGCAGACCGGGGTGTCTACGGACTTCCCCGGACTGTAATCGAAGCCTTAGCCGGAATCTCAAGCCGCAGACCCAAGCATATATCCTTAGGGCACCCAGGTGTCTGCCTGCACCCCATCAGGCAGTGGCGACTCCTTATACCCCCATTCCCTCGCACCCTTTCATCGCGTGCGCCATCCTGCCTCGCGTCGCGCGTTCACAAAACGACGTGCGCACAGCCTGGCGACTCCACTGGGGAACTCAACCCAGAATCTCTGGTTAAGAAAAAAAGTCAACTTACCTAGTTTAGTGCACAGCACCAAACCACAGGCACACAACATGCACTCACTACACCGTGAATGTCTTACTGTTTTTTTTATAAATTGCGTGGGGTGACACGCACGAGGGAGTCTGCATGGATGATCCGACTTGAATGGATTTGTGGTTATGATTGTGAATGTACTCCTTCACCAAAACCTAGACCTCTCTAGCAGCCACCCTTCTTAACCGTATAAACTACTTTTGGGATGATATTAGCCTCACGTGCCTCTGGCTTGCCGGGGAGATGCGAAGGTAAAACATCCCCCCAGGTTACTGGATCCCTATAGCGCCACTGGTTTCTTGCCGTGATGCGCGAGGGGTCTTGGACCTGGCACAGACCCTTGTAGGCGTTTGTCTCAGGCTGTGTACCCTTTTTCCTACCCAGCGTTCTGATGAACTGTTGTGATGAATGTGATTGTGAATGATAATGCAAGAGGAGTAAAATCAATCTAAAACTCAAGAGTCCATCAGGGGCAGCAATCCCCTACCCACTTTGCACCAAATTGAGTAGACCCTAGACTCTGGGCTATCTCAGCCCTAAATTAGGAGGCCAACCTAACTTTGATCAAGGGAACTCCCCCACATCCATGCATTTTGAGTCCTGCGAGCCATGGGTCTTGACCCATTTTTTTGGTCTTCTGGAAGTACCTTGAGTCCGAGCCAGTCTTTGAGCAGATGAAAGCCAGCCAGATCAGATAGACGAACAGAGGAAAGCACATCAGATCAGAACATGGGCAGCAAACCCTAGGGATAGGCCTTTTAAACCTACCCTGCCAGTTGAAGAAAGTTGTATCCTTCTTTGGGGTTCCCAACAACCCTAAAGATGATTCATTTTTTAGCTTTTTCCAAACATCATGTATTTTTCCGCCCTCGGTGGCAAGATTGTAATTTTTTTTCTGTCTGGTCAGGCGTCAGAAATCAGGGCAGATGAAAGAGCAGATGAAAGAAAGACTGGTTGGGACTTGGAAGTACTTCTATACACAAATGTGTCTAGGAGTCGTGCCTCAATAGGCACCAACCCCTAGGATTGCACACACTTGTGCATTTCTTTTCTTTGACTCAGTCTGACTGTTTGCTGTGGTTTGTCAGGAATTACAACTGGATGATAACCTTTGGTCTTAATTGCTTTCTTTTTTCGGTTTAACTGGATTAACCGCTTTTCTTGGATTTTCTTGCACTTATGTCAAGCTCTCCTTTGAATTACCCAAATGGTCTAAAACGACAAATCGGATAGTAGAGCAATGGCATCATCCTCATCATCTGAAAAAACTAAATTCCCTAGACTGGAAAAGCATGCCTTGGACACTCCCTGGATCCGTTCTTGGACTAAACAACTTCAAGGGAGTGAGCAAATTGAGTGGAAAAGGAAATACCACATGGGACAAACTCTGTCCCTGTTAAATGTGCCAATTAATTGGAACATGATTCAGGCGTCCCTTTTGTTCTGGGATCCCCAGTTTTCAGTTTTCCGATTTGGGATCACGGAGTTGACACCCACAATTGAGGAGTTAGACCTACTCCTTAGGTTTGAGCACCGCGGGGAGCCAATCAGGCCAAACCTCAAAGACAGTTATAAGAATGAGGCCTGTAAATTCTTTGGCCTTTCGAGGCAAGAATTCCAGACTTTTGGAGGTGAAACATCATTCACACGGGTCTCCAAGAAATTCCTGGCTGAAAAGATAAGGAACAAGAAGCAGGAAAGACCCCGTGTTTGGTGGGACACCTTCACCTTTGTGGTCCTTGCACAGATTTTCTTTCCAACCGGGGGAGACACCATTAATTTGGCCCTCATGGAGGTTGTGGATCAACTCCTCTTAGGACGCAAACTCATGCCTTTAATTCTAGCTCAATTATATCACTCCTTGACTTCGTCGGCTAAGAACGGAGTTAGAAAGTTCCAAGGCTGCATTTCCATTTTGCATATATGGATGCAAGACCACCTGAACGTAGCTGAACCTTGTGCTGCCAAATACGGGTTAGCCCGTGACTTCATCACCCACATGTCCAAGAGAGAGATATGCCCAGACCTGCCCACTCGAGATGATTGGCTGAACCATTTCCGCCAAATTGATGGGAATCGTGACATTAGATGGTGGGGAACTTATGAGTATGATTACTCCCCCATCCTGGCCTTCAAGGACAAGAGGTGCCTGGCCTTAATTGGTCTCACTCATGCTGTGCCCTACTATCCGATTAGGGTTTTAAGACAATTTGGGAAACCGCAGGGAATCCCCGTTGTGGATGACGTGGTAGATTTGACAGGCCCACTCACAAAGCAGTTGAGGGAGAAATTATTGACAGAATGGAGAACCACACAGATATATAGGGAAGACATATTCTTGAAGTGTAACCTTCGAGAGTATGAGCTATGTATGGCGAGGAATTTTGGCCATGACGGCGTCCCACCTCTCCAAACCGACATACCAGAGGACATTCCAGTTCCGCCCCCTGCTGATTTCTCCTTTCGACATAAACAGGTATGTTAAACATACATTTCATTTTTCCTGCATTCCTTAACAGATTATATCTATGATTTTTGCTCGACCATTCCTTGCAATTTTTCTATGAGCATCCGAATATGATTAATGCCTTGGACACTTCATGATTATCCTGTTTGTATTGCTCATCTTGTTTGATCGAAATCTGTTCTGTCTGTTCATTTGGCCGACTTGTTTATTCCTCAAGAAGTTGTCTCATGCAATTTTCTGTCTTGAAATGTTAGCTTTGAATTGCTGTATTTTGCCTGATTTGATCAGCCTTCTTCTTGAATGCTATTCTATTAACTGCTAGAACATCCTTATTTTTAAGTCTCAAGTGCAATTGTGCTATCTCCATCTTGGCTTTTGGCCTGTGGTGCTGCTATGCTTGGGTAGACTTGAATTTTATTCCCTGGAGCTGAATACTTAACATAACTTGACATGAGTCGCTCCTTGATTCAAATGGCGTTTAAGCAACTTAGTATAGAATAGGTAATCTTCATACCAGCTTGAACATGCTTCGACTATCCTGAAACCAAGTAAATTTAAATGGTTAGGTTTCTTTAAAAAATCTAAAAGAGTAAGTTAAGATCTACTCATACATATATTTTTTCTTCTTTCATATAAAGAGAATATACAGGAAGCCTAAACTTCCTATATGTAAATTTTAGACAAGTAACAATAAAATTTCAAAATTAAACTCCTTAGTTGACTTCTGATTTTGGTCGGGAGTTTCTGGAGCACTTTCTTCCATTCTCCATTTTTCTTTTTCCTGCAAATCAATTAAACTTGGTTAGAATAAAGATCAAGCAATAAAATTTTAACAAGAATAATTAAACATCTCCCTGATTTGAACCGTAGATGGCCTGTCTTCGATCAGCTTCCCGGGATCCTGCAGATGAGCCTTCCTCTTCGAGGGTTAGGCGAGATCCTGCTGATGTGGCCTCGTCTTCGAGGACCGAGAGGGATTCGGATTCTGATGTCCCTGATCTTCCTTCTGGGGATTCGCGTGAGGTGACCCCAGAGGTATACTCTAACCTTTATGAAATTTCATATCCTTTCCCAAAATACATCCTCCTGATTCTTCAATTATTTTCTTTTAGCCGGCTGTTGAGGCTTCTGGTAGAGATAAAAGCCGTAGAGGGCGCCCAGAGATGGAGGCCTTGATGAGGGCCATAGAGGAGGCCGCAGAGGGGGCCGTGGCAGAGATGAGGCCAGGACCAGGGTTGAGATCCCTGAGGAGGTGGCTGCCCAGATTAGGGATACCGATCTTTTGCATGGCTTGAGGACTCATCCCTCAGCGTGTATTAGGGCGGATATCCCTTCGGAGTTTGCTATGTCCCACTATAGAGGGAGCTGGGCCAGCTTCAATAGATTTTTGGGAGCTTGCAGTTCGGCCTACCGTCGGGAGCTAGGCTTATATGGATTTGGCATGTTTATTACTATTCCGGACGTACGCCTGGATCGGGCCCTCATTGCTGCACTGCTCGAGAGATTCTTCCCGGAGACTTTGAGCTTTCACTTCCCAGATATTGAGATTGGGATCCGGCCTTCTGACTTCACTCTCATCACCGGGATTAGGATGATCGGTGATGTTATTCCTGAGATGGCGATGCCAGAGGCTGATGAGATTACTGGTTATCTTGGATATATTGTGCTGCCTCCAGAGGCCTGGGATCGGGGGAGAGCGAGATTGTCTCTGACATGGTTGAGAGAGACTTTCAGGAGGAGGCATTTTGGCCAGCTTGCTGCCGGTGATCATGTTTTCCCATTCGCCTTCCGGTTTCTTTTTCTGTATATGATGGGATCCTGCTTCTTCCCAGAGGACACGACCTCAGTCAGTCCTCATTTCCTGAGCTTACTCGGAGATCTTCAGCGGGCGAGGAGGTATGCATGGGGCCCGCTCATTTTTGGTACTATTTTGGCCGGCCTTCGCCGATCAGTGAGCGGCCTCTCTACTTCCAGAGGGGCTGGAGTTGGGTGCAGATTTTTCTGGCCTTTTCTGCAGGTGAAATGTCTATTTCTCTTTTCTTTCTTTCTCTTTCTCTTTCTCTTTTTCTTATCTCTCCTTTTCTATTCCTCTAACTATTTTCTTCTTTTTGCAGTTTTTTGCTAGGGTTTATATACCCTATTTCCGTCCTACCTCTACGATGTCTGAGGAGACATATCCCATGGCACGTAGATGGTGTCATGTAGAGCACGACTCTGAAAAGAGTCGTCCCAGGTCCGCCCGGGCCCACTTGGACAGGTTGTACCGGTCTGAGGTAATCTTCTTTAATTTTTCTACTTTCTTCTTTTCTTTTCTTCTTGAATCACATATCTGATGTCCTGTTCTGTTTTTCAGCTATTTGTCCCCAGGATGGAGGACATTCATGAGGTGCTAGCCCTGCAGGCAGCCAGAGATGATGCATTTGTCCCTGACCAGAGACGACAGAGATACCAGTTCTTTATCGGTCAGCTGTGCAGCATCTGGTACTGCGGCGAGCGCTTCTTCTTTCAGCATGTGGGAGAGCCGCGGATTCCTGCCATCCCGCTAGATACTACTCCTTCCTACCCTCCTATGCCTGTTGATCCTGCCCAGTTCCTAGATTGGACTGAGGCAGAGACTTTATTGGAGGAGGGTGACTATGATGCCTGGTTCAGGCGAGCTTCTGTTGGGTGCCTCATGCCACCTATGCCTGTCCGTGGCAGAGTCACTGAGATTGGAGGGGTAATGATTAGGGCCTATGACACTACGGTATGCCTTCTTCCTTTTCTCCTTTCTATTTTCATTTCATCTGAACTTAGCATTTTTCTGACTTTTTTATTTTCTATTTCAGGAGGCCCAGTTGGCAGAGATCCGGTCTCGATATGCTGATCTAGAGCGCCAGCGAGATGCTGCGATCGCCGAGCGGGATGCCCTCTATATTACTATTTCAGACCTTCGGGGGCAGCTAGCCAGAGCACAGGGCCAGGAAGGTCCATCTGATGCACAGGACCAGGCGAGTCCATCTTACATTCAGGTTAATTTCTTCTTTTATTTCCATTCCTGCTCTTACATTTGTTTGTCTTGTTCTGACTGAAATTCCTTTTCTTAGTTTCAGGAGGACACAGCCGGCCCTTCTTCACCTGCTTCACCCGTGCCCATGCATTTTCGAGATGAGGTATTTTCTGTGGCACGGGTGGAGTTCGTGATGTCTCCTAGTCCAGTAGAGGTTCCTGCAGCAGAGCCCGAGGTAGAGGCTGATATTGTACCTGCTGCTGAGGATGTGCCAGAGTCTGCCCCAGTAGCTGAGACTGCTCCTGCTGCATCTGCTGATGTAGATACGGATTCGGCTATGGACGCCGCTGTGGTAGAGCCTACCGTGGAGGCCGTGGTGATGGAGGAGGCTACAGCTGATCCTGTAGAGCCCGGTCCTGATGCTGATGTACCTGGGACCTCTGCTCCTGCTAGTCCTGCTATGGAGGATGCCGAGGAGACGCATGCTGCTGTTGATACGTCAGCGGATTCTTACCGTACTGATTCTGATGTAGATACTTCAGGGTACGTCCCTCCTGATCATCCCACTGCTGGCCTTGTGCCTTTATATATGTGGCATGATATTCAGTCTGTTTTGAGCAGGATGACGCGTAGCACAGCTCGCAATGTTGTGCGGCATGTCTTTGAGCGCAGGCGATCTTCAGGCCGTGGTCGAGGCAGAGGACGAGGCCGTGGCCGTAGGGGTGGACCTGCGTAGACAGTAGATTAGGATTCTCTTATGTATATTTGTACTTTGACAAACTGATGTACTCATTAATATATATATAAAAGAAGTTTGATTTGTGTTCATTTGTGTACTCTTCTTCTTTCTTTTCAGTTTTTATTACATGATGAATGTTAAAACAGGAACAGATGAAGCTTAGGAAAACAAAGAAATTAAAAATGCCCCTTTTTTGCATTTTTCGGAAGGAACCGTACTTAGACTACGAGCAACCTGTGCCCGTAATATGAACACGGGCGCACTGTGCCCGTAAAGTATTCACGGGCACAGCCTGACCGTAGTTTTTATATGGGCGCGATATGCCCGTATTCTATTTATGGATTTTTCTGCCTTACGATTTTTTCTATATAAACTCATAGGGAACGTCATTGTGACAATTTTAAAAGTTTGAAAACTCCCTGAGCACGTCTTTTCTCTCTTTCCTTGGCTTCTTTGGCGCTTCCATGGCTTCCCCTGCACCGTTCTCTTCTGTCATTGAATCTCTTCCTGCAAGACCACATGTTAGATCCAAACCTCCTAATCTCACCAGGTATAACATTGTGGACTCCTTCTATGATAGATGGATTAACTCCATGACCCTTGATGAGGAGATTCGCTGGGGTTCCATCCACTTAGGGCATATCCTACACCTCCCTAAAATTCCCTTTAAGTGGGAAATTATTGAAGCTTTGATTGGACACTGGGTTCCTGAACTAAATCTTTTTCGGTTTGATGATAAAGAGATGACTCCTACCATAGAAGAACTTGAAACCATCCTTGGCCTAAGATTTTCTGAAAAAGTTGTGAACCCACCCCTAAAGCTTAGTTACAAAAAGGAGGCTTCCACTTTCTTGGGTATAGGGAAGAAGGACCTAGGAAATTCTGATGCACTATTGACCTTGTCCAAGACCTTTTTGACTGAAAAACTTCTGAGGAGTGAAGACAAGGACGCTAGGTTTAATGCATTGACTTTGGTAGTGGTCAATCAGCTGCTTTTTCCACGGGGTGATGACCAGGTTGACTTGGCTCTCATCTCAGTCATCTGCCAGGTTAGGGAACGTGAGAGATTGGCCCCTATGATCCTAGCAGAGATATACCAGGCCCTTACTGATTGTTATTTCAGGAAGAAGAAGCGCTTCCTTGCCTGCGCCCCTATCCTACAGGTAAAAAGAAATAATTATTATATTTTTTTTCTCTTTCTTTTTTTTTTCTTCTCTTTTTTTTTCTTTCTTCTTCTTTTTTTTTTCTTCCTCTCTTTTTTTTTCTTTTCCTTCTCTTTTTTTTTTCTTCTTTTTTTTCTTTCTTTTTTCTTTTTTTTTCTTTTTGGAAATAATTTGAAATACTCCCTCTTTCTGCAGCTTTGGTTGCTTGACCATCTTAGCCAGGTTGAAGAAATAACTTGCCGCTTCTTTCCAAGATTGAAAATTCCTGTTTTAATGAGCAATAGGGGATGTCCTAACATCCAAGGTAGCAAGCAAGGCTGGTTCACTTTCTTGGGTACTCTCCAGGATGATCAAGTGAGATGGCCTGGCACTTAACAGCCCACTCCAGAGACAGTGATTAGCTTTAGAGATAAAAACTTTCTGGTCCTAGCAAGCTTGAAATCTGCTATTCTCTATCTTCCTTTGAGGGTTCTTCGGCAGTTTAGAGCGATCCAGGGGATTATGATCCCTACTGGATATGAGAAGCTTTTAGGGCCACTTACACCAGCCTCCATGGAGCTAACTGCTCAATTAATGAAAGAGTGGTCCTACGTCCGTTTTCTGCAGGGTTCCTGTCTTTTCAGAGTCCCATGTGAAGGATTATCAATTCTGGATCAAAGAGCAGGTGCAGAGTTATGCCCCAGTACCAGAAGATCCTCCTGTGGTTCTTCCTCCTACTTATGAGGACATTCTGGAGTCAGAAAGGGCAACCCATAAGCGGCTTCAACAAATATGGGTACGGGAGGCTCAAGAACGTAGGATAAAAGTCCTTGTTCTGGAGAGAAAGCTTGAAGAGCAGAAGTCTGGCCGCATTGCCATGGAGAAGAAACTTGAAGAACAAAGGCATGCTCGTCGCTTTGAAGTCCGAGTGATGCGGAAGAAGTATCAGGATTCCTTGGCCGACCTTAGGGCGTTGAAGATCAAGCTTTCTTTTTCAGATGAGGTCATCTCCTTTTTGAGTGATCCTGATGCAGAGGGTGCTTCTGGAATCATTGCAACTCAGGCAGCTAGGATTAGGGAGCTTGAGGAGCAGTTAGGGAGTAGGGATTAGATTCTTTTATCTCTTTTTTTTTTCATTCATTTTTTTTTCATACTTTTATACAAAAGAAAACTCCATTAGTGGAAAGATAATAGATTTAATTCAAAAATAGGTTTTATATTATTGGCCTCAGAATTCTCATATGCTTATAAAAACAGAAGTTTTATGAAAAAGTATTTGATTTCTCATCACTGGCCAAAGTATAGTTTTTTTTTTTTGAAAGCTGATCCAAAACACTTAATCACATATAATTAAAGGAATTAAAATCATGTTGAATAATGAAAAGGGTAGTCCAAGCAATAGGGAGAGACCAAATCTGTCTACCCCGTGACCTTTAGAATCATCCCCTAATGGTTTTACCTTCATGATGGACCCTACTAATTTGCTCAGTTTCCAGTGCTCATGCTGATTAAATTTAGACCACATGATCAACTCAACCTTTGATTTTTTTTTCTTTTTTTTCTTTTTTTTTTCTATTCTCTTCTTTTTTTTTTCTTTTTTTTTTTGCCCTTGTTGTCCCTAGTGCCAATTACGGTTTTCACTAGGGTTGGCCTCTGCATTCCGTCATCACCAATCTTACTCTGAAAGTTGAATGAATATACTAAAATCATCGAGGTCTCAATAATAGGACGAAACAAAGGCTAAGCTTGGTTTATGAAAGAAAGGTATTAAAGGCTCAAAATTTTCTAAGTATGAAAAATGGGTCAACTGGACTTACAGTCATGGTGAATTCGATCCCATTCCCCATCCTTTGTATTTGGTTTTCATTTGCCCTTATTTTTTCTTTTCTCTTTTTTTTTTCTCATTTTTTCTTTTTGCCCCTATTGGCTTTGCCCCAGTATAAGACTGTAAGTCCAGTTTAGGTTTAACAAAAAAGACGAACAGGCTCAAATTGGCTTGACTAGGGATGCTAATTTTGGGATATAAGGAACAATGGCCTCAGATCATTTCCTAGTAATATTCATTCATGGAAAATATCTCTTTACTGCATCAGAGTTAATCGGCTCAGGAAAATCCTTCCCATCCATTTCTGTTAAGATGAGAGCACCCCCTGATAGGACCTTCTTGACCACATAAGGTCCTTCC
Organism: Buxus sempervirens; assembly: GCA_947561395.2. NCBI lineage: Eukaryota > Viridiplantae > Streptophyta > Magnoliopsida > Buxales > Buxaceae > Buxus > Buxus sempervirens. The sequence goes on from OX387188.1 coordinate 10,604,778, forward strand.
CAATTTGGTTTAAACTTTCCACGAGGATCTTCCAAAAAGGGTAAAATTTTCTTCAATACTAAATTTTCTTCTTGGAAAGTTCTGGGTTTTACCTTCTTATTGTAAGCCCTGGCCATTCTCTTCTGATACAATTGGCCATGACAAAGCGCTTTTCCTCTATTAGATTGAGTTGATCATGTCTTGATTGTATCCATTCAGCTTCTTCTAATTCTGCTTCCATTAGCACTCTTAATGAAGGTATTTCCACTTCTACTGGTAAAACTGCTTCCATTCCATATACTAAGGAGTACGGGGTTGCCCCTGTAGAAGTTCGAATTGAGGTTCTGTAAGCATGCAGAGCAAGTGGTAGCATTTCATGCCAATCTTTAAAACTCACTACCATCTTCTGAATGATCTTCTTTATATTCTTATTTGCTGCTTCTACTGCCCCATTCATCTTTGGTCTATAAGGAACTGACTTGTGGTGGGTAATCTGAAATTGTTCACACATCTTCCTCATGTCTTTGTTCTTAAGGTTTGAAGCATTGTTTGTTACTATGGCACTTGGCAAACCGTAACGACAAATGATGTTGTGCTTCAAAAACTTAAGAACATGGCTACTCGTAATGTTTGCATAAGAAGCCGCTTCTACCCACTTGGTGAAGTAATCAATTGCTACAAGTATAAACCTATGTCCATTTGATGCCTTTGGAGAGATCATTCCAATGACATCTATACCCCACATAGAAAAAGGCCACGGAGATGTCATACTGTGTAATTCACTTGGGGGTGCATTCTTGTTATCCGTGTACACTTGGCATAAATGACACCTTTTAACGTGTATATAGCAATCATGCTCCATAGTCGACCAGTAATATCCCAATCGCAGAATCTTCTTGGCAAGCATATGCCCATTCATATGGGGTCCACACACTCCCCCATGTACCGTTTCAACTAACCTTTCTGACTCGGTCTTTGCAACACATCTAAGTAGTATATCATTGTGTAATCTTTTGTACAACTGCCCACCACTTAGTAAGAACTGTCCTGCCAGCCTCTGTATTGTTCTTTTCTCTGTAGAGGTGACATTTTCTGGCAAACTTCGATCATTTAGGAAGTTCTTAATGTCTTGAAACCATGGTACATCTTCTTCTGGGGTTTCTTCTAGAACAAGGCAATAAGCTGGTTCATCTCTGACTTCAATTTCCAGTGGTTTAATATCAACACCTTCTGGCATACTGACCATTGAAGCCAATGTTGCTAGAGCATCCGCAAACTGGTTTTTGGCCCTTGGCATATAATTGAAGGAAATTCGAGTAAATTTATTGCTTATTTCTTCCAAATACTGGTGATAGGGGATCAATTTGTGATCCTTGGTTTTCCATTCACCGGTTGTTTGGAAGATGATAAGACTCAAATCCCCATATACGTCAAGTTCCTCTACTTCATGGTCTAAGGCAGCTTGCAACCCAATTATACATGCTTCATACTCTGCTATATTGTTCATGCATTGAAACCTTAGCTTTACTGCGATTGGGATATGTGCCCCATCTGGCTTGATCAAAACAGCCCCTATTCCATTTCCATTCATATTGGCGGCCATATCAAAGAACATTTGCCAAGAGCTTTCACCTTTTTCTTCTTCAGCAAATAGGATTGCCTCATCAGGGAAGTTGGTCTTCAAGGGTTGGTATTCTGGTAAAGGGTATGCAGCTAAGTGATCAGCTATGGCTTGACCTTTAATGGCTTTCTGCGTGATATAGGTGAGGTCAAATTCAGAGAGTAATAACTGCCACTTTGCTGTTTTGCCAGTTAAAGCCGGTTTCTCAAATAGATACTTCAAAGGGTCCATTCGGGATATCAATAAGGTGGAATGACTAAGGAAATAGTGCATCAGCCTCTGAGTTGCCCACACTAATGCACATCAAGTCTTTTCCAAGGGGGAATACTTTGCTTCATATTTTGTGAATTTCTTGCTTAGGTAGTAAATCGCCCTCTCCTTTCTGCCTGTATCGTCATGCTGTCCTAAGACACACCCCATTGACGTCTCTAAAACAGACAAGTATAAAATCAATGGTCTTCCTGGAGTTGGTGGTACTAGCACAGATGGGTTCAATAAATACTCCTTTATTGTGTCAAAGGCTTCTCGGCAATCATCATTCCAGACTGTCGGGTTATTCTTTCTTAGAAGTTTGAAAATTGGTTCATAGATAGCGGTGAGCTGTGCTATGAACTGGCTTATGTACTGAATCCTTCCAAGAAAACCATGAACTTCCTTCTCCATCTTGGGTGATGGAATTTCAATGATTGCTCTGGCTTTAGCCGGGTCAATCTCAATTCCCTTCCTGCTTACTATAAAGCCCAACAATTTTCCTGATGTAGCCCCAAAGACACATTTCGCAGGGTTAAGCTTTAGACTATATTTCCTGAGCCGGTCAAACACCTTCTTCAAATTGATCAAGTGGTCTTCTTCTTCATATGATTTGGCTATCATATCATCCACATAAACCTCCATCTCCTTATGGATCATATCATGGAATAAGGCTATCATGGCCCGCTGGTAGGTTGCCCCAGCATTCTTAAGTCCAAATGGCATGACAGTGTAGTGGAAGGTACCCCAAGGGGTGATAAAGGCTGTCTTCTCTTGGTCTTCCTTAGCCATTTTAATTTGATTGTATCCAGAAAACCCGTCCATGAATGAGAACAAACTATGTACAGCGGTGTTATCCACCAAGATGTCTATGTGTGGAAGTGGAAAATCATCCTTTGGACTTGCCTTATTCAAATCTCTATAATCTACGCACATTCTGACCTTTCCATTCTTCTTTGGCACTGGTACTATATTTGCAAGCCATTCAGGGTATGTGGAAACCGCCAAAAATCCTGCTTGGAACTGCTTAACCACTTCATCTTTGACCTTTAACGTCCATTCTGGTTTCAACCTTCTCAGTTTCTGCTTAACTGGCTTGGCATCTGGTAGAATGGGTAGCCTGTGCACCACCATATCTGTGTCTAACCCTGGCATATCCCGATACGACCATGCAAATACATCATCATAATTAGTCAAGAATCGTATCATTTCTTCCCGCTGTACCTCAGATAGACATACCCCAATCTTCACTATTTTTGGGTCATCTTCGGTCCCTAGGTTTATTGATATGGTCTCTTCAATATTGGGTTGGACCCCCATTTCATGACGCTCTAATTGATATGTGATTTCTTTTGGAGGATCGTCTTCTTCGTCCTCGGTCTCTTCTTCAACCCCCATTAGGTCAAAGTCGAGCTCAAGGTCGAAGTCATACTCATCCTGATTCAATTCTGTTTGCTTATATGGTTCATAAATGGTTTGGACCTTTTTGAAAACTTTATCTTTTCTAGAAAAAATTGAAAAATCTTTTTGTGTTTTTTGAGAGCCTTCTACAAAATCTTTCCCTGAAGACGAAGGCTCATTAAAACCTTCAGGAAAAGGGCATTCTACTAATGGAGTTTTTTTTTGGAAGCCATGTCTGTTTGCCAAACAAACACGGCTTCAAAAGTAAGGGGAGTTTCCTCCCAATTATTTAGAATAAAAGAATCTGGGGCAGGGATACAAGCCTGCTCCTCAAGCTCAGGGTCTGCATCAGAGATCACCAGTACTGGGTGAGTTGCATCGCCTGCTTCTTCTGTAGGGCTGGTTCCAGATGGAACTTTTACTGCAGCCCAATCAATAAAAGGTAGCTCTTCTGCTACTTCTTCTTGCTTGCCTTCTGTCATGGCAAAAAATGCTCCAATGTCCTCTGAAAAATCCTGCTCCTGTTTTGCCTGTGGCCCCGGCCCACCAGATGCTTGTGGAGGTGGAGGTGGAACATATGGTTGTACGGTTAAGGATTTGGGTTTCTGGAATGGGTTGACATTGTAGTACGGAGGTTTGGACTGATCCTCAGGAGGAGACAGTTGAATCATGTGAGAAAGCTTTGGAAAAGTTTCCCTGATGTGAGGGAATTTCATGTTTTCCATTTCCTTCTGACTTCTCCATTTCCTTGGCTTGGACCCCAACCCTGCTCTGTGAACCATCTTCTTGATCTGTACCGGTTCTATCCTTCCTTGTAGGTTAACCCCCAGACCTTTTCCAGGGTGAAAATGGTACTTTTCTAGCACATTCTTGACCATTTTCTCAGCACAGGTCAACTTTCCTTCTTTTCCTGATACCCCCCAGATATATAATTAACCGTTTCAAATTGGAAAGAGTGAAATGTCATCTTATCAGCAGTCATTTCCATGTTAATACAGGGTACATCAGGGGACCACATGGGGGGAACCAAATTTTCGGCTAGGACAGTAATCACCTTTTGCCCTCTAATATATTTGACTCTCTGGTGGAGGGTAGATGGTATAGCCCTAGCTGAGTGAATCCACGGCCTTCCTAGGAGTAGGTTGAAGGCTGCAAGTATATCCATCACCTCAAATGTGATGTTAAAAATATACGGTCCAATTGTGACCGGCAGTTCAACCTCCCCTAGGGATTCCCCTAGGGAGTGTGTTTTAGAGCTGTCAAATGCTCTTATGATTCTTCCATTTTGTTTTATTTTGTTTTGCTCCAGATTGAGCTTAACAAAGGTTATCAATGGGCAGACATTGAGAGCCGACCCATTATCAATCAAGACCCGGGCTATCATGCAACCCTTACTGAGCACAGCTATGTGCAAAGGATCAACATGATGGTACCCTGTTGGACTGATTTCAGTCTCAGAAAAAGTTATCACATTGTGGGATAAAATTTGACCAACCATCCGGCCTAGTTGGTCTGGTTCAATATTTTTAGGCACATGGGCCCCCTGGAGTATCCTTAACAGGGAGTCCCTATGTTTTTCTGAATTTAACAATAGGCCCAGTATTGAGATCTGTGCAGGGACTTTGTTCAATTGCTTGACAACATTGAACTCACTCTTTTTTATTATCTTCATGAGGTCAGCAGCCTCACTGTTAGTTACCTGAGGGGCCTCTTCCCCTACCTTGGCCTTTCCTTTATTTTTTTCTTCTTCTTTCTTTTCTTTCTCTGTCTCTTTTTGTTTTTCTTCCACCCATACACATTTTCCTGACCTCATCATGAGGTTTACTTCTTCCTTGCTTTCAGCTGCAGGGCATGTAGTGGTAAAAGCTTCACTGTAGTTCCATGGTACAGCCGATTCAGCGTAGGAAGGCTTGGGGACATTTACCACTAATGGAGGAAGTTTGGACTTGGATGCGGAAGTTTGGGTAAATGGAACATTAATAACCAGAGGTGGAAGTTGCTTTGATGGAGGAACATCAACAACCAAAGGTGGAAGTTGTTTTGATTGAGGGGTTGTAGAAGTGATTGATGCACTAAAGGGGTCACAGTTTATGACCGATGGCGGTTTTGACTGAATGGGTGGAGTAAAAGTGGATGGATTGTAATTAATGATCAAAGGTGGCTTGGCGATGTTCATCTGGACCATGAGGGATGAGACCCGGTCCAAAGATGAGCTAATGTTCTTTGCAGCACTATCATTCCCCTTTGAAATCACATTTACTTCTTTGTCTTCTTTTCTCCTGTCAAAATATACTTTGACCGTTGTCCCTATGGGAGCAATTAATTGAGATGGGTCAAAGGTTATTTTGTCAGAAGAGATGACTCCTATGACATTAGATGGGCCTGCCCCGTGATGCTGGGGCAGTGGGTTTTGTCCAATATCGGTTCTTGGAGGATTGGGAGCCCCTGTATTGAAAGACAAGGTATTCTGGTCTAGTAAATCTTGAATGGCATGTTTCAAAGGCCAGCACTTGTCTGTAGGGTGCCCAGGTGCTCCCATATGGTAATCACAAGTGGTGGAAGGGTGAAAATTTCTCCCCTTGGATGCATTTGGATTAGGTTCTCTTAAGGTGACATACTGTAGACACCCCAAATTGCACAAGCAATCATAAAAAATTACTATCTCCTTGAAAGCCAGCACAGAAATTGAAGAAAATGAATTTTTACTTGTATCCGGTAACTCAGGCCGGATACAAGTAGGCCTTTTCGTATCCGGTAACAAGTACCGGATACAAGCAGTGCTTAGCGTATCCGGTACCATGTACCGGATACCTTAAGACCCTTGTGTATCCGGTCTGACATACCGGATACATTAAGTTTGCTCAAAATTAGGGTTTTCCGAGAGAAATCACTTTTTACCATCATGTCCCTCATTAAATGAGGGGAAATCTCGAAAACAGCCCTAGGGTTAAGGTTGGGGGGTCCTAGACATTAAGTTGTGTCTACCAATGACCTTAGCCTTTGCCTATAAATAGGAGGCTCCTCCTCAAGCAAATGGGACTGAACTCTTGTTTTGAATTCTCGCAAAGAAGAACTCCAAGAGAAGAAGAAAACCGCTGCAGAATCGCCTCCAGAACTCAGGTAAGCCTCAACTTTTCTTTTTATTTTCTGTCTTTACATTCCTAGATCTAGATCTCTTCTTCTACCTTTCTGTAGTGTAAAGCCTTGTTTGTATGTGTGGAAATCCTTCCCCGGCTCAAAGTATCTCAAGACTCCCCTAGCCGTAAAACGTGAAGGCGGATCTAGGAGAAACGAGATTGGGGATTGACCCTAGTGCTAGAACCCATGTAGCATAAGGCCTTTTTGATTGATTGTAAACTGTTCCATATTCAAAGTACCCTTGATTATCTTGAAGAACCGTGTTTAACGGGAAAAGAGAACAGAGGGAAACGATAATGGAACGGAACCCTAGGCTGTCTTAGAACCCTATTTGGATGAATATGTATGCATGCTATTGATCTTGTTTGGTTTTTTTACACTTGCACATACATATCACTATTTTGGCAGGATAGGCTCATATTTGGGGTTTATTGCATTTATTGTGATAAATCTCAAATAAATGGCCTCAATCAATTCTGGAATGCCTTTTGGATGATTTTTAAAGTATTTGTGTTCATCTTGCACGAATCACATATTTGTATCAATTTTCGGATTTGGTTTTTTCTTCAAGAATGGCTTAGCTTGACAGCACCTGTACCCCTACTTCGGATGCCCATAACTTCATCATCCGGATGAATTTTGGGGCAATTCCAGAACCATGGGAAAGGTGAGGCTGTCTAGTTTATGTCCACCAAACTTCACAAATTTCTATCTAGCGGATTTTTGACACCTCTCTGTCGAAGTTGAGTGGACAGTTCAGGTTCAAATACAGAACTTGTCACGTCGACGGAGCGTCATGTGTTCGATTTAAGTCCGATTCGAATGATTTTTGTTTCTATGCACTCCTTTATGAGTCTATTTTCAAATCCAGTTGGTTTTATAATTTTTGGATTCCATTTGAATTATTGGTAGCCGATTTACTCAGAACTGTTCATTTGTACTTTTCTGGGTAAATCTGTGATCTTCGGGGCCTGTTCGGGAGACCACCCAAGGCACATCCGAAGGCATTTTTATATGAGGCTAGTTTCTGTTGAAAGATGGCCATACAGACTTCAATCACACCAAATTTCGTGGATTTTTATGTAGTGGATTTTTCTAGACAATTTTCCAAAGTTGCCCACTTATCACTTTTAAAAATCCCCAGCAGCAACTTCAAATGAGCATAACTCCTAGGATTTTTATCGGAATGGATTGAAATTTTACATGAAACTCTTATTTACCCTAATCTTTCAAATGGATTTGGTTCAATTTAATATTGGATTTGAATATTTTAAGGCAAATGGCATACTTTTTACCAAACTTCCCGGATTTGATTCAACTTGGTTTTGAGCAACTTGTGCTTTGATTTCCATCTTTTTGTGGTATTCCAGAAATGATATTGACATAAGAGAGGATTTAGAATCCATTTGGATCTTCATGTGAAAATATCATACATCTGACATTTTTCAAGGTTTTTCATGATGTTTAGCAAGCTTTCTTACTTTCTTTATGCATGAACATACACTTGGCTACCACTTCGTGTGGATGAATGGGGGTGCCTAACACCTTCCCCCGTTCATATAATCTAATCCCCTTACCCATCTCTGGATTTAATTTTTAAGTAGGGTTATTTTTACCCTAGAATTGACATTTTTGCACTTTTTGATGATTTTTAAATATTTTGGTGTCCATTCTCACCCCAAAATCATGAATGGTGGCGACTCTCCCATTTTTATTTCGAGCCCCGTGTGTCGACGGAGGGATGATCACACCGGTGATTTTTCCCATGTCTCACAACTGGCGACTCTGCTGGGGACTTGTGGATTTAAGCCATTTTTGTGTATTTGTTCATGCTTTTTTCTACTTTTGAATGCTTGCTTATTTTGTTTACTTCATTTGTGCATATTGTTATATTTCAAATCAGATTAGGATGCTTAGGAATTTATATGGATCAAAAGCATGTATGTGTGGCTTGATGTTGGCTAGAAATGTGTCTAGAAGAAGCCTATTTTGAAACATGATTTGGATGTGTTTTGTGATAACATGCTCTGATTTAAGTTGTTATGCCATGAAAAAGAAATTTTCGAAATCTGGAAATTTGGTGTAAATGTTGAGTATTCAAGCATGTTTCCCATGAATAATGCTTTTTGTGCTTAATGGTTGTTTTATGCCATTATTTGGACTTGGGGGTATGGGATGACATGAGTTGAGCATGAAAACAATGAAAAAAAAAATCTGAAATGCTTGGTGGGAATTTTGGGGATTTTCAAGCATATGTTTCCCAAGCTAAAAGCTTTTTATGTCATATTGTTAGCTTCTGGGTTTTAGGCTTGGATTTGGGCATAAAACAATGTCACTTGAGCATCCAATTGAAAAAAAAAATCTGGAAATTTTAGTGTATCTTGGGGTGATTTCAAGCATGTTTTACCTCATTGAAACACTTTTGAACCATGTCAAGTAGTGCTAAAAGTTTAGGCTCCAATTTGGGTAGAAATGGTACACTTTGAGCATGAAAAAGAGCATGAAATCTGGAATGTTAGGAATTCTTGTGGGTTTCAAGCATGCTTACATGATTTAATTGTTGTTTGTATAAATAACATATTTTGTATACCACTTTTTGGGCATGTAATATTTTTTGTGCATATTTAGTTGTTTTGGTGCTTGCTTGCTTGTATTTAGCTTCATTATTTTTGTCATATGTACCTTGGCTTGAAATTGAATGCATGGCTACGAAAAAGAGTGGCAAGGGGCTGGGACGTTGTGAATGTTACCACAATTTTAAAATTGCACTTGAGCACTTGAAACAATTTGCACAGCCTACCCATTACCTATTAGGAAGTTGAACCATGAATGTGTGTAGCTTGGCGCACCGAGGTCGTGACTTCGGAAAGCGAAATTGAAAACATTTACCTTAGAATTTGGGTCAATGATGTGATGACAATGGGATCTGTGATTCGATTACGGGCATCACTAGACTTGAGTTCTAAGTTGCCAATTAAGCCAAAACCCAAAAACCATACACTTGAAGGTGGAGAAACACGTTTTCAGCTAAAAGCACACAATTGCGTTTGGGGGAATTGGGTGTAAATGTGGGAAGGCCGTTTGCATGTTTTACAGGCCAAGGTATAATGTGAATACCATACTGAATGAAGGTAATACAAGGTGGTAAGGTAAAGCCATGTTCTTTTCCTAAATTTGGGGAATTTTGCAAGTAGGATGTCCAAGCCCAATTTGGTGCAAGTTTTGAAGGTCAAATTAAGGTGAACATCAAGTGGGAATGAAAAAAACCTAATCTGGTGAAAAAATGAGTCAAAAAGGGCCATTTCGGCAATAACCGTCAACTCAGGCCGGTTAATAACAACTGTATTCATATCCGGTATATATTACCGGATACAAAGACATATGCGTGTATCCGGTTAGGGTTACCGGATACAATAAGGCATATTCTTATCCGGTATATTATACCGGATACATTCAAAAAATGCACAAATTTTCAGAATAAAAATGCCTAAACACTGTGTATAATCCTTAGGCACCCCAAAAGAAAATATAAAAATGTCAAAAAAATAAAATAAAATAAAAAAATATATTCTTTTGGGATTAAACCTAAGGTTGAAACTCAAAGAATGAGCTAAGGTGTCATATTTTTTGACATCAATTCAATTCAAACATGTGTCAATCAAGCTTTAGAACTTGAAAATCTTCTAAAATGCATCAAATTTCAAAGAAATAAAAACCTCGGTTGGTCTCCTTTTTACCAATCAAGTACAAAAAAAGTGGGACCCTTGGAAGCCCTAGAATATTCCAAGAAACCTTTGGTTGGTTATGTTTATCAATCAAATCAAAACATTTGTGGGACACTTGGAAGCCCTAGAATATTCCAAGAAACCTTTGGTTGGTTATTTTTATCAATCAAATCAAAACATTTGTGGGACACTTGGAAGCCCTAGAATATTCCAAGAAACCTTTGGTTGGTCATTTTTATCAATCAAATCAAAACATTTGTGGGACCCTTGGAAGCCCTAGAATATTCCAAGAAACCTTTGGTTGGTTATGTTTATCAATCAAATCAAAACATTTGTGGGACACTTGGAAGCCCTAGAATATTCCAAGAAACCTTTGGTTGGTTATTTTTATCAATCAAATCAAAACATTTGTGGGACACTTGGAAGCCCTAGAATATTCCAAGAAACCTTTGGTTGGTTATTTTTATCAATCAAATCAAAACATTTGTGGGACACTTGGAAGCCCTAGAATATTCCAAGAAACCTTTGGTTGGTCATTTTTATCAATCAAATCAAAACATTTGTGGGATACTTGGAAGCCCTAGAATATTCCAAGAAACCTTTGGTTGGTTATTTTTATCAATTAAATCAAAACATTTGTGGGACACTTGGAAGCCCTAGAATATTCCAAAAAACCTTTGGTTGGTTATTTTTATCAATCAAATCAAAACATTTGTGGGATACTTGGAAGCCCTAGAATATTCCAAGAAACCTTTGGTTGGTTATTTTTATCAATCAAATCAAAACATTTGTGGGACACTTGGAAGCCCTAGAAGATTCCAAGAAACCTTTGGTTGGTTATTTTTATCAATCAAATCAAAACATGTGTGGGACGCTTGGAAGCCCTAGAATATTCCATGAAAACCTTGGTTGGTTATTTTTATCAATCAAATCAAAAAAATTTTGGGACCCTTGGAAGCCCTAGAATATTCCAAAACAAAATCAAAACAACAAAAAAAAAAACACAAAAAATCTGGATTGGTGTTCACCTAACCTACTGGTTTACATGTATAGGGGCGTGACTCAAGTTAAATGGAAGCTAACATGTTCTGTTCATTTTTTCTTCAGGTACATTTACTTTCAACCCAGGTGCACTTATTTGCAGTCATTGCTCCCGTGACCAGATCCAAAGCAAGAGCCATGAATACTGAAGAGAACCAAGCCCAAGCTACTGTCCCCGCTCAGGACTTTACTCAGCTGAAGGAGCAAGTGGCCGGTCTGGCCAAGATGCTGGGAGACCTACTGGCAGCTCAGGCCCAACAGGCCCAAGCCCCGAACCAGGCATCTACTTCCCATCAGGCACCACCACCTCAGGCCTACATTCCGCCTCCGGCTCAGCTCATGCCTGAGCCCATTTCTGAACCAGTCCCTGAACCCATTCTGATCAGGGAAAATATAGCGGAATCTGAGAAAGAACTGGAAAAAGAAAAGGCTAGGGATGAGATGGAAAAGAAAATGCTGCTGAGGATAGAGAGGATCCAGGCAGAGCTGAAGGAAGTGAAGGGGGGAGGCAGCCATGCAGGCACCACCTTCGAAGACCTGTGCATGTACCCGGACGTCTGTCTACCGGCTAAGTTCAGGTGCCCAGATTTCGACAAATTTGATGGCACGGGCTGCCCATTAAGCCATTTGAAACTATACTGCGGGGCCCTATGCCAATTTGGCCGGGATGATGGCATACTGATCCAACTCTTTCAGAGGAGTCTAACCGGGTCAGCCCTTCAGTGGTTCGCTACAGTGGACCATGGAAGGATTAGAAGGTGGAAGGACTTGGCTGATGTTTTCTTGGACCAGTACAAGTTCAACTTGGAGATTGTGCCCGACCGGTACGATATGATGAGGATGACCAAGGGCAAAGATGAGCCAGTACGGCAATACGCCAAGAGATGGAGAGAGGCCGCCTCCCAGGTCAGGCCACCTATGCAAGAGCCGGAGATGATCTCCACATTTATGGGCACACTGGGGCAGCCTTTTTACAACCATTTGGTGGGTCAGATCACTACCAACTTTGCAGCCCTAGTGCAGGTGGCGGACCGTATCGAGGGAGGGGTCAGGTCAGGAAGGCTGATAGACTACTCTACTCTGACTGGGCAGTCTGATTCCTCGGCCTCCATGGCCCAGAAGAAAGGGGCCGGATTCAAGAAGAACGGGGCCCGAAAAGAAGGGGAGGTGAACCTAGTCCAGGCTCCTCCCGCCAAGAAGCCACTTCACGTCAACATCTCTACACCCTAACAGGCCCAGCAGTCGTACCAGACCCCGCTGAATGTCAACTTCTCTCCCTCTGTGCCAGCTAACACAAGGAGGACTTTTTCCAAGGAAGAGAGGGAGGCCTGGTTCGCAGCAAGGAAGAACCGAGTCTTTACTCCCCTTCCGGTATCTCTTTCCCAATTATTGCCAACCCTGCTGAAAGGGGAATATGTGACCTTGAAGGAACCAAGCCCGAATGCCACTAAGGGAAGAAATTTTGATTCGGCAGTCACCTGTGACTTCCACATGGGTGCACCGGGGCACTCTACAGATGCTTGTTGGGTATTGAAGCATGCGGTCCAGGACCTGTTGGACCAGAAGGCTTTGGTCTTTAACACTGCTGCACCCGCCCCGTCGGGAAATGATATTGGGCAGAACCCTCTGCCGTACCACAATGGGGCAGGCCCATCCAACTCCATCACGGCCATATCCACCACGAGAAGGGCCTTTGACCCATCTCAGCTTATAGCTCCAGTAGGGACCACAGTCCAGGTCCATTTCTTCCAAGAGGAGGACGAAGAGGAGATCAACATGGTCTCCCAAAAAAATAATAATCTTGCTGCTGAGGACATAAGTTCCTCTCTAAACCGGGTCTCTTCACTCATGGCCCAGATGAATACTGCAAGGCCCCCATTGGTCTTCACTTGTAGTCCACCAATTTATTCCCCATCCAAGCCGTCTAAGGCTCCACTGGTCATCAACCTTGACCCCACCACTGCTTCCATCACTTCTTCTGTCCCCACAAAATCCAAACTTCAACCCCTGGTTGTAAATGTGCAGCCAGCCCAAACTATCCCTAAACCGGCCCATACATCCCGGTCCAAACTCCAACCATTAGTGGTTAACATCCCCAAACTAGCCTATTCTGAGGCCGCTGTACCATGGAATTACAGCGAGGGAATCACGGCTACGGTTCCAGTGGTCAAGGACCAGAACCAGGAGGAGGTGAACCTCATGACGAGGTCAGGGAGATGCGCAGGGGGTGAAGAGAAGGAGAAGGAGACAGAAGCAGAAAAAGAAAAAATAGTAAAAGAAAATGAAAAAAGAAAACAAAAAGGAAAAAATAAAGTGGGAGAAGACACCCCCCAGGGTGCAGAAAATGAGGCAGCCGTCCTCATAAAAATAATAAAAAAGAGTGAATTCAATCTTGTGGATCAGCTAAACAAGGTCCCGGCCCAGATTTCAATACTGGGCCTTTTGCTGAATTCCGAAAAGCATAGGGATGCATTGTTAAGGGTGCTACAGAGTGCACATGTATCCCAGACCATAGATCCAGACCAGCTTGGCAAAATGGTTGGTCAAATCTTGTCACATAATGTGATAAGTTTCTCAGAGGGTGAGATCAGCCCAGGTGGGTGTTATCATGTGGACCCTTTGCACATCACTGTGCTTTGTAAGGGCTGCATGATTGCACGGGTTTTAATTGACAACGGGTCGGCATTAAACGTTTGCCCGTTAATCACTTTTACCAAGCTGGGTCTGGACCAGTCAAGGATCAAACAAAATGGGCGGATAGTAAGGGCTTTTGATAGCTCCAAGACCCACTCCCTAGGGGAGATTGAACTGCCGGTCACAATTGGGCCGAATATCTTTGACATCACATTTGAAGTGATGGATATACCCGCAGCATTCAATCTACTCCTAGGAAGGCCGTGGATACACTCGGCTAGGGCAATACCATCCACGCTCCACCAAATAGTGAAGAACATAAGAGGGCAAAGGGTGATAACAGTCCTAGCTGAAAACTTGGTGCCACCCATTGTGTCACTTGATGTACCCTTGATCAATGTGGACCTAACTGTCGACAAGATTGCATTCCACTCATTCCAATTTGAGGCGGTCAATTACATACCTGGGGGGTGTGAGAAAAAGAAGGAAAAGGGGACCACTGCAGAAAAAATGGTCAAGAAAGTGATGGAGGAAACTCCCCTTACCTTTGAAGCAGCGTTAGTTCGGCAAACTGACGCGGCTTCCAAAAAAAACTCCAATAGTGGAATGCCATTTCCCTGAAGGTTCTAATGGGCCTTCGTCTTCAGGGGAATTATGTTTAGAAGGCCCACAAAAAAACCAAAAAGATTTTTCTATTTTTTCTAGAAAATTTAATTTTTTCAAAAAGGTCCAAACCACTTATGAACCATGTAATCAGACCGAAATGGACCAGGTTGAATATGACTTCGACCTTGAGCTCGACTTTGATCTTATGGGGATCGAAGAAGAGATCGAGGTCGAAGAAGATGACGTTCCAAAAGAAATTGAATACCAATTGGAACGTCATGAAAAGGGGGTCCAACCTAATATTGAGGAGACCATATCCATAAATCTTGGGACCGAAGAGGACCCAAAAATTGTGAAAATCGGGTCATGCTTGTCTGATGTGCAGAAAAATGAAATGTCACAGTTCTTGGCAGACTACAAAGATGTGTTCGCTTGGTCGTATCGGGACATGCCGGGGTTGGACACTGACATGGTGGTGCACAAGTTGCCAATTTTGCCAGGGGTTAAGCCAATTAAGCAGAAGCTGAGAAGATTGAAACCTGAGTGGACTTTGAAGGTCAAGGACGAAGTGGTCAAACAGTTCCAAGCTGGATTTTTGGCAGTCTCTACGTACCCTGAATGGCTCGCAAACATAGTGCCGGTACCAAAGAAGGACGAGAAGGTCCGAATGTGCGTGGACTATAAAGACTTGAACAGGGCAAGCCCAAAGGACGATTTTCCACTTCCACATATCGACATTCTGGTCGATAATACTGTGGTACATAGCCTGTTTTCCTTTATGGATGGGTTCTCGGGATATAATCAGATCAAGATGGCTAAGGAGGATCAAGAAAAAACGGCATTTATCACACCTTGGGGTACATTCCACTACACAGTCATGCCATTTGGGCTTAAAAACACTGGGGCAACATACCAGCGGGCCATGACTGCACTATTTCATGACATGATCCATAAGGAGATGGAGGTCTACGTGGACGATATGATTGCCAAATCATGCAAAGAGGAGGACCACTTGATCAATCTGAAGAAAGTGTTTGATCGGCTCAGGAAGCACAGTCTACGGCTTAACCCGGCTAAATGCGTCTTTGGGGCCACATCAGGGAAGTTACTGGGGTTTATAGTGAGCCGAAGAGGAATTGAAATTGAACCGGCAAAAGCCAAGGCCATAATTGAAATGCCAGCACCCAGAACCGAGAAGGAGGTCAGGGGCTTTCTTGGAAGGATTCAATACATAAGCCGGTTCATAGCACAGCTCACTGCTATCTGTGAACCAATTTTCAAACTTTTGAGGAAAGATAACCCGACGGTCTGGAATGAGGACTACCAACAGGCATTTGACACAATAAAGAGGTATTTGCTGAACCCACCTGTGCTAGTGCCACCAACTCCAGGAAGACCGCTGATCCTGTACTTGTCAGTGTTGGAAACGTCGATGGGATGTGTCTTGGGGCAGCATGATGAGACTGGTAGAAAAGAAAGGGCAATTTACTATCTGAGTAAAAAATTCACAGAATATGAAGCCAAATACTCACCATTAGAAAAGACTTGCTGTGCTCTAGTGTGGGCAACTCAGAGGCTAAGGCATTACTTCCTTAGTCACTCCACACTATTGATATCCCGAATGGACCCGCTGAAATATTTATTTGAGAAACCGGCACTAACTGGCAGAACGGCTAAGTGGCAACTACTACTGTCCGAGTTTGACCTCACATACATCACCCAGAAAGCAATCAAGGGTCAAGCCATAGCTGATCACCTAGCTGCACATCCTTTGCCAGAATATCAACCCTTGAAGACCAACTTTCCCGATGAGGCGATTCTGTACACTGAAGAGGAGGACAGTGAGAGTTCTTGGCAGATGTTCTTCGATGGGGCCGCCAACATGAATGGTAATGGAATAGGGGCAGTCTTGGTTAAACCAGATGGTTCACATATCCCAATTGCAGTAAAACTGAGATTCCAGTGCACCAATAACATAGCAGAATATGAGGCATGCATAATTGGATTACAAGCAGCCATGGATCATGGAGTAGAGGAACTTGACGTATACGGGGATTCGAGTCTTATCATCTTCCAAACAACTGGTGAGTGGAAAACAAAGGATCACAAATTGATCCCCTATCACCAGTACTTGGAAGAAATAAGCACAAATTTCACTCGAATTTCCTTCAACTATATGCCAAGGGCCAAGAATCAGTTTGCAGACGCTCTAGCAACCTTGGCTTCAATGGTCAGCATACCAGGAGTAGACATCAGACCGTTGGAAATTGAGGTTAGAGATGAACCGGCTTACTGTCTTGTTCTAGAGGGAGCACCAGAAGAAGAAATACCATGGTTTCAAGATATCAAAAATTTCTTGAATAATCGGAGTTTACCAGAAAATGCCACGTCTACTGAGAAGAGGACAATACAGAGGTTGGCGGGTCAGTTTCTGCTAAGTGGTAGACATGTGTACAAGAGGTCACATAACGACATTCTGCTCAGATGTGTTGTCAAGGCTGAATCGGAAAGGCTGATTGAGACTGTACATGGAGGAGTCTGTGGGCCCCATATGAGTGGGCACATGCTAGCTAAGAAGATCCTGAGGTTGGGATACTACTGGACGACTATGGAGCATGATTGCTGTGTACATGTCAGGAGGTGCCACCAATGTCAGATATATGCAGATAATAAGCATGCACCCCCAGGTGAGTTGCACAACATGACATCACCATGGCCCTTCTCTATGTGGGGCATAGATGTTATTGGCATGATCTCCCCTAAGGCATCGAACGGGCACAGATTCATCCTGGTGGCGATTGATTACTTCACTAAATGGATGGAAGCAGCATCAATTGCAAATATCACAAGCAACCATGTGATCAAATTTTTGAAGCACAACATTATTTGTCGCTATGGACTGCCAAGTGCTATAGTATCAGACAATGCTTCAAATATTAAGAACAAGGACATGAAGAAAATGTGTGAACAGTTTCAGATCACCCATCATAAGTCAGCTCCGTACAGGCCAAAGATGAATGGGGCAGTGGAAGCAGCAAACAAGAACATAAAGAAAATCATTCAGAAGATGGTAATTAGCTACAAGGATTGGCATGAAATGCTACCACTTGCTCTACATGCCTACAGAACTTCGATTCAGACCTCAACTGGGGCAACCCCGTACTCCCTAGTCTATGGGATGGAAGCAGTCTTGCCCGTGGAAGTGGAGATCCCATCACTCCGAGTGCTCATGGAAGCAGAACTAGAAGAAGCTGAATGGGTCCAGTCGAGACATGATCAACTCAACCTGATAGAAGAAAAGCGGTTGAAAGCGCTTTGCCATGGACAGTTGTACCAGAAGAGAATGGCCCGGGCTTACAATAAGAAAGTGAGGCCCAGAACTTTCCAAGAAGGAAACTTAGTGCTAAAGAAAATTCTACCATTTTTGGAAGACCTTCGTGGTAAGTTCAAGCCCAATTGGGAAGGGCCTTATGTCGTCAAGAAAGTCCTATCAAGGGGTGCACTCATCTTAGCAGAAATGGATGGGTCAGATTTTCCTAAGCCCATTAACTCTGATGCGGTAAAAAGGTATTTCCCTTGAGTGAATATTTCTGGGAAATGATCCGAGGCCATTTTTCTTTATTTCCTTCAAAAATTTTAATCCCTAGTCTAGCCAAGTTGAGCCGGTTCATTTCTTTGATAAACCCAAACCGGATTTATAGTCTTAAATTGGGGCAAAACAAATTGGGGCAAAGTAAGGAAAGAAAAAGAAAAAGAGAGGAAAAGCAATGGAAATGGCAAATGAAAGCCAAGTGTGAAAAAAGATGCAAAAAATGCAATTCGGGGAAAAATGGGTAAATTTATCATGACTGTAAATCCGGTTGACCTATTTCCGCACTTGAAAATTTTTGGGCCTTTAATACCCCTTCTTTCATAAACTGAGCCTAGCCTTTATTTCGTCCTATTTTTAAGCCCTCGGTGATCTTAGCTTGTTCATTCAAATGTCAGAGTAAGATGGGTGATGACGGAATTCAGAAGCCGGCCCTAGTGAAAACCGTAACTGGCGCTAAGGGCAATATTGGCAAAAAGGCAAAAAGAAAAAAAATAAGAAAAATGAAAGAAAATCAAAGGTTGAGTTGATTATGGGGATCTGAGCTTTAAGCAAAGTTGGCATGAGCAGAATGGGCCAGTTTTGGCAGTTGGGGATGACTCTAAAGGTCCTAAGATGGACGGTTCTGATCCCTCAGTATTTTGTGGACTACCCTTTTCATCATTTAATCTGGTTTTAATTCCTTTAATTATAGGTGATTAAGTGCATGGACCAAATTTCAAAAAATACAAAAAAAAATATAAAAAGGAAAAATTATACTTTGGCCAGTGATGAGAAATCAAATACTTTCATAAAACCTTTGTTTTTACAAGCATCTGAGCATTCTGAGGCCAATAATATAAAAATTTTATTTTGAATTAAATCCTTTGTCTTTCCACTATTGGAGTTTGCTTTGGTACAAAGGTAGAAAAAAATAATGCAGGAAATAAAGCTAGTCTCTGTCTCCTAGCCGCTCCTCAAGCTCCCGAATCCGAGCTGCCTGAGCTGCAATGACTCCTGAAGCCCCCTCTGCAGCGGGATCACTCAAGAAGGAAATGACCTCATCTGAAAGGGCATGCCTGATCCGCATACTCCTAAGGGTGGCCAAAGTATCCTGGTACTTCTGCCGGATCATACGGACCTCGAAGCAACGGGCCTGCCTCTGCTCCTCCAGCTTCTCTTCCACGGCAATACGGCGTGAGATCTGCTCCTCAAGCTGCCTCTCCAGATAAGTGCCTTGTATCCTGAGCTCCTGGGCCTCCCGTACCCATATCTGCTGAAGCCGCTTATGAGAAGCCCGCTCAGACTCTAGAATGTCCTCATAGGTGGGAGCCAAGACTACAGGAGGATCTTCGGGTACCGGGGCCTGAGTTTGTATCTGTTCCTTAATCCAAAAGAGATAATCCTTCACATGGGCTTCTGAGAAGACTGGACCATGCATGAAGCGGACATAGGACCACTCCTTCATCAACCAGGCATTCAGCTTCATAGAAAGGGGCCCAAGACGATCCTCATATCCACATGGGATGATAATCCCCTGGGTCGCACGGAACTGACGAAGGACCCGCAGAGGAAGATACAGCACTGCATGCTTCAGGCCCGCTAGGATCAAAAAGTTGCGGTCACGGAAGCTAATCACTGTCGCTGCATTGGCCTGATAAGTGCCAGGCCATCTCACCTGGTCCTCTTGAAGTGAGCCCAAGAAAGTAAACCAGCCCTGTTTGCCCCCTGGAATATCGGGGCACCCCCTGTTGCTCATCAAGAAGGGGACTTTCAGACTCGGGAAGAAGTGTCGATTGATCTCTTCAACCTGGCTCAAATGATCAAGTAGCCAAAGCTGCAAAGGAAGAGAGATATGTCAGCACATTGTAAAAAAAAAAAGAAAAAAAAAACAAGAAAAAAGCAAAAAAGGCAAAAAGAAAGCCAAAAAGCAACAAAAAAAAAATTTTTTTACCTGTAGGTCT
Organism: Buxus sempervirens; assembly: GCA_947561395.2. Taxonomy (NCBI): domain Eukaryota; kingdom Viridiplantae; phylum Streptophyta; class Magnoliopsida; order Buxales; family Buxaceae; genus Buxus; species Buxus sempervirens. The sequence continues at coordinate 10,624,704 of OX387188.1, forward strand.
GGGCACATGCTAGGAAGCGTTTCGACTTTCTATTGTAGCAGTCGGTCAAGGCCTGATATATCCCAGCTAAAATCATAGGGGCCAACCTCTCCCTCTCCCGAACCTGGCATATCACTGAAATCAAGGCCAAGTCCACCTCATCATCATCCCGTGGGAAAAGCAACTGGTTGACCACTATCAGGGTCAACGCATTGAATCGGGCCTCCTTGTTCTCACCTCTCAAAAGCTTCTCAATCAAAAAAGCCTTAGATAGGGTCAAAAGGGTGTCAGAATCCCCCAAGTCCTTCTTCCCCATGCCCAAAAAAGTAGAGGCTTCCTTTTTGTAACTGGGCCTTAGAGGTGGATTCACCACCTTCTCATCAAACCTCAAGCCCAAGATGGTTTCCACCTCCTCAATGGTTGGGGTCATCTCATGGTTCCCAAAACGGAATAAGTTGAGATCAGGAACCCAATGACCAATCATGGCCTCTATAATCTCCCACCTGAAGGGAACTTTGGGAATGAGCAGGGTATGGCCTAGATTAGTAGAACCCCATCTCCTCTCCTCATCTAGGGTCATAGAGTTAACCCACCTTGTGTAAAAGGAATCCACAGGGTTGTACCTAGTGAGATTTGGGGGTTTTGATCTAAAAGGTTGTTTTGCAGGGGAGGCAGTGTGGACAGACAATAATGGGGCAGAAAATGATCCGGATTCCATTGGAGTTGACGAGAGCAAGCTAGAACTCAAGAGGAGGAAGAAAAAGGCGAAAAAGGGGGTTTCTAAACTCAAAAACTCGTAAAAAATGCTCAAATCCCGAGGCTGGTTGCATTTATAGCATCTTTTAATGTATCCGGTAACTCAGACCGGATACAAAAGGCTTTATTCATATCCGGTTAAGTATACCGGATACAAAAGGAGACCATGAGTATCCGGTATAACATACTGGATACGAAGACCAATCAATGTATCCGGTATGTCAAACCGGATACAAAGAAAAACAGCAAAAAAGAGAGCTAAGGATGAAAAATTCGAATTTTTTACCTGCTTTACCTGTGTACAAGTCATAATTGCATAAAATTGAAAACAAAAGATGTACAAGACAAGAGAGAATGAATAAAAATATTCTTTTATATATAAGTCTCATTTGTACAAGTGATAATGAAAAAAAAAAAAACAGAAATCCTAATCTACTGCTACTGTGCAGGATCCTCCCCGCGTCCACCTCTACGGCCTCTACCTCGAAGTGCTCGACCCCTAGAGTAGGCCAGAATGCGCTCGGCTGCATGACGAGGATGCCGACCCACCACCTGCTGGAGCTGATACTCCAAGCAATACTCCTCGATGTCTGGGGGCAGAGCGGGAGCAGAATCTGGGGATGAAACCTCTGGCTCAGCAGGTACGGGCTCCAATGGACCCTCAGCTACAGCAGTCTCTGCTCCCTCATGTCCAGAAGGCCCAGCAGCAGAAGAAGGGCCAGGAGCAGAAATGTCTGTGCCAAATGGAGAAAGATCAGGAATTGAGAGATTAAAACGAATAAAAGAGAAGAAACTAAGGAAAACATACCAGCAGGCACTGTGGGATCCGAATCCACTGGGTCAGCAGCAGGGACCTCCTCCGGCTCAGGAACCATCACTGGAGATGAGGGAACAGCCGGGACATCCGCAGGAACAGCGGGGGCATCCGTAGGTGGAGCATCACCAGGATCAGCAGCTGGAACGTCCACAGGATCAGTAGCCCGAGCAGGAGATGGGTCAGGAATGAGGAAATCATGCTCAAAAAAGGCATCCTGATCATGGACCGGGCCCTACACAAGTCAAACAAGCATATCAGAATAGCAGAAACAGGAAAATGAAAGAAATGAAAATATAAGAAGGCCAGATACCTGTCTAGCCTGGAGCTCAGCAACCAGGGCCTCCAGCTCCCTGATCCGGGCATCCCGCTGGGCCACGACCGCATCATGCTCAGCGATCATATCATCGATCGCGGCCCGCTGACTCTCAAACCGGTCCCGAATGGTATTCAGCTCATGCACCTACCAACAAGAACAGAAGTAGGGTCAGAAATGCATAAGGGGAGAAAAGATGAAAATATAAGGAGCACAAGACTTACTGTGTCCTCATGGATCCCGATACGGATCCCGCCGATCTCAGTCACCCCGGCATGAGTGGGTCGATCCATCAAGCATCCAATAGACACCCTCTGGAACCACTCGTCATAATCTCCAGCTACTGTAAGCCCCTCCGCATCCAGGAAGTGATCGAACTGATCAACATCAAAGCCAGGGAGGAGTGTGTCGGGACCCACAGCAGGAGGAGGGACGGGGATGCAAAGTGCCAGTGTGCTGGAAGTACAGGCGCTCCCCAAGTACATCACCCTACCAAGCCTCCCAAGGAAGCACTGGTAGGGCTGACGTCGTCGATCTCTATCGAAGGCGTCCTGTACCGCCATCTCACGGGCCACTCCGACGTCCACGTCATTAAATCGGGACAGGAGGAGCTGCAAAAAAAAAAGAGAAATAATCAGGTACAGTCAAGATACAGAAAAGAAATAAAAAGAAAAAAGGATAAAGGGTTTACATCAGGTCGGCGGGCACGGTCCAAGTGCACACGAGCGGTGCGGGGCTGACTCCTATCAGCATCTCGGACCTGGGCCGACCACCGCAGAGCCACAGGAAAATCCGCAACCTCAGGTACCGGGGATGGGCGGAAGAAGGTCATATAGGTGTACATGAACACCTAGAAAAAGAAAAATCACTCAGAAAAAAAAATGATGAAGCATAAGGGATTAATCCAGACAAATGAATTCAATACCTGTAGAATCTGCCAGAAAAACCGGCTGCTGACTCTATCGCCTCTCGGGGAGGCCAGGCCTCGAACCGCTCGGCACAACCCAGCCAGGATGGTCCCATAGATCAGTCGGCCCCATGCCAGCTGGCGGGTCTGACGAAGATCTCTCAAGGCGTCTAAAAAGAGAGGGCTGACACCGGTGGTATCCTCCAGGAAAAAGCAGCTCCCAAGCATCAGCAAGAATACGTGCCGGAAGATAGGCACAAAGGCTGCATCCTCCACGGAGATGGTCTCGTGCCTCCTCTCAAAATGACGAGCCAGACTCTCCCGCAGCCAACTAATGGAGAGCCGGCCACTCCGCCCATCCCAGGCAGCAGGTGGCAGGGCCTGATATCCCAGAAGGAGGCCGATGTCCTCCGCAGAAGGTCGCTCCAAGACAAGGGTCCGCCCCGTCAAGGGAATGCCGGTAATCATCACAAAATCCGAGGGGCGGATCCCCAGCTCCACGTCCGGCAGATGGAACAACTGAGTCTCTGGGAAATATCTCTCCATCATGGCAAAAATGAGTGGACGGTCGGCTCTGAATGATGGAATGCTGAGGAAGTGATCCAGGTGTCACCTCCCAAACTCCCGCCTGAGTGCCGGGGAAAGCGACTGAGCTAACTCACTAAATCTGCCCCAGCTGCCTCGCAGATGAGAGGAGTGGTACGAAAGCGGCACATCTGCCCTGATGCACATGGAAGGGTGGCTATCCAAGCCACGGAGGAGCTCTGTATCATGAACAGAGGCCCTCAGCTCCTCAGAGACCCCTGCCAGAGCTACAGCAGTACCCTCCTGAGCCATATCTCTGGCTCTGCCTCTGCCTCTGCCACGGCCTCTCTCGCCCTCAAGGGCCTGATCGTGAACTCTGCCTCGCCCTCTGCCTCGACCACGAGCAGGTGCAACCACGGGCTAAATTTCAAGAGAAAAGTGTGAAGGTTGTGTGGGAAAGGAGAATAGAAGAAAGAAGAGAGAAAGAATTTTGAAAGCCTACCTCAGCAGAGCTCTCCCTGGAGACATCTAGCGGCTCCGACAAGGTGGCGCTGGAACTCGCCTCCATCCGAGCCCGCGAAGAGGAGGGCTGATTAGCTGGGTCAGCCTCCTCTCTAACGCGAGAACGACTCCTAGCCATCTACACAGGGAAGTGTTTTATGAATTTCAAAGTTGGCTTTGCTTGCAGTTCACATCCAATTTTACATGATTATTTTTCAAAATTATCGTGAATTATGAATCTTACTGGGAAGTGAGGAATACTTCTGAAACATTTCCTAAAAGATTCCTACAGTACTTAACATTTCCTGTATATTATGGTTCCAGGATATGAGAAGAGGGAAGGCCCAGGTATCAAAGGAATCCAGATTGGACAGTCAATTAAGAAAAATTCACAGCAAAATGGAAAGGGAGCAGAAGCTTTTAATCCCGGCAATACTGAAGCTAGAAAACATGCAAGTGGCAGATTACCACCAGCATGCAAATCAGGATTCAAGCCAAATTTTTGTAAGCATGGTATCATCATTTGCAAGCATCTCAAAGAAATGCAGAAATTCAGAATAGGAAATGGGCAATTTAGATAGAAATTACTGCTGTCAGAAAATCCAGGGGAGAATGGACTATAGCTAACACATACTGTTGATCCAAGTCAATTATAGCAAAAAAAATTTCAGCAGATCAATAAATGCTACTGGGAGGCAGTCTGAAGTCAAGGTGAAAGAATCATTCCAGCAGAAACAATAAGGGAAACATCATCAGAGAATTGCAGCAAATCAAACCAAAATTGGAAAACCAAAGTTTATGATTGTAATCAACAATTCAGCAGTCCAAAGCAAGCAATCAGAATTATCAAATCTCGGTGAAATAACAAGCAAGTCCCAAGTTATGCAGCTTATGATTGGGACAATAATCTCTGTTAAAGTAAGAACAGAAATTTGCAGTAACCATCAAATCCCAAATATTATGCAATAAGAATAATCAAGTTGAGCATCTTCTGTAGAAACGAAAATTTCAAAGTAAGAACACTTACTTGAAAATTGCCGAAGGAGATGAGATGCTTACTGAGACAGATGATTGGGGAGCAGGTGCAAAGATGAAAGCTTAGGTGATCTTGGCACCAAGGTGTCGACCAATGGAGAGAACCACCGAAAATTGGAAGAAATCGGGCTAGGGCTCGACTGCTGCCTTGAATGTACGAACAACGAAGTCGCCGGAGTTACAGGTTGTCGCCGGCAGCAAAAGGAGCACCGGAGTCGTCGGAGATCGCCGAAGAAGAAGGAGGATCGTCGGTCATCGAAGAAACAAAGCCTGGGGCCGGTCTGAGTTATCGGAGAATGAAGAAAAGAAATGAAAAGTCGCGGTCGCGCGCGATTTAAGTAAACCTGGGGTATCCGGATACTCAGGCCGGATACAAACAAGGCCAGGTGTATCCGGATACACATACCGGATACCAAAGAAAAAAAGAAAAAAAAACAGGTAAAAATAGAAAAAAAACAGAAAAGGAAATGAAAAAAAAAAAAAGAAAAAAAAAGATAAATAGAAAAAGAGCAAACTTGTGCTATAATTCTTACTATTTTCTCAAAATCCCTATTTTTGCCTTAAAATCCACCTCACAGCCACGAGAGCTCGGTGGAATTTAGGGCAACCTTGGGGAAATGTGCCTGGTCAAAAGGATGATATCCACTCAATTTTCAACTTGGTTTGATAAAAAATCAGTTTTTCAAAAAATCCTATTTTTGGGCTTAAAATCCACTTCATAGCCACGAAAGCTCAGTGGAATTTAAGAATTATTGGAGAGATGCCCCCCTTAAAGTTAGGGCTTTTTGGAAAATTTCCACCCAGAAATTGTTTTCTACAAAATTGAATTGAACCGAGCAAATCATGCTCAAGGGAATACAATTTGGGCTTGTCTACTCTTTGCAGCTCACTGCTTCGCAGCTCCCGCAAAGAGGGGCAGTTGTAGACACCCCAAATTGCACAAGCAATCATAAAAAATCACTATCTCCTTGAAAGCCAGCACAGAAATTGAAGAAAATGAATTTTTACTTGTATCCGGTAACTCAGGCCGGATACAAGCAGGCCTTTTCGTATCCGGTAACAAGTACCGGATACAAGCAGTGCTTAGCGTATCCGGTACCATGTACCGGATACCTTAAGACCTTTGTGTATCCGGTCTGACATACCGGATACATTAAGTTTGCTCAAAATTAGGGTTTTCCGAGAGAAATCACTTTTTACCATCATGTCCCTCATTAAATGAGGGGAAATCTCGGAAACAGCCCTAGGGTTAAGGTTGGGGGGTTCTAGACATTAAGTTGTGTCTACCAATGACCTTAGCCTTTGCCTATAAATAGGAGGCTCCTCCTCAAGCAAATGGGACTGAACTCTTGTTTTGAATTCTCGCAAAGAAGAACTCCAAGAGAAGAAGAAAACCGCTGCAGAATCGCCTCCAGAACTCAGGTAAGCCTCAACTTTTCTTTTTATTTTCTGTCTTTACATTCCTAGATCTAGATCTCTTCTTCTACCTTTCTGTAGTGTAAAGCCTTGTTTGTATGTGTGGAAATCCTTCCCCGGCTCAAAGTATCTCAAGACTCCCCTAGCCGTAAAACGTGAAGGCGGATCTAGGAGAAACGAAACTGGGGATTGACCCTAGTGCTAGAACCCATGTAGCATAAGGCCTTTTTGATTGATTGTAAACCGTTCCATATTCAAAGTACCCTTGATTATCTTGAAGAACCGTGTTTAACGGGGAGAGAGAACAGAGGGAAACGATAATGAAACGGAACCCTAGGCTGTCTTAGAACCCTATTTGGATGAATATGTATGCATGCTATTGATCTTGTTTGGTTTTTTTACACTTGCACATACATATCACTATTTTGGCGGGATAGGCTCATATTTGGGGTTTATTGCATTTATTGTGATAAATCTCAAATAAATGGCCTCAATCAATTCTGAAATGCCTTTTGGATGATTTTTAAAGTATTTGTGTTCATCTTGCACGAATCACATATTTGTATCAATTTTCGGATTTGGTTTTTTCTTCAAGAATGGCTTAGCTTGACAGCACCTGTACCCCTACTTCGGATGCCCATAACTTCATCATCCGGATGAATTTTGGGGCGATTCCAGAACCATGGGAAAGGTGAGGCTGTCTAGTTTATGTTCACCAAACTTCACAAATTTCTATTTAGCGGATTTTTGACACCTCTCTGTCGAAGTTGAGTGGACAGTTCAGGTTCAAATACAGAACTTGTCACTTCGACGGAGCGCCATGTGTTCGATTTAAGTCCGATTCGAATGATTTTTGTTTCTATGCACTCCTTTATGAGTATATTTTCAAATCCAGTTGTTTTATAATTTTTGGATTCCATTTGAATTATTGGTAGCCGATTTACTCAGAACTGTTCATTTGTACTTTTCTGGGTAAATCTGTGATCTTTGGGGCCTGTTTGGGAGACCACCCAAGGCACATCCGAAGGGATTTTTGTATGAGGCTAGTTTCTGTTGAAAGATGGCCATACAGACATCAATCACACCAAATTTCGTGGATTTTTATGTAGTGGATTGTTCTAGACAATTTTCCAAATTTGCCCACTTATCACTTTTAAAAATCCCCAGCAGCAACTTCAAAGGAGCATAACTCCTAGGATTTTTATCGGAATGGATTGAAATTTTGCATGAAACTCTTATTTACCCTAATCTTTCAAATGGATTTGGTTCAATTTAATATTGGATTTGAATATTTTAAGGCAAATGGCATACTTTTTACCAAACTTCCCGGATTTGATTCAACTTGGTTTTGAGCAACTTGTGCTTTGATTTCCATCTTTTTGTGGTATTCCAGAAATGATATTGACATAAGAGAGGATTTAGAATCCATTTGGATCTTCATGTGAAAATATCATACATCTGACATTTTTCAAGGTTTTTCATGATGTTTAGCAAGCTTTCTTACTTTCTTTATGCATGAACATACACTTGGCTACCACTTCGTGTGGATGAATGGGGGTGCCTAACACCTTCCCCCGTTCATAATCTAATCCCCTTACCCATCTCTAGATTTAATTTTTAAGTAGGGTTATTTTTACCCTAGAATTGGCATTTTTGCACTTTTTGATGATTTTTAAATATTTTGGTGTCCATTCTCACCCCAAAATCATGAATGGTGGCGACTCTCCCATTTTTATTTCGAGCCCCGTGTGTTGACGGAGGGATGATCACACCGGTGATTTTTCCCATGTCTCACACATACCCTGCTTTCAATAAAGTGGGCAGCAACTGAGAAGGAGTCATGGGAATAGGGGTGAAAACCCTATTTCTCCTTGCTGCAAAATAGCCATCCTTTTCTTCCTTAGTAAAAACCCTTTTTTGGTCTGAAGGTGCTGCTGGAACATTAACCCTCATGGGGGCCGGGGTAGATGGAGCAGGTGGAGTAGGAAAATGAGCTGGCATGTTGATTTGTATAGGCTTGTTAGGGCCAGATGGTGGCTGCACCATGTTTACCTCACCCTCCTTCTTGTTCCCATTCTTTTTTATCCCGCTTCCTTTCTTCAGATTAGGGTCTTGCTGACTAACCACGACAGAGTGGTCAATTATCTTACCTGACCTAATCCCGTCTTCTATTCGGTCAGCCACTTGAACCAAGGCAGTAAAATTAGTGGTGGTCTGACCCACCAAGTGGCTGTAGAATGGTTGACCCAAAGTGCTAATGAAAGTAGAAATCATTTCCTGTTCTAGCATGGGTGGCCTGACCTGGGAGGCCGTCTCCCTCCACCTCTTGGCATATTGCCTTACAGTCTCATCCCTTCCTTTGCTCATCCTCATGACGTCGTACCTGTCTGGCATGATCTCTGAATTGAACCGGTATTGAGCCAGGAAGGCATCGGCTAGGTCCTTCCATCTTTTGATCTTTCCATGGTCCAGAGTGGCAAACCATCTTAATGCGGTTCCAGTCAGGCTCCTTTGGAAAAGTTGGATCAAGATACCCTCATCCTGCCCGAACTAGCATAGGGCACCGCAATACAACTTTAGGTGGCTCATGGGGCAACCAGTGCCATCATACTTGTCCAAGTCTGGGCACTTAAACTTAGCCGGCAGGTTAACATTGGGGTATAGGCACAGGTCTTCAAAATTGGTGCCTCCAAAGTTGTTTACCCCTTTGACTTCCCTTAGTTCATCCTGGATCATTTCCAGTCTTTGCATGAACTTCTTTTCCATTTCTTCCCTCATTTTTTCCTTTTCCTTAGCCTTTTCTGATTCAACTGTTTCATCCTTGGTCACCATAGGTTCACAAGTGGTTTCATGTATGGGTTCAGGAATTGGTTGCACTGGGGGTGGGATATTGATTTGGGGTGGAGGTGCAGGATTGGAAGTGGATGCTTGGTTATAGGCCTGTATTTGTTGGGCCTGCACTTGTTGGGCATGTACTGACAGTATGTTCTATAGCATTCGGGCTAGTCCTGCCACTTGCTCTTGTAACAAGACGATATCTGGGTGAGGAGCATCAGCTTCGTCTTCAATGGGATTCATGGCGCGAGCTCTTGATCTGGTTACAGGAGCTATGATTGCAAGTGTATTGGTACCTTGATACAAAATAAAGGAAAAAGTATCAGTGCCCAATTAATCTCATTCACATGCTTAGGAATGCCTATGTGCGAGCTGGGTGAACACGAGTTTGGATTTTTTCTTTATTTGCTTCTTTTTTTTTTTTTTGTTCTTTTTTTGTTGTTTTTTTTTCTTTTTTCTTTTTTTTTGAATTGAATTGTTGGAATATTCTAGGGCTTCCAACAGGTCCCAAAAAGCGAGAAAGATCTGAAATTCAAAGGCTTTCAGAGGCCCGGGGTTTTTGAAAAAGGTCTGAAATTCAAAGGCTTTCAGAGGCCCAGGGATATTTTTGGAAAAGGTCTGAAATTCAAAGGCTTTCAGATGCCCAGGGATATTTTTGGAAAAGGTCTGAAATTCAAAGGCTTTCAGAGGCCAGAGGATTTTTGATGAAAGTCTGAAATTCAAAGGCTTTCAGAGGCCCAAAAAAAATCTGAAATTCAAAGGCTTTCAGAGGCCCAAAGGAAAAAAGGTCTGAAATTCAAAGGCTTTCAGAGGCCCAAAGGAAAAAAGGTCTGAAATTCAAAGGCTTTCACAGGCCCAAAAGAAAAAGGTCTGAAATTCAAAGGCTTTCAGAGGCCCAAAAGTTCTGAAATTCAAAGGCTTTCAGAGGCCCAAAAGGAAAAGGTCTGAAATTCAAAGGCTTTCAGAGGCCCAAAAGAAAAGGTCTGAAATTCAAAGGCTTTCAGAGGCCCAAGAGTTCTGAAATTCAAAGGCTTTCAAAGGCCCAAAAGAAAAAAGTCTGAAATTCAAAGGCTTTCAGAGGCCCAAAGATCTGAAATTCAAAGGCTTTCAGAGGCCCAGGATTTTTGAAAAATCTGAAATTCAAAGACTTTCAGAGGCCCAAGAGTTTTGAAAAAGTTTGAAATTCAAAGGCTTTCAGAAGCCCAAGGAACCTTTCTCTCACAATTTTTTTTCAATTTTTTGGTTTTTTTTTCTTTTTTTTTGGAAGCATTTTATTCAAACTTGTTTCCCTTTATCATTATTTAAAGGTTAAAGGAAGATTTTAGTGGGAAAAACTGATTAAAGTTGAATATTCCGAGAAAACCGTATACACAGTACGGTCCAGCCCCGCCCATATTCAAATTACGAGCAAGCCGTGACCGTATGGAAAACACGGGCGAGCCTAGCTCGTATAACCAATACGGGCAAGCCCAGCCCGTGTACCAAATGCGGTTTTACGGAATCCTGTTATATTTTTCCAGTTTTTACATGGTTTGATCACTTTAATTGCTCATCCAAACATACGGTTCACCCAGTGCAAGGCTTCTAAACTGTCCCATAGTGGACTTTGACCTTTTTGCTAAAACACATGTTTAGGAAGGCACATGTACCCTCCAAATTGACACCATACTCAAGAATTTGGTACCCTTTTGTTGCCTCTTGTGTGTACATAGGGTAGGATTGATTCTAAACAGAGTTAGAGACTCTTCCTATGGGCTGCACCAACTTTAGAAAATATGCATATTTTGGGACCAATTTTATCCCGAACCAATGGGCACCATGACACCCCTATGACATGAAAATAATGCAAAACAATAGGATTACCTTGTCACCTTGTTTACCTTCAATATGGCATCCGCATTATGCCCTGGTTTGTAAGCCATGCATACGGCCTTCCCACAATCATACAAACCCATATCCCCACGTAATTGTATACTTTAGCCAAAAACGTGTAACTCCACCTTCAAGCGTAGGGGTTTTGGGTTTTGGCTTAATGGCAACTTAGCACTCAAGCCTAGTGATGACCATAATCCTAGATCCACGTTATCATCACATCATTAGCTCAAAGTTCTAAGGTGAATGTTTTCACTTTCGCTTTCCGAAGTATCGACCTCGTTGCGCCAAGCTACACACATTCGGGTTCAACTTCCTATAGGTTAAGGGTAGGCTGTGTAAAAATAAAAGGTGCACAGTGCATTGTAAAAATAGGTTACATTCACAAGGTCCCAAACCCTTGCCACTCTTTTCGCAGCCATGCATAAACAAACCAAGGCATAATAGGAAATCATATTTAAAATAAACAAGGAAATAAAGCAATCCTATAGCACCTAAAACATGCTCATAAAAAAAATCATCTAATCATGCAAACATATGATCATGTTATACACCCAAAATCATCATGGAGATCATGCTGAAAATTAAAACATGCTATAGTGAAAAAAAATAAGCATGGTTCAGCAAAACGGACCTCCCCTACGCATGTTTGTAGAAACAATCCTATAAATTAAGCATGTTTCTACCCCCATGAATTCTTGAGCAATAATTCAGATTTAAAACATACTCAACATGCTTAAGAACACAAAATGGCAAGCAAATAAAAAAATATCAAAAACATGAACTAAAATACCAAAAGGCTCAAATCCACAAGTCCCCAGCAGAGTCGCCAGTTGTGAGACATGGAAAAAATCAATTTAAATGATTTCCTAATCATCACACGGGATTATATAAAACAAAGAGTCGCCACCATTCAATTTAGGTGTGAATGGACACCAAAATATCAAATAAGCACAAAAGGCAATTTTTAGGGTGAAAATAACCCTCCTAGAAAAACAACCAGAGATGGGTAAGGGGATTAGGTTATGAACAGGGGAAGGTGTTAGGCACCCCTATTCATCCACACAAGGTGGTTGCCAGGCATAGTTCATGTTAAAAATAAAGGAAAAAACTTGCTATAAAAATCACACAAAATCACAAAAAAGGCAAAAATATATGGTTTTTTCATATGAATAGTCTGATTGATCCAGAACTTTCAAATATGATCATACCATTCCTAGGGTTTCATGATCAAAATAAAATTGAGATAAAATCAAATAAACTCAATTTAAAGTGAAAAATCCAAAAATCTGGCTTCAAGTCAAAATTCTAGAAATCTGGAAAAATATGATTTTTATAAAATATTTCAAAATTAAACTTGAATAGTCCAGGACATAGATAAAGCCCAAATTTCACGTTAAATCCAGAAATAAAAACCAAAAATACTCACGTTGATGAAGAACACCAAAAGGGGAGAACTGAGACCGTAGGGTATCCTCTCAATAATGAAAAACAATTTAAAAACCATATCATGAAACCCTATAATTTATTTTCAGGCTTCTGGATTCAGATCTACTATATTGATCATGATAGATCCAAGATCATAGCCTAAAATCACAAAAATCGCAAAAACAGTGCTGTAGGTGCAAAAGTGGCAAAAATCCAAATTTTAGCAAAAAGTGGGGATCTCCTGCTATAAACATCATAGATTCATGTTATTCATTTAGATATATCATAAAAAGCATTAAAACATGATCAGGATATTTAAAACAGCCACATCTCACAGATTAGAGCACATGGGGGTCTACCTTACGGATCCACCTGTTCCCCTTTCCCCTAGCTCTCTCTTCACGTTTTACGGCTAGAGAGACTCTTGAGGTACTTGTAGATAGGTTTGGTTACACAAACACAATCAAAGGCCTTATTCTATGAAAAAAAGAAAAAAACAGATATGGGGTTCTATTCTAGGGATCCACCTGTTCCCCTTTCCCCTAGTTCTCTCTTCACGTTTTACGGCTAGAGAGACTCTTGAGGTACTTAGAGACAAGTTTAGGAATACAAGTACAAAAGATGGCCTTATTCTACAGCAATAGAGATGACCCTATTACTTCTAGAATTGAAGACAGAAAATAAAAAGGGATAGGGGACTTACCTGGATTGAGCAGGCAAGCAGTAGGAGTTCTTTCTCTTCTCTTGGAGCTTCTTAGAATTCCTTGGACTCAAAATTTCGTGGCCTTTTGCTTGAGGAAAGGCCCTCTATTTATAGGAAAGCACAGGGGTATGGTTGGTCCAAGGTTTGGCAAGATAGAGTTTCAGTTTAAATTAAATATAAGATAATGCCTATCCATAGCCAACCAAGGTAGCTTCAGCGAATAAAATACGTAATTCGCTCATTTAAAGATATATTGGACTAAAGATAAAGCTCGAAAATCGAGAGAAGGACAAAACTCGCACGTGTCTTTAGTGACCGTAAATGCACTACGGTCCAACGGTGACCGTATAGTTTCCATGGGCGCGCCTGACCGTAGATTGATTTCGAGCGCGACCGGCCCGTGAATGAAATACAGGCAAAGCCTATTTATTCAATTTTTATGCATTTTTGACCTGTTTTAAGCTCTAATTACATGTTTTTATTATTTTCTCATTTGGCAGTGCAATTTGGGGTGTCTACAATCAGCTATCATTAACTCAGTGCTAATGTGCTCAATGATCACTTTCTTTTCTTTGATACGTTCCCTTATGGCTAAGTACTTAATGTCGATGTGTTTACTTTGACTTCCATTTTTGTTGTTCTTAGCCATAAAAACAGCAGCTGAATTATTGCAATATATTCTCAATGGCCTTGAGATAGAATCCATAGTTCTAAGCCCAGAAATGAAACTCTTAAGCTATACACCATGTGAGGTAGCCTCAAAACAAGAGACGAACTCGGCTTCCATAGTGGAAGTGGCAATCAAAGTCTGTTTGGCACTCCTCCATGATAAAGCTCCACCGGCCATCAAAAAAATGTATCCTGATGTTGATTTGCATGAATCAATACAGCCAGCTAAGTCAGAATCTGAGTAGCCAATTACTTCCAGATTGTCTGTCTGTTTGTATATAAGCATGTAGTCTTTGGTTCCTTGAAGTTACCTCATTACTTTCTTTGCAGCTCTCCAGTGGTCTAAACCTGGATCACTCTGATATCGTCCCAACATTCCCATAGCAAATGCAATGTCAAGTCTTGTGCAGACCTGAGCATACATTAGGCTTTCGATAGCAGAAGCATATGGAATGTTCTTCATTTGTTCCCTTTCAAGGTCATTCTTCGAGCATTGGCTCAAATTGACCCTATCACCCTTCACAATGGGAGCTACACTTGGTGAGCAATCCTTCATCCGAAATCTCTTTAAAACTTTATTAATATAGGTTTCCTGAGACAGACCCAAGATACCTCGAAATCTGTCTCTATGGATCTTTATGCCAATGACATAAGATGCCTCACCCATATCCTTCATATCGAAATTTTTAAAGAAGAATTGTTTCACCTCATGCAGCAAACCCTTATCATTGGTTGCTAGTAAAATGTCATACACATATAAAACAAGAAAACAGATTTTACTCCCACTGACCTTCTGGTATATACATTGATCCATAATGTTTTCTACAAAACCGAATGAAGAAATTACATTATGGAATTTCAGATACCATTGGCGGGATGCTTGTTTTAAACCATATATGGATTTCTTGAGCTTGCGAACCAATTGCTCACCATTACTAGAGGGGAATCCTTCAGGTTGTTTCATGTAAACCTCCTCCTCTAGATCTCCATTGAGAAATGCCGTTTTCACATCCATTTGTTGCAACTCTAAGTCAAAATGGGCTACTAATGCCAAAATAACGCGCAAGGAATCTTTCTTAGATACAGGAGAAAAAGTCTCCGTGTAATTGATTCCTTCTTTCTGAGTGAATCCCTTAGCAATGAGTCTTGCCTTGTATCTCTCAATGTTGCCCAATGAGTCTTTCTTTATCTTAAAGACCCATTTACATCCAATGGCTTTTACACCATTAGGCAACTCAACAAGATCCCAGACTCCGTTACTCTTCATAGAATTCAACTCTTCATGGCATTGTACCATAATTCTAATTCTTTGCAACTATTGGCTTGTGAAAAGAACTCAAGATCATTTTCAGCTCCAATGTTGTAGTCAGATTCTTGCAGATACACAACATAATCATCAGGAATTGCTGATCTCTTTGGTCTAATAGATCTTCTTAATGTTGTACCATCGTATTCCTGAGAAGTAGGTGGTTCAACTTGTTGTTCAAAAGTGCTTGGAAACTCTTGAACTACTTTGTAGAACCCCGACCCGGATTTTACTTTAATTATTCAGTTTAATTACTTAAAGTGTGATTATTAGGCTAATTAAGTACTTGTGTTATGAAGGTGAGGTGGATGTGGATCAAGCTTAAGGAATTAGGGGAAATCAAATTGATCTCTATTGAAGGTTATTAAGGTAAGCTTAGATAATGTTATTTCTCAATTTCAATTGGCTAAGGTACCCTCCCGAATAACACTAGAAGTACACCTATACATTATCCAAGGTACCTCCCAAGTGTACCCAAATTCTCCCCTAAGAGTACCTAAAGTAACTCTTAAGAATACTCAAGGTACCTCTCAAGTGTACTTTGAGTGTCTCCCAAGAATACCCAAATAACCTCTTAAGTGTACTCAAGGTACCTCACTTTTATACTTAAGGTACCCCCATTGTATGCCCCAAGTACACCTAAGTATTACCCAATGTACCCCCATTGTATGCCCCAAGTACCCCAAAGTATTACCCAAAGTACACCCAAGTATTACCCAAGGTACCCCACTGTTTCACCTAAGGTATCCTACTTTAATTGCCTAAGGTACCCCTGTGTTTGCCTAAGGTATCCCCTTGTGTTTACCTAAGGTACCCCTGTGTTCATCTAAGGTATCCCCTTGTGTTTGCCTATAGGTACCCCTGTGTTTACCTAAGGTATCCCCTTGCATTGCCTAAGGTACCTCACATGTATACCTAAAGTACCCCCTTATATTACCTAAGGCACCTCACTCATATTGGCTAAGGTACCCCACTGTTTTGCCTAAGGTACCCCATTCGAATACCTAAAGTACCTCCTAATTATATTTAAGGTACCTCACTTGTATTGCCTAAGGCATCCCTTTATTTTAACTAAAGTACCCCACTATTTTACTTAAAGTACCCCCTTGTTTACCTAAGGTACATTCCCTTATATAGCTAGGGTACCCCTTTTGTATAGCTAGAGTACCCCCTTATATTACTAAGGTACATCCCTTACATTACCTAGGGTATATCCTTGTATTTCCTAGAAGTACTCCACTCATATAAGTAAGGTACCCCCACTGTTTTACCTAGGGTACACCCCCTATATAGCCAAAGTACCCCCTTTGTCTCACTAAAGTAACTCATATATAGGTAAGGTAACCCCCCACTGTTTTCCCTAAGGTATAGCCCCTTATATAGCTAAGGTACCCCCTCTTGTAGCTAAGGTACACCCATTCTACAACTCAAGTAACCCTCTTATATTATTAAGGTACGCCCCTCATGTTACCAAGGGTACACCTCCTTGTATTTCCTAAAGGTACCCCCTGTATAACTAAAGCACACCCCTCAATAATCAAGGTACCCCTCCTCAATATAACAGAGGTACACCTCCCAAGCATTCCTAAAGCATGCCTTTTGAAGTGGCTAAGGCAAACACCCCACTTAACACTAAGGTACCCCACTTAATACTAAGGTACCCTACTCGAATAACACTAAGGTACCCCTGGTATGCCTTAGGTACACCCTAGGGTTTAGTTGAATAAAAGCTTTGTTTAGGGGCAGATTTGAAAGACCAAAAGCTTGAGCATATAAAAGGATGCCCTAATTTCTAATTAAGTGTTTGAAAATACTTCCTCTTATCTTGATCGTATAGAACAAGAGAGAGAGTTGTGGGAGCTTGCTTCAAAGCTTCAAGAAGAAGGAGAAGAAGAGGAGAGCAAGGAGAGGAGGTTGCTTCTCCATTAACAAGTAAGTAGCAAACCCTTTCAAAAAAAAAATGAATTACAAAATTCGTATTCTCTCTCTAGGGTTTGATTTATTTGAAGGAATGATCTTGCATGTTGCTATTCACTTCTAAAATTCGTAGGTTTTAATTGTATGATGATCTTGGTTATTTTTCTATTGATTTGCCATGTTCTCCCAACTCTATTGATCCTATTTTATATTAGGGTTTGAGATTTGTGTTTTGAATGAGGTTTCATGTGTTTGATTTATGTTCATGTAGATTTGAGATGAATCTTTGTTTCAGAAAATGTTTTTAAGTGTGTTGGGATGTTTTGTGATCACCCACGTTGATATTGGAAAGGTTGGAAACGATTTCTATGAGTTGCGTGTTGAAAATAGCCAAAATTTTGTAATAACCCGAGCCGGCGATTAATCCTGAGCCAAGACCCCCCAAAAATCAGATTCTGTTCGAATAAATCGCGAAACAGGATTAATCGCCCAGGGCTAATCGCGACCTTAGCGCGCGAACGTTAAACTGTAGCGCGCGCGCGCGCGTCGACCCTGTTTTAAGCCTGAGCGCGACCCTGTTTTAAGCCTGAGCGCACGAACCTTTAGCCTCAACGCCCGAACATTGAACTAATCGCCCCTGGGCGATCAATCCAGGGGCTAATCGTGGACCCTGTTTCTAGAGTTGTTCATCCTTTTTCTCTCCAACCCTTTCTCAAACAACCCAAGCCTCTCGCACAGCACCCTTATTACATGAAAGACATTTAAGTAAATGTCCTGTGTATTTATTGCTCCATTTACTTAAGTCTTTACATGTAAATAAGGTTTTACCCCCCATTTGGAACCAATAAAAATACTCTCAAGGCCCAATTCCCAACCAATAAAAAGTCAACTTTTCAGTTTGTGCCTAAATTTCCAGATTTCCCGATTTTCAAAAATGGCCACTTTTTGAGTTTGATATCCAAATGAGTGATTCCGAAACCCAGAAAATTCTAGATGATTTGTATACCCTCCAATAGACTACAACCAGAATTTGAGCCCCAAACTCCTTGTAGATTTGTTTAGAAAAATTCGATACCGAAAAGTCAACGTTTTCAACCAGACTTGGAATATTTTTTTAGGTCCAAAACTTTTTGTCTCGGAATCCATTGAATTTTGGTATGGGGACTTATGTGGGATTCCTATGATCATCCCACTCATCAAAAATGTGTTTTGAGGATTTCATGACCTTCGTTTCGATTGGCTTGGATTTATGAAAATGATGTTGAAAAACTCTTATATGATTTGGCAAGGCTTTGACTTATGGTTTTGTTGGCGGTGGATGGGGAATTCCACTTGGCCTTGGTTGATGTGATAGTGGATGGGGAATTCCACTTGGCTTATGTTGTGATTTGGCGGTGGATGGGGTATTCCACTTGGCCTTGGATTGAACACTGGTTCTGGATTTGATTTGATTGGTTTGTTTTGAGTTGTGAGTCATCTAATTGGACATTGTTCTTAGTGTGGATCCACAGTGAGTCTAGTAGTGTGCTGGTGTTGGCTTGTTAGCGTTAATTTCCCTTGTCCATGTAGGTTTCCACTGTGGGGAATTAGTGAGGCCCTCTCGGGGAACAGAGGTGCTGCGGCAACCACCCGTCGCAGGGAACCGGCGGGAGTTCTTGTGATTCATATGGTTTGGTTCGGCAGTGGATGGGGCATTCCACTAGCCTTGATTATTACTTTGGTTGTCACTTGCCAACCCATACGTGGGTGCTCCGCATGCTGAGATGTCCCTAGCTAGGCTTCTCTCTGTAAGTCGTGTAGGTGGCAAATGGATAGTGGACATTAACCTAATTTAGAGACACGCCAACTCACGAGTCCTAATAAGACATACTTGCAGTATTCAATTGTAATTGTTGAATTGATTTCATATATTATTTGATTGAGATGCTTTAACTTGAGATTTACATTTTATATTTGTGAATGTGATCATGATGTTATAAAACTGCATAAACTGTTTCTATCCATGCATGTTTGCTGCTTACTGGGACTTTAAGTCTCACGCGTATTTTGTTTTACTGGATTTGTTTTCAGATCCTCCCGGTGAGCCACGCATAGAGGGAGATCCAGACTATAGACCCGAGGACTACTATTACTACCCACAGTAGGATCCTCTTTATGACGATGTATTTTGGTTTGGGAAATTTTTAAATGGGATGTAAATAATATTTTTGGACTTACCCCTTTTGGAAGATATCTTTTGTATATGTCTGTATATTGGGAAGGAGCTTGAGAGCAATTAGATGTCTTAGTTGTATTTTGTATGCACAGATATTATGTTTTGGAGATTATAATACAGGAAATCTTTTGCTGGATGGAAAAATTTTTATTCCATGCTTCTTTAGTTATGCACTCTGATAATTACATTGTAATTGCCCAGGAAATTGTGTTTATCAGGTTTTATTGGGCCCATGGGTAGGTCTCGGGTACGGGTTGGTGCTGTGATAGGGCAGACCCGGATCTGGGGCGCTACATACTTGATCTACTGGAATGTCGTCAGCAACTTGTGGAACTTCAATGATTGGTTGTTCAACACCAATTTGTACTTGAGGGGTGCTGTAAACAATAACCAATCTATCACTTGAGGTGGAAGGTTGAGATTCTAAATGATCCTTCTTAGAAACTATGTTCCTGGTTTGATCGCTCCCATTGATCAAGTATTTTCAAGAAACTTTACATTTCTTAATTCCACAATCCTAGTGCTGTGAGATGGACAATAAAATCTGTAACCTTTAGACCTATCAGCATATCCAATGAAATACCCACTAATGGTCCTTGGGTCCAGCTTCTTCTCTTGTGGATTATAAATCCTCACTTCAGACGGGCATCCCCAAACGCGCATATGTCGCAAACTCGATTTCCAACCTTTCCATAATTCAAATGGAGTTTTAGGAACAGCATTGGTTGGAACTCGGTTTAATATATACACTGCCATCTTAAGTGCTTCAGTCCACAAGGATTTAGGAAGATTTGAGTTGCTAAGCATACTCCGCATCATGTCCAATAATGTTCGGTTTCTTCTTTCTGCTATACCATTTTGGTCCGGTGAACCAGGCATGGTGTATTGGGCAACAATCCCATGCTCTTGAAGAAACTTTGCAAATGGCCCAGGTGCTTGTCCATCTTCTGTGCATCTCCACCTCTATTTGATCTTAAGATCTTAATTTGCTTACCGCATTGTTTCTCTACTTCAGCCTTAAAGATCGTAAAGACATCTAATGCTTCATTCTTGTTATAAAGCATGTAGAGATACATATATCGTGAGTAATCATCTATAAAGGAGATGAAGTAGTTCTGACCATGTGAGTCCATGTCTGGACTACAAATATCACTATGTATGATCTCTAATATGTTCGAACTCCTTTTGGCACCTTTCTTTGACTTGTTGGTCTGCTTTCCCTTTATGCAGTCCACACAAGTCTCAAAATCAGTAAAATCTAGAGTATTAAGTACCCCTTCATTTACTAATCTTTTAATTCTTTCTATGGAGATATGACCTAATCTCCAGTGCCATAATTTAGAGGAATCCTCATTAATAACACATCTTTTAGTGCCAGTGTGAACATGCATTGAATCATAAGTGGCATTGCTTTGTAAATTAATGCAGTAAAGACCATCAGACAAAGTACCATTCCCAACACAATCAGATTTATAAAATAAACTGAAAGATGTTCCTGAAAATTAAAGGAATATTCAAAAGGTACAAGCCTTGAAACTGAAATCAAGTTTCTAGAAAAGCTTGGAACATAAAAGGTCTTTTCTAACTTTAAAACAAAGCCACTACTTAAAATTAAATAGCAAGTTCCTATAGCTTCCACATGCGATGTAAAATCCCAGATTTTAGTAATAAATAAATCAATAGACTAATTGGTTAATAATACGCAGGAGATGAGATTTTGGTTTAACCCGGAGGAGTTCATGATGAACCGGAGATGATATGAGAGCCTATATAAGGTGAGTTCATGATTATGGACTAAGTATTATTTTAATATAATAATTATTTGTGCTATGGTTTATATTAGTAAGAACTAATTAGAAATAAAATAAAGATAAACCATAGGGGGAGTGGTCGAACCCAAGGAAAGTGGGTTGACCCAAAGATTAGTTGGTTTAAGGTTAAAAGCTTGATTGTAAAATTGGTTTAATGAAGAAGGGTATTTAAGTAAAAGGATTTAAAACAATAAAATAACCTAGCTAATATTGCATGGAGTGATTCACGTATAAGCCCAGAAGAGCAGCTGCACGTTTCTCTTGCTTCCTCTATTCTTCTCCTAGTTTCCTTGTGACTAAACCAAACCCTAAACAACTTGTTGGAGCCATCTTACAGAAGGAAAAGAGAGGATTTTCATGCATAGAAACTCAGGTAAGAGCAAGTTAAAAAAAGTTCTGTTTTTTAGAGATAAAAGTGTTGTTAGGTTCCTAAAATGGTGATTTCTTAACCCAGACGTGATCGAGGCTTGTTGTGATCGTTGTAAGAGTGATATTTCGTTGCTTTTAGAGAAGGTTTAAGTCCTAGAACTAGGTAAGTAGTCCCTTTGACGCTTGCATAAAATACAAATTCGTGTTTAGACGATATACATGGTTAATCGATGATTTGATGCGTTGTTTTTGTTATTTATGATGTTTTAATTGTTGGGAATTGTTCTAGCATGTTTATAAAGTATTTTAGAATGATTTAGAATGGTTTTGATGCATTGAATATTGAGTTGTGGACTTTTTGTTGAATTTCACAAAGTTACAGATTTTTCACGTATCGGGCCGCCTTAGCAGTCGCTTAAGCGCCCTATGCATTTATTCCAAAACCCGAGAGCAATTTTACCCAGATTGAACTGTTGCTAGAATAGTCGCTCGAGCGACCTACCCAGAAACAACCTATTGTGTAAGGCCGATTAAGCGCCCTTGGCCGCTCGAGCGACCAGTCTGTTAGATTTTTGGAAATTGGCTTTTCAACCTAGTTTTCACTATGGAAGTGTTTTTATCCAATTTTAACCTATGTACCATTAAGATTGAGGTATTTGGGAATTGCTTGCACTGACGGATGTTTAAAAGTCAATTTTATAAAGATTTTGGGTAGATGTTTCTAAAGAGGGACTTTTACTTGATTGCATTGTTCCAAAAGATTTTACTTTTAACCAAGGTTGGTTTTGTGAGTTCATACATCTGTATTTAGGTGATATGAAGGTATTTTGTGTATCTATGGAGTTGATACACATTCGGGACATACTGGCCATTTGAAACCTGAAGTTTTGGACATATGACTTGGTACATTCTGTTTTGGTTTTGGGTCACTGGTGTGACAAGGCTGGTGCCTGATTTATTGTTTCCCGCATGGGCGGATTTGGTTATGCAGATAAGGTTATGCATTTGGTGGGTGTTATTGAGAAGTATGTCCATTAACCTGGTTGGTTTTTCTCACTGTTGAGTGGGCTTAGTAGTTATATGGATCCATAGAATAGCTAGTAAGTGAAATGTGTATTAGAGGGGTTTGAATTATGTGTCTGAGGCATTCCATCATCTCTAGGATGGTACCGCTCCTGGATTGGTCGGTTGCTACGTTACCCACTCCTGGATTGGTTGGGCCGTACATGCTAACTCATGGTTGGGTTCTTCCATTGGTGTTGAATAGCCAGACTACAAGGTGGCTGGTCCATCGTAATTCGGTTAGGTAGCATACTGGCACATGTCTACTCTCTTTTTCTGGTATACTATTTCATGAGTCCCATGAGGTGGAAAAATTGTATTTCATTGTTGTCTTGAATCTTATTGTAATTATTCTTGTTAAGCGTTGCATATTTTATTGTGGTCAACTATTTGCATGATTGCTTACTGAGATGTTGTTTCTCACATTATTGTTTTATCGGTTTTGTTTTCAGATATTCCTGGAGAGGACGTTGCTGGGGTAGAGACTCCAGGGGATTACTGTGATTACAAGGAAGAAGACTATTTCATTCCTGTGTAGGTCTAGGAGGACATGGAGAGATATTTAGATTTATTTTCTTAGGAATTAACTTTAGTATTTTATTTGAGGATTTTAATGTCATTTGAAGGATTATTAGTATCTTTATTCCACACCCCTAGTGGATGTTATTTATTTTATTTAGTTGAACCTTTCCAGACTTTATAGATGAAATATTAATGGATTATTTTGGTGGTTTAATTCCGCGCTTCTTGAAAGATGTTTTTATTTCCGCACTCTGATATAATAAATGAAATTGTTTAAGTCTGGAATATTTGTTTTGGGTCATTTTCCCTAACGAACCAGATTTGGGTTTATGTGATTAAATAAACCTGGATCCGGGGCGTTACATGAGAGCCTATTTTGTTTCCTGATAAGATGTTTTGCTCACTTCCCACTGGCTTCCTTAGGTTTTACAAACCCTTCAAGGAATTCAAAATGTAGATTGTTGATCCAGAATCAATCCACCATGTGTTAATATTGACATTAACCATATTAGATTCATAGCTAACAAATGAGGTTGGATTACCTTTGTCCGCAAGCCATTTCTGAAATTTGACGCATTCCTTCTTCATGTGTCCCTTCTTTTTACAGAAGAAACACTTGGAATCTTTCTTGATACCAGCTTGGGGAGGTATTTTACCTTTCCCTTTCTGATTGGCTTGTAGTTTGCCCTTTCCACGCGTTGCCAGCATTGCACTTTCTCCCTGTTCCATCACCAGTCTTCCTTCCTCTTGAACACACATGGTCATGAGTTCATTAATTGACCATTTATCTTTATGTGTGTTGTATGAGATTTTGAAGGGTCCGTATTAGTGCGGAAGGGTGTTCAGGATGTAGTGCACTAGGAAGGAGTCCGACATTTCAACCTCAAGTTTCTTCAATTGAGCCACGATGTCCCTCATTTGCATGATGTGCTCACGCACACCTCTCACACCGGTGAGCTTTTGGGATGAGAGCTTCATGATTAGGGTGCTTGCTAGTGCCTTGTCTGAAGTGATGAATTGGTCATCAATGGCTTTCAGCAAGTCTTGGACCTTTTCATGTTGATCAACAAAACCACGAATACCAGTAGAAATTCTTGTCTTAATGAACATCATGCTGAGGCGATTAGATCGCTCCCATCGTTCATAAAGCGTCATGTCCGCTGCAGTGCTGGTATTAGTGAGTGCAGGTGGTTCATCTATCCTAATAGCATAGTCTATGTCCATCCACCCTAAATGAAGAAGAATTCTCTCCTTCCAGACTTTATAGTTGTCTCCCTTAAGTTCAAGGATATCACAACGAATATCAGAGAAATTTGCAGGTTGTACAACTGCATAAAATTATAGATTACATGCTTATGTTAAAACTGAGGTCTAAATAAAATTTCATGCTTTACCAATGTAAATCATGCTTAAAAATTGAATCTAATGACATAAAAAATTCTTGTGGGCTAAATTTTTAATTCAAGTAGATTCAATTATTCTTTATGACAGAATTTGATATACATTTTCTAACTTAGATCGAACTTTATGATAAAACTATCAAATTATTTAATTCATAATTCCTGTGGGTAAGTTATGAATAACTTGATATTTTATCCTAACTAATAATATAAATATAATAAAGAATTCCTGTGGGATAAAATTTATTATATTCAGTATAATTAATTACAATTAATGTCTAATATTCTTTATGTGATCTAAAATCAATCATAATATATAATTTTTTTTAATTAAAGATGCCGTGGCTATTCTTTAATTAATTAAAATTATATGGATCACTAGACATTAAAACGCATAAAGACTAACTTAATATGAGAATAATCACGAATTACATAATTTTAACTAATACTAACATGTTATTTATTATACACAAAATATTCTCATAATATATAAATATTGCATAATGAAAACTATAATATTATGCATAACATTTAATTCACCAAAAAATTGCATGTATTAATATAGAGTAGAAATAATCAATTCATGCAACTAAATACGAGCATAGAGATAAATTTGCACAACAATTAACAAATTGCATATAATTAAATTAAAAAGCATATGCATAAAAGTTTGAGCAAATCTTATATGTGTGCCTAGCCAAACCAAATTAAGTATTTAGACATTATATAAGCACACAAATTCTGGTCTAAAAGGGTCTGTGCCCACCCAAATTTCTTCCTCTTTGGAGGGGTTGAGAAGAGAATCTTAGCAGCAGTCATAAAGTCAAGGTGAAAACGACAGGAGTCTAATTGCTATTCTCCATACCATCTAAAGGTGAAAATGATACGTCATCAAGATGGTCGTCTTCAACCTCCAAATTTTGCAAACCCACATTGCCAATCTCCAGCCAAAAAACAGAGACAAACAGAGCAAAAAAAAAAAAAAAATCAAGGCAAAGAATAAAACCTGCTCCGATACCAAATGTAAGAAACCCAACAATTCTAATTATGAGGAATAAACACTTAGAACTGAATATGAATAAACTTAAAACTGAATTGTAAAGGCTTAAGGCCAAGGAATCTGTACCTCCAGCCCTTGACGTTCTTCACGTTGCTGCTTCGTTCTCTCGATATTTGGCACTTCCAAACTCTAATCACTCTCTTTAGATGGTGTAAGACTGAAGGGGATTGAGTGTATTGAGTTTGGGGACCAAACAGATTATTTATAGCCAAGCTTCCATCAAGCTTTTCAGTGGCTATGTGTTCAATGCTTCAGATCAAGATGGGCACATTCTAACCGCTCCATGAATTGTGGACCACTTTCCATTGCTGAAATCAAGGGACGCGAATCTTAAAACGAAGAGACGTGATTCTTCGTGAAATACTTTTAAAATGAAGAGACTTAACTCCTAAAATGAAAGGACGCAACTGTAGACACCCCAAAATTGCACGATTTTTGATAAATCTTGAAGGAGAGAAATATTTTATTGGAATTTTCAATTCTTTGCATTGGGTTTGAGATACTTAACCCATTTGAATCCAAAACCGAAAAGGAAAAGGCCTGAATTCAATATTTTGTGCAAAGTCAAACTTTTTCCGGTTGAATTTTGTTGACTTTTGACCCTAGAAAATGAAATATTTTTTAAAGCCAGATTTCAAGATAATTTTTCCTGGTAATCAAGTTTTTAGCCATGTTATTACATAAAAGAATTTTTTGAGATTTTAAATCTTGACGAATACCTTGGTTTTAACATGTTGAATCTTTTTACCGAACCTGAAAAATCGAAATTTTGCCTAGAACTGGAAAGTTGACTATTTATTCACTTGGAATTTGAGTCTGGAACTATTTTTAATGGATTCAAATGGGGGGGGGGGGGTGTTTGTTTATTTACATGTAATATCTTAAGTAAATGGAGATTAAAAAATACGAGGACATTTACTTAAATAATATTACATGTAAATAAGTATTGCCTGTGTTAAAATTCGGAAAAAAAGCTTCTTTCCTTGTATCCGACAGATAATGTCGGATACAAAACATCTTTATTGTATTCGACAGATAATGACGGATACAAAAGATCCTTATTGTATCCTACAGATAATGTCGGATACAATAGGTTCCCTTGTATCCGACCTGAGTTGTCGGATACAAGGTTTTTGCTCAAAATTAGGGTTTTCCGAGAGTTTTCACTTTTTACCATCATATCCTTCATTAAAGGAGTAAAAATCTCGGAAATAGCCTTAGGGTTAAAGTTGGTGGACTCTAGACATCATTTTATGTCTACCATCATACAAACCCTAACCCTAGCCTTTGCCTATAAATAGGAGGCTCCTCCTCAAGCAAATGGCCAATAAGTTGGAGATTGAAGAGCTTCGAGTGAAGAAGGGAACTGCTGCCGCATTGCTCCCAGAACCCAGGTAAGCCTAAAACCTTCTTTAATTTTTCTGTCTTACATTCTAGGTTTAGTTCTCTTCTTCTACCTTTCTATAGAATAAGGCCTAATATGTGTGTATGAAAACCCTTCCTCTACTCAAAGTACCTCGAGACTCCCCCTAGCCGTAAAACGTGAAGGCGGAATCTAGGGGAAACGAGACTGAGGATTGATCCTAGTGTTAGAACCTTGTTGAATAAGCCTTTTGATTCTATGAAAACCGTTTCATATTCAAAGTACCCCAAGATTATCTCGAAGAACCGTTAAACGGCGAGAGAGAACTAAGGGAAACGAGAATGGAACGGAACCCTAGGTTGTTCTAAAACCCCATTTGATTGATATGAATGCATGCTATATGTTATTATATTATTGAAGAATGGATTTTTACACACACACACACACACATAGCACTTGTTTTGTCGGATTCGGCTTATATTTCGGATTTATTGCATTCATTGTGATAGATCTGGAATAAATAGCCCCAAACAATTCTGAGATATGTCTTATTGGTTTTCAACATGATTTCAAGCAAGTATTGAAGACCTCTAGGTCTAACCTCTCGGTTTTGGGCACTTTTGCTCAATTTTGGGGTTTTTGGCATATTCTTTCCAATCGGAGAGAATGGTGAGCCAAACCTGTGCCCCATTTCTTCTTAGAGGTTCTTCAATATCTTTTTAAAATGATTTTGATTTATCTTGCACGGATTCCACACACCTTATCACTGTTTTGAGTTGATTTTCTTTAAAAATGCTTAACTTGACAACAGTTGTACCCCAACTTCGGACACTCGTAATTTCATCATCCGGATGAATTTTGGAGTGATTCTAGAGCCATGTGAAATTTGAGGCTGTCTAGTTTATGCCTGCAAAATTTCATCAATTTTTCTCAAGTGGATTTTTGACACCTGTCAGTCGAAGTTGATAGGCCAATTCAGGCCAAATTGTGGAACCTGTCACTTCGATTGAGCGCCATGTGTTCGTTTTAAATCCGATTCGAGTGATTTTTGTTTATGTGTTTTTCTTTGGAAGTCTAATTTCAAACCTAGTTGGTTTCATAGTTTTTTGACTCCATTTGTGTCGTGGGTAACAGATTTACTCAGAACTGCTCAACAACACTTTTCTGGGTAAATCTGTGATCTTCGGGGCCTGTTCGTGGGGTCACCCAAGGCACATCCGAGTGAATTTTTGTATGAGGCTAGTTTCATTTGAAAGATGGCTCTACATACTTAATTCATTCCAAATTTCACGGATTTATATGGAGCCAATTTTCTAAATGAATTTCCAAAGTTGCCTCCTTATCACTTTTAACTATCTCCAGCAGCAGATTTCAAAGGAGAATAATTCATAGGATTTTAACCGGATTTGATTGAAAATTTGCATAAGTCTTCTATTTATCATAATCTTTCAAATGGATTTGGTTTGATTCAATTTAAACAAGATTTGAATGATTTCAAGACAAATGGCTCTATCTTTTACCAAAATTTCCGGATTTGACTCAACTTGGTTTTGTGCAATTTTTGCTTTGATTTCCATCTATTGGTGATATTCCAGAAGTGATATTGACATAAAAGAGGATCTGGAATTCATTTGGATTTCTCATGTGAAGGTATCACACATTTGTTTAATCCTTTTTCAAGGTTTTTTATTATTTTAGCAAGCTTTCTCATTTTTTAGCATGAACAACACTTGGCAACCACCTTGTATGGGTGAATGGGGGTGCCTAACACCTTCCCCCGTTCATAATCTAATCCCCTTACCCATCTCTGGATTTGATTTTCAAGTAGAGTTATTTTTACTCTAGTATTTGCCTTTTGCTTCTTTTTTTGATGATTTTGGTGTCCATTCACATCCAAAAATCTGAATGGTGGTGACTCCCCCATTTTGTTGAGCCCGTGTGTTGACGGAGGGGAATCATCGCAGTGATTTTTCCATGTCGCACAGCGACTCTTCGTGAGAAACGGTTAACATTCTCCCATTTGGTCCACAATTCTTATTGGGTTTCAGGATGCTAGAGATAGAGACGCCATTCTCGGTAGTCAACCATGGGTGATCAACTCTTCGCTGTTGCTGATGGAAAAAATCCAGGAAGAAGAGGAAGCTGCTACTCATATCTTCAAATCCCTGGTTATGTGGATGAAAATATTAAATCTCCCCAAGAAATATTATGATGAAAAGATCATCATGGATTTAACTAATATTTTTGGTGTTGGCCTGGCGGTGGAGATTGAAGATGATGACCTAGCTTCCAAGGAGGTCTCCGTGAAAGCCCAGCTCCCCTTGGATTGTCCAATCCCTTCAGGAATCCTCTTTGAGATTAATGCTGGAGCTACGGTTTGGCTTGACTTTAAATTCAAAAACCTTCCTTCCCTTTGTTTCTCCTGTGGTCTCATGGGCACTCTATTATAAATTGTTCTAACCCTTTTGTGTGCAAGCTAGGTGATACTGTTTCTCAGGATCATAGGAAATATTCTGGTGAGCTTGCGATCCCTATGCGACACAGAAGAAACCCCTTGAACAAGACTGCCATGAAAGCTGCTTCTAACTTGGTGAGTCGTGATCCGGGTCATGAAGCGTTGGGACAAAGACCGAGTCGACTCATGGATGATTCAGACAGCATGAGGAGTCATCATAACACGTCTCTGATCCCTAAAAAGATGTGACGCTCAGCGAACCCGAGGTCAGCTCATCAGATGGTCTCGGTTTGTGCGCTTCCGAGTCTGCAGCAGATTCAAATTTTGGTTTGATTGTGGCCGGGTCCAACGACTCTATTTTTAATAGTAGTCCGCAGTGGGCTAGGCCCAACCTCCTATTTTCTAACTTTTTCAAATTTGGGGCCAGCTCTCCTATCTTAGGCCCAAGCATAACCCTTCAGGTGTTGCCCCATCTTACTATCAACGACTTAGGCCCCTCTAAGCCCAATGGTACCCCTTCTAATCCTAGTCTGGTCCGGTGTAAGCCCAAGCCTTGTAATTCTAAACATAAAACCTTGTCCCATGAGCCCACTATGTCTAACCCCAAGTCTGCTTGCTTCAAGCCCTGGATTAGAGAGACCACCCTACTGGACAGAGGGGGAGAGAGTGTCGACTCCCCCCTCAGAAAGAAAAGAAAGGCTTCATCAGTGCAGATTTGCGACTTGAGCGAAGTTGACACCGGACAGTGCAATTTTCTCTCCCCCCCCCCCCCCCCCCCCCACTTCGCCGGCTGTTCTCAGCCGGATTCAAATAGATGAAGCTAATTGCCTGGAATTGCCGGGGTTTGGGTCGAGCCCCAGCAAGGCTTCATCTGCGGAGCCTTATTCGTGTTAATCGACAGAATGCCATTTTCCTCTCAGAAACTCTCATGGATAATATTAAGTCTGCAAGATACATTAAAGGGATGGGATTCCCGAATTTTTTGTGGCAACCGGCAGAAGGCAAAGCCGAAGGATTTTGGATTTTGTGGGATACATCTTGCTCTATCACTATCCAGGAAACTCAGTGCTGGTGTGTGCATACCAGCATCAAGAGTGGAAAAGGTGAGTTTTTTTTATCTTACTTTTGTTCGTGCTAGTTCTAACATCCTGGTGCAAGAAATGCAATGGGAAAAGCTAAGAAGATTAGCTACCAGGAGTAGCAATGCTCGGTGTGCCTTAGGGGACTTCAACGTGGTGAGATTCATTACTGAGAAAAGAGGAGGGAATCAAATTCATCAAAGGAAAGTTGAACTCTTTTCGAAGTTCATCAATGAAGGTAATCTAGTGGACATCCCTAGCAAAGGAATGAAGTACTCATGGTGTAATGGCCGAATGAGGGGTGGCAGAATAAGGGAGAGAATCGACAGAGTTTTGGCCTCTACAGATTGGATCCGTCAATTCCCCAACTCCACTCTATGGCAGGATCCAATAGTTGGTTTAGACCACGCCCCTCTCTTTCTAACTCTCTACAACAGTTTGAGGAAAAGGAACAGGGTGTTCCGGTTTGAAAATTTTTGGGTGGAAGAACCAGGATGTGACAGTATTATTAAGGATAGATGGAGGTCAAGTGGAGACAGCATGACAAGGAAACTATCCCATTTAAAGTACTGCATGACGGATTGGAACAGAGATTCAGTTGGAGATGTTAACAAAAGGGTTCTGACGATCTATAATGCTTTAAAGGATATTCAAAAACAATTGGAGATCAAAGATGACCACTGTCTGGAGAGAGAAGAAATAGGACTTCACATGGAATACATAGCAGCTCTCAAAGCACAAGAAAGTTTCTGGATGCAAAAATTGAGAATCAGCTGGGTCAAAGATGGCGATCTCAACACTAAATTTTTTCACATTTCCACCATCAACAGGAGACACAAAAATAATATCATGTCGATCAGGAATGAGTGCAATGAGGATATCACAAATCCGGCAAAAGTTGAAAAAACTTTCTTGAATTATTTCATGAATGTTTTCATGGATGATGGCAAGGACAGAAACTTCTCTTTAATGTCCCACATTGAGCCAAGAATTTCTCAAGCAGAAAACGAGCAGATATCCAGACCAGTATCAGACCAGGAGATCTGGACAGCAGTTAAAAAATTGGGAGCATTGAAGAGCCCAGGCCCAGATGGATTTCAAGGAATATTTTATCAGACGTACTGGGAAATAGTGAAGGAGGAGGTAAACAGTATGGTTAAAATGTTTTTTTTTTTTTTGCATGGTTATTTTGAGGAAAAAATTAATCACACATTCATTGTTTTAATTCCCAAATGTGATAATCCTAGAAAACTTGGTGAGTACAGGCCGATCAGCCTGTGTAATTTCTCATATAAAATCATTGCTCGTATCCTTGTTGATAGGCTTAGACCTTTGATGAACAAATTGATATACCCCCACCTGGGAGCCTTTGTCCCTGGAAGACTAATCAAGGAAAATATTCTTGCCACTCAGGAGTTGTTTCACACGATTAAAAGCAAGAAAAGGAATAAAAATCATGGTCTTTTGTGGTCAAACTGGACCTCGCTAAAGCATATGATAGAATCCATTGGAATTTTATTGAAAAAACTCTGTTAACTTTTGGATTTAGTCATAAAGTTGTGGATTTAATCATTTTTTGTGTCCGGGCGGTTACCTATAGTGTAATGATAAATGGGAAACCATGTGGGCTTTTCAAATTGTCAAGAGGAATCAGACAAGGGGACCCTCTATCCCCTTACATATTTATTCTAACCCAACAAGTCTAATCCTATAGGCTTGTCAAAGATGAGCAGGAAAATTTTATTCATGGCATTAGACCCACCAGGATAGCTGAGCCTGTGAGCCACTTACTTTATGCTGATGATTTAATTATTTTTGACAGAACTGCAAAGTCTAATATCAATCATTTTCTGACAATTATTAACTCCTTCTGTGAGATGGCAGGCCATAAATTAAATCTGGATAAGTTAGAACTATATCTTAGTCCCTGCATCAAAGGGAAAGTCAGAGGCAGAGTGGCAAGAAATTTCGGAATAAAACCTTCCAAGGATCTGGGAAAGCACTTGGGAATCCCTATTTTCCTCAATGCTCCAAAAATCAAGCATTTTAAAGGACTGCTAGAGAAGATAAATAAGAGGCTTGTCGGCTGAAGAGATTGATAAGGAGGCGTGTAAATTTTTGTGGTATAAACCTAGGAAAGAAAGGACCATCCACCCTATTTGTTGGGAGAAGATCAATTTACCGCTGAGGTTTGGAGGCCTAAATATTAAAGACAGTAAAAATTTCAACAAGGCCATGCTCGCTAAAGCTGCTTGGACGTTAGCAAATGAGGAGCAAAGAATCTGGACTAGCATTGTCAAAGCCAAACACTTCCCCAATCATAGTTATTTTCATGCTCAAAGCAGGAAAAATGCTTCCTGGCTATGGAAGCAACTTTATAGTTTGAAGGGAATGCTGGAAATGGAGAAGAAGTGGCTAATAGCAGATGGAAACTCAATTGGAATTGAGGAAGAAGGTTGGACTGACACTGATTTCATTGTGCAGGGTAGAGAAGCAATCCAAGCGAGGAACCTAGAAGGAACGAAGGTGGCAAATCTAATTGACCAAAATACCAGAAGCTGGAGGTTAGATAAACTCAAACAAATCTGGCCGCACCAAATTGCAACTCAAATAAGCTCAACTCAATCTGTAAATATAGCACTAAAGATAAACTAATTTGGAAAGGCACTAAATCAGGTAAATTCACTGTTTCTTCTCTATATAAGCTGATATGTAATGTCTCTCCCTCTAGAGTCGAAGAAAGAAAGTGGTTAAAGGTCTGGCATCTCCCATGCCCCCAAAAAATTAGATTTTTTCTTTGGAAAGTCTTGCAAGAAGGTAACTTGACTAATGATATTCTGCAGACCTGTGTGGGTGTCCCACCTGAACTTTGTGTGCCCTGTGGCAAAGAGCAAGAATCACACTTACACCTCTTTCTCAGATGTGAGCTCATTAGAGCCTCCTGGTTTGGTTTTATGGGGAGTCAAATTGATGAAAACTTGTCTTTGACCACCTGTAAAGAGTGGTTTTTTGGGCATATTCTTAACTTAAGAGGAAATGAAGCTAAGAACATTTAACTTGGGCTGCTTGGGCAAATACCTGTTAGATTGTGTGCAAATACCTATTAGATTGTGTGGAACTCTAGAAATAAGAGAATATTTGGAAAACACAGAACCCAACCCTATACTAAATTCTTCCTTATTTCAAATGATACAGGGCGATTTTGTTAGGATAAATGAAGTAAAGAGAGGCAAGGAGAAACCAGGCAAGCAAGAGATGAATATAAGATGGAAGGCCCCACAAGAAGGATGGACCAAAGTTAATGTATATGGAGCTGCCGCAAGGTCTCCTGGTGTTGCTGCAGTTGGAGTCTTAGCCAGGAACTCTAATGGGAGTTGCATTGGTGCGAAAGCAAACAGAATTGGGATCTCGAATTCTCTACAAGCGGAAGCAAATGCTTTGGTGGAAGGTCTGCGGCTGGGGTTGGCTTTCAATATCCAGAAGTTAATTGTGGAAAGTGACTCAGATACAGTGGTAAACTCCTTTAATAAGCCTCAAGCCACTCTGTTAGCACCTCATTTTTGCACCCCCAGAAATGAAGAAATGAAAATCTTAACTGAAAAAGTCAAACCCGAAGGGGTAAAAAAAGTTGACTTTTTGATCCGGTGCAAATCAACCACCATGCTTTTTCCTATTGAAAAGGAAATTCCGACACGATTCTAACGCAACTAAGTTTGCTTAAATCGGAGTCCGGATGAAGAAGTTATGAGCTGGTCAAATCGGGGGAGGGCAGAAATTGCCTTTCTACTCAAATCCAATTCAGCTGCCCAATTTGATCCCAAAAGATAGTGGATCCCGACACGGTTCCGACGCAACTGAGTTTGCCAGAATCGGAGTCCCGGAGAGGAAGATTTAAGTAAAACCGGATTCTGGGACGCAATTTTGTATTTCTGCTAAAAAACTTGAATTTGATGTAAAACTTCAGCTCAGTGGATAGGGAATCTCGACCTGATTCCAACGCCACTGAGTTTGCTAAAATCGAACATCAGATGAAAAAGTTATAGCTAGTCAAAGTTTCAGAAAAACTGCCCACGAGGCAAGAAAACAAAAAATGACAAAACAAATAAAAATCAAGAATAGAATAATAATATTTATAAGAAATATCTCTTTTTTACATTTAAAATAAATGAAAAATAAAAAGGTAAAATCGGATAATATTGGAAAAGTTCATTAAAATGGAATGAAGTTTGAATTCCAGAGCATTTAACACATGCGAATCGCACAGTATGTGCGAGCATGCCTGGACCGCACATACTGTGCAGATCCATCCTTATCCAAAAGGACAGCTGGCAGATT
Source organism: Buxus sempervirens (assembly GCA_947561395.2). Classification (NCBI taxonomy): domain Eukaryota; kingdom Viridiplantae; phylum Streptophyta; class Magnoliopsida; order Buxales; family Buxaceae; genus Buxus; species Buxus sempervirens. The sequence continues at coordinate 10,659,354 of OX387188.1, forward strand.
CGTTTTGATCACGCACATGTAAAATGCGATTCGCACATAATATGCGGACAAAGCTTGTCCGCACTGTATGTGCGGTCAGGACATTTTTGCCTATAAAAGGGGGCCAGCCCCCATTGTCCAAGGTTCCTCCACCTTTTCTTCCCCAATGGTCCCCCCATGCCCAGAAGCTGCTTGAAACCATCCCCTACCTACCAAGTCCCACAAAATTTCCCAAAATACCCCTCTAGCCACCTTTTTCCTTCCTTTCTCCCCATTTTCACCTACAAGGAGACAAGGAGAGCATTTCTAGGAGCCAAGGAGGACATTGGAGTGCTGTCCATGCCCACCGGAGAGTCTTCATACGTTCAAATAGGAAAGTGACTTCAAGGTGAGTTCCTTGTGAACTTTGTATTTGACATATATTAATATTAGATTTTTATGTACATATCTCTTCTTAGCTATTTTGAGGTTCACTCTTTGTCATCTTTTTCTCACCGTTTGTTTCTTTTTGGCATGATACCAGAGTCCCCATGGTAAGGGGGAGACTCCATTCGAAGTTGGGAGGAGGGTTTCTTTTGCAAACCAGGAGGTGTCACTTAAGCTAGCATGAATATCGCTTTTACTTGTTGATTTATTTTATTTAAAGACGGGTTTGTCCTCTTAATATATCCATTTTACCCCTCTTTCCCTTCTCTTAGTTAGTGATATTCATTAATCTCTAGTGTGTGTTTTGTTTCATGGGTTGCTTGTCTTTTTTGGTTATCTTGCATGAAAGTATAGGATACATTGTTTTTGGTCATTCCAAAAGTACACATGTTAGTAGAAGGCATATAGGATTCTTCAGGTTATCTCTCATGCATCGTGAGCATTAATGAATAGTATCATTTTTAGTATTATCTAAGTCATACGAAATGTTCTTGGAAGTATGTTAAATATGCCTTAGCATCACCACCTCACACACAAGTCTTCTCAAGCTTCACAAATATCATTTGCATGCATGATTTACCGTTATATATTTGTTCTATATGCTTTTCTATGAAATTGTTTGGTTGGATGTGTGGATGAGTCGATCAAATGAAGGTGGATCTAGGCCTACCGGGCCTTCTATCTTGTTCCTTCAAGAGGGAATGGGAAGGATCACTTTTGACACCAAACAGGGACTTCTAGAGTCCCTGTTGTAAGGTTCTAACGGTTATACAAGAGCAAGGATCCCTTTCATTTCGGAAAGCACTATGAAAGAGGCTATTTGAGCCAAAAGTGAAGTATAGAATTCACTGTAGGTTTGCTCAGGGACCCACAGCAAGTCGCGGAAGCCCCTAGAAGAAAAGCAAACCCACCCCCTGGCCATTTTGGCCATTCTGGGTTTCCGGGTCGGGTCAGCATACCTAGTGCGGACTAGACCCAACCGCACTCTATGTGTGGACAGGTCTGGTCCGCACAGGGTATGCGGACAGACCTGTTAAACCCTCTTTCTTTCATTTCTTTGGACCCATGCCTATCCGGTCCGACCCAAACCCGATTAATAAGTACCCTTAGGGTCTTTGGGTCAACCCAGACCCCATTGTTAGACATGGGCCCAATAAGCTTCATGGGCCTTCCAATGGGGCCCACAACTAGACTTGCCTACACCAAGGCCCATTTCAATGATGGGCCCCCCAAGGCAATATGGATAATGCCCTGGGCCATCTCTAGGCCCAATGGGCCCTAAAAATCTTAACCCACTAATTTTGAACATTTAATTAACTTTCAAATCAAACAACCAAGCCAATAATCAGGGTTATCTAATGTAACCCTAAATGGGCCTTGGGCTTGACTAAAGCCCAACATGGTTTCCAATGGGCCTTCCAATAGGGTCCATATCAGACCCACTTCACCAAAGAATAAAAAAGATAAAATCACATAAAAGGGGGCCCACACCACTTTGGTGGTTCCCACTCAGACCTAAAAATATGTGTGCATGTTTTGGCTTAGGAATTAAGGTGAGATTAAGTTGACTTGAACCAGGGAGACCCGAAGGACCCATCAACCGACGGGGCGGACCGGGGTGTCTTCGAACTTCCCCAGACCGTAACCGAGAACTTAACCGGAATCTCTAAAAAGCTGCAGACCATTCAAAATAGACCCGTATAGGTACCCTGGTGTCTGCCTGCACCCCATCAGGCAGTGGCGACTCCAAATTCCCGTTTTACCGTTTAGGAGGCACGCAACCGCCATGCGCCCCGATGCCCCGTCGTTCCCGACGCGCGCACACACTCCATGGAAAATCAAGCACCTGATGGATGAAGCACCACATCTTAGTGGTTTCTTCCCAGTATGCAAAGTAGTCAAGATCTATAAAGAGGAAAATTTTGCGGCTGATGGGTTACTGCCTTTGCTATTAGGCAACTTTTCTTGTTTCTGGTTAAAGCAATTCCAACATTGTATATGTGAACTTATCTGGGAAGACTTGGTGGGGCACACCCAGCCAAGATCTATCCCTTCTTAAGTTGGTATAATATTGTTATGTTCTCATCAAAAAAAAAAAATGTATTCTTTCATACCCAGTATTCTTTTTTGGAGTTTGAATATGTTTTTTGGGACTTTCATTCGGAGAACGTTTCATTTGGAGCCACTCAATTGTTCTAGCATGAAACGTGTAGATGGATGGCTCTTTTCAATAGTAGGGTCCACACCCCAAAATACATCCCAGCCGGTGGTTTCACTGAACCACTGAATTTTGGCTCTAGAAGAAATGCTCACTTTCAGAAGTCATCTGGCATGAATTGGGTTTTTTGGTTCGGTAGCTTAATTAATGATATTCTTTCACTATTAATCATGGATGTAGGGATATGAATTGAATTCGTGGAGGTCCTCCATGACCCTGCACGCTCTTTACTTGCACTCAGCTTCTTTCTTGCACCCATCTCTGAATCGAAATGAAATTGACTGTCATGTTTCCCTTGAACTGCTCCCTGATGTGGCCGTGAGATGCTGCCATGTGGAGCATCTCACGGCCAATGTTTTTTCATGTATTATAAATTTATCAAGTAAGGCCCACATGAAAAAACAGTGGTCGTGAGATGCTCCACATGGCAGCATCTCACGGCCATATCAAGAAGCAATTCAAGGAGGCATGACAGACGATTTCAACTTGGATTCCATTTTAGTGCAAACAGTATATCTTAATTCCTCCACCCTAGGCGGGTACATGACAAGGATGGTGGTGTTGGCTATGATCAAGGAGGTGTTGGCTATGATCAAGGAATAGGCCCTACAGCCTGTAAAACTCCGAATTTTCAGCAAATAAATAAAGCAAATTAAACCCTACAAATATTGAGTGCTTACAACTGTTTTCAATGACTTTGTGTATTTAAACAAATTGATGAGTGATTTAGGATGTTTGCAAAAAGAGTTGTCTTATTTTGAAAATAAAAGGATTTTTGGGACTATTTCACAATCTGATTTGAGTTGATTCTTACTTAGTAAAATATATTTTAAAGTATCTTGATTTCTGAACTTTAGAGGAACTTCACACCAGAAATATAATGAGAATTGGCAAGAGGTTTTGGATTATTAATTAAACATGAACAAACTACTTTATATGATTGTGGATTTATGCTCTTTCATGTACCATGGAATGATTTATATGCCATGATGGCAATGTAAGATTTGTTTACCATCTGCAGATGAGATTTGATTACCTACTGCGGGAGAGATGGGTTACCTCCTGTGGGGGAGATGTTATCACGATGTGATTGCATCACATAGGGGAGATGTGTGTGTTACCACCTGCGGGTGAGATGTGTTACCTCCTGCGGGAGAAATGGATTACCACCTGCGGGTGAGATGTGTTACCTCCTGCGGGAGAGATGGATTACCACCTGCGAGTGAGATGTGTTACCTCCTGTGGGGGAGATGTTATCACGATGTGATGGCATCCCACAGAGGAGATGTGTATACTACCACCTATAGGTGAGATGTGTTACCTCCTGCGGGAGAGATGGGTTACCACCTGCAGGTGAGATGTGTTATCTCCTGCAGGAGAGATGGATTACCACCTGCGAGTGAGATGTGTTAACTCCTGTGTGAGAGACCTCTTGTGGGGGAGATGTAATCACGATGTGCTTGCATCCCACAAGGGAGATGTGTGTGTTACTACCTACGGGTGAGATGTGTTATCTCCTGCGGAAAATACCTCATGTGGAGGAGATGTGATTACTACATAATTACATCCCATATGGGAGATGGGTGTGTGAGTTACCACCTGAGGGTGAGGGAGCTATTTCCTATGGGGGAGATGTAGGTGCTATGTGTTCACATTCTGCGGTTGAGTTATGCTATTTCCTACGCGCGCGAGGGGGGGTGGGGGTGCCTGTAGTTTTAGAGATGTGCATTCTCCTGCGGAGGAGGTGTGGATACTATGTGTTTAGGTTAAGGTAGGCTACTACTTGAAGGTGAGCTTTAATTACTAATTATATATGATTTGTTTTTTTTTTTAAAAGAAAGAGATTGATTGATCGGTTTAGCCATGTTTTGAAAGGAATATCGGTTTACCATGATGAATTGTTTTGGGAAAAACCATTTGTATTAATTTGGAGGAAATTGTGGATTTGACTTATACGGCTTTGTCTTCTTGATTTAACGATACTTATGATATTGTTTTGCAACTCATGAAAGGTTTGTAAAATATATATATATATATATATATAGACTGCTTTCTTTCATGCATGTTGCTACTTGCTGAGATTTTATATCTCATTCTTGCTTTTAAATGTTTTGTTTTCAGGTGATCTTAGAGAAAACACCTTGGGTTAGTCTGATAGTGGGCTTGAAGTGTAGAATATCCAGAAGATAAGAGTAGGATATTGATATAGGTGTTTTTTATTTTCTTAGAATAATAGTAGATGATCTAGTAGAGTTTGAGAGTTAATTAAATTGTAGTTGCCTTTTATTTAAATATTTGATGTAATAGTAAGAATCAGATTCTATTGAATAATTTAAGTTTCCTAGCACTTTGATAACTCTTAATTCTTTTAGTCTTATCTTTTGAGTTGATTGTGATGTACTATAAGTTAATGCCTTGATCTAAGTCATGAAAAAAAAAAACCCCGAATTCGGGGCGTTATACAACCATTTTCCTTTGTAGCTCATGTTAGGCACATGTGAAGCCAATAACCCACGTCCAAATCGGGTCATCTACACTTTCAATAATTTTGTCTCCTAATTAGCACTCAATTAATATATTCACGAATAAGGATGTTACATTTTGGACTTAATAATTGGCCCAGTTTTTCTTCCAATGGACTCAATAAATTCAAATTTTCCTTCACCTTTTTCTGTCTTTTGTGTTTTAAAAAATGACAATAGAACATCATGCCTAGGTTAAGGTCTGTGTTCATTTCTTCTCAATTTTTTCATTATTTTTCTTTATATTATTTTTTTTCTTAATTTCCCCTTTTTAGTAACCAAAGAGAGCGTGATAAGGTTCATCTCATCATGTTTAATCCGAAATAAGATGGTTGATGTGATAATATTGATAGGTGTTCTACCAAAACCCGCCCTATTGTCATCCCTATTCACAATGGCACTTATCAAAAACTAAGCCAAACAAAACTCCAAAAAACACAAAAAGAAACCTAAGAAAAAGAAAGGGAAAAAATTTCATGTTTGTCCATGGGGCTTTTAAGGTGTTAACTATGTTACTAATTGACTACCCAGTTTATCTGAGTCTTCAAAAATCCAGTTTGAATCACACGTTTGGTACCCAAGGGTTAAAAAAAAACATTAGAACATATATGGTTATTTGGTATCCATAGAAGTTGATTCTTAAGTTTTAGTATTTGATTTTCTCTTCTTCTTTTTTTTTGGTATTGGGAAGTAATCACAGGCATGATTTTAGTTCTAGCATCAAATTGTATTTACTTATACTATACAATTAGTTGTAGATTTCGGACTTTACAATTAGTTATAGATTCCGGTAATTGGTCTAGGAAGACTTATTTGTTATATCATTTAGATATTACGGATATCATTCTAAATATTTAGTAACTTTTTATTAGAAAACAACAAATCAGCTTCAGTTAGATATTGAATTTTAGATGCGATGCCCGCTATATAGTCTTCAAACCCATACTCTCTCTCCTACATGTGGACAATAAAATCAGTCTTCAAAATAAAAAAACTCTCCTCCATGCGGACAAGCCCCTTTCTCCAATGGCCCTCTTGGCTCCACGTCAAAATAATTTATTTGTAATCAATAATTTTTTTAAAATAGATAATATTTAAAATTTTCATTATCTTTAACTAAATTATTTACATAAAACCCCATACCCTCTCTCCTCCACCTGGACAAGCCCCTTTACTCTAATGGCCCTTCGGAAGACTAAATTTCAATTATTTTAATGAAATATCATTAATTTCTAATTATAAAAAATAACTCATAATTTTTATATTAAATATTTGTATACGTATTCTGGCCAAAGCAATATTACATCCAACACCATATGTATATTGCCAAAATGTTTAAATTAAAAAAATACTTTTTTTCTTATTTAAAAAGTACACTTTATCTTATTACCTTTTTTGTGTTTTTGTACTTCTTTAATTATTGATTTAAAATATATACTATCATACTATCAAAATTTCCTACTCATAAATTTAAAGAAAGTAATATATATTTTACATTATTTAATAAAATATTATTTATAAAAAATAATATTTTATTAACATGGAAGAAATCCACTCGCTTATCTCCATCCCCACTGTATCCCCATTATCGTCCTTTTTGCATTGTATCCATCAAGATCTGAAAATGGTCCTGGAACAAAAGCATCCAGTAAGACCGCCCTCTCTCCTTCCCTAACACCACGTCATTGGACTCCCTGAATCCCCAAATCCTTCATTCCCAGGAAGCCGGTAGTCCAATCACGACCCGAGCACCGTTTCCACCACATCGCAGTCGGCAAAACTATGCACTCATATTGAAGTGATTTTTAGGTTACCAAAGTGCTTTTTTTTTTTTTATACAGCAAAACAAGTGTGAACCAAACCCTTTTGCTTCATGAAACAAGTGTGAACCAAACCCTTTTGCTTCATGAAAGGACCGTCATACAAGAAAAAGTAATTTAATTGCTTTTCTTGCTTTCAAAGCAATTTTTTTCAGAAGAAAGACCAAACGCAGCCATAGTTGGCAGTAAGCTATAAAAGAACCATCAATGAATGATTGAAAAATAAAATTGAGAGATGGCAGAACTTGAAGAGGCGATTTATTAGTAGAAAATTCGAGCATGGCAAGCAAACTATAAAGGTTCAATGGCCTTGTATAATCCTCTTTTCTAGTCAGGCATTTTTGAAAATTCTAAACACATACTCTTTTTAAAGGACATTAAAAAAAGAAAAAAGAAAAAAGAAAAAAGAAAAAAAGGAAATCGTTATAATGGTATCATCAACATTCTCCACTTTGGCATAATATAAAACGCCTCTATACCAGTTCATTTTTTAAAGTAATACCCTTTTTTTTTGTGTGTAAGAATGGCCTTTTTTAGGTGTATACAAAATGCAAAACAAAAAGCAAGCCTTTAGTCTAAATTTCCAACATACACATCCATGGTTCATAGTGGATAGAATTGGTAAATTAGTCAACTACTATGGGAAAGCTCAACTTAGGTGTTGCCAAATTAATCTTGGGGATGTTGAAGAAAACTAATTTATCACATATTCAACATATCTCTCTAAGAGAACACTATCTATTTCAAAATTATGAAAAACTCTTGAAAATTTAATATGACTTCGATTATAAGATAATATTCAACTAGGGCTAGATTTTCAAAATACACATGAATTATGAAAGCCATTTTCCACTAGTTTCCATCTAGTAGCAAACCCGTTTAGACCATCAGATGAGCATTCTTCCTCCAACATTGATTATATTTTCAAATTATTGTGATTAAAAAATCATTTACTTATAGAACAGCTAAAATGCTGCAAATTATGAAATTCATTGAATGTGACCTTTAACTCGTCATTGAGCTAACATTTGGTTCACTGCCTACCTTTCAATCAAAGCCAAAATGGGAAATTTGGTATATGTGAGAACTAAATTGAAGCCTTGATACTTATTCTTCATTTGGTAATTGGTATTTTTCATCCACAACTTCTTTTAAGAAAGTATAGAGGCCATAGGGCAAATAGTTTTCATTTCAAGCAAATGGAGAGCCCCACCCATTTAAGTTTTTACAAGATAGAAAGCATACCAGCAGTTTGACGATTGAAATGGCTGGTTGCTAATACTCAATTGGATGAAACTGCTATACTCAATTGGATGGAAAGGAATCATACAATCTTTGAAGATAGGAGATCTACCATAAACAAGATACTATATATGAAACTGCTATACTCAATTAGATGGAAAGGAATCATACAATCTTTGAAGATAGGAGATCTACCACTCATGCTAATACTAAATCTATCCTGGCAGCAACAGCAACGTGGGTTATAGGAGAAGGAATTTAGGGGCCTATCAGCATCAGAAGTGGTGAGTAATCCGAAAGTCATCTGCTCGTCCTCTTTGATTGTTGAGACCACTAGTTGATCATGAACTCCTCCAAGTGTAGACACAATTACTAGTTGATCATGACCTCATCCAAGTGTAGACAAAATTAAACTCATCTTTGATGGATTGTCGACCATCTGGGGTGAGAGGTGTTTTTAGGGATCACACAGTTGAGGTAATCCATGCTTATTTTGGGCTGCTGGAAGAAAGGAAGTCCACTGCCAGCCCCTACTTACAGGATTGAAACAAATGAAGGAGGGCTTTTGGAATGTGGTGGTAGGAGATGGAGGCTCTTTTTTTAGATGGATGGAAGGGCAGGGGACAGGACGTTGGTGACCTCTACACGTCATCCGGCTAGCCAAATCCATTGCTTCTGAGTTGAGTATTTCATCTGACCAGGTGCCTTGGTTAGCTAATGAGGTGGCAGATAAATTGGCCAAGGTTGTAGCTATGAGTCATGATTTTTCTTTGGATTTCCGTCGATAGAAGAGCTGTAATTGGAGAGGGGATTGGTTCCTATTTGTATTATCCAGCATATGGCAGTCTTCACTTCTTTTTTGTTGGAATGTTGCTAGAATATAAAGCCTGGCATTTTCTTCGTACATTCCTTCTTTTCATCTTAATATACTCAACATTATCGATCAGAAAACAGGGGAAAAAAACAACTATATTCAATTATCACTAAATGTTGATGATACAAATTGAAGCCTGATATATGGTGGGAAGAAAAAAGTAACTCAAGATGTTTAGCTGCCAATTATGAGGAAACTAACAACCAGCTTATCATATTAACAAGAAAGCAATGAGGATCCAACTGAAAGAAATAAGAATAGATTTAGGAAAAAAAACTGTGGTCTGCTTGTTGAAGCTCAACCATGATATTTAGGGGTAGGGGTGGGGTGGGTGGAGGAACACTCCAGATATTTCAAATGGACACAATATGGAAATTTACTCATACTTAGGTCTTAATATCAATTATTGTAACTTCCTTAGATATTACGAGCATCAACAATAGTTCAAAGTTCAATTGAGTTTACTCCAGATGACGGTCAACCTATAGCTAAACCTATTGTTAGAATCATAGTTAACATCACTGTAGGTATCAATACTCAACTAGAGAAAGAACGTATGAATTCTACAAGCTTAATAACCATTACTAAAATGTATAAATTTGATTGCGCTACAAAATTCTGTAAAATTTAGTCAAGCAAAGGGTAGCAAATATGGTACGTCAAAGAGATGAACCAATGGATGGCATTTAAAGTAATAAAATATTCTGAGAAAACTTCAGAAAAAGAAAAGGAAATTCCACAGAAACTACAACTATAAAAAAGCTCAAGTGACATTTTGTTTAGGCAAGTGAGGTTGCATGTGTAAAACCCTTTTTTTCTTCAAAAAACCTGGAGGTAGGAAAAACAAAATTCAAAGAACATTTTACAGGAAAATAATTCTTATACCCAAACAACAGCATGTTTGGATAACAACGAGAAAAAGGGATAGAAACTTAGTTATTAAAGATGCTCGCCTAGGCATATAGGTGGCCACCCATGTGAGCAAGCATTTCTTCTAGAGTTGAGGAGACACTAGCCCAGACAAAGCATGCCTAGGCAAGCCTCTTGGACCTTCAGCGAGTACCTAGGGTAAAAGGTGACCAAATATTTTATTTATGTGATTTTATTTCATTCCAACAGTACTGTATCTATTATTAGATTACTAACCACATTAAGTTATGTAAGTAGAAATCATGTTATGTTAATAATTCGTCTTAATTAATGTACATAATACTTTGAGATAAATTGTAAATGTAATTTATCACTGGATGATTGCAGGAATATATATTAATATATATATCTATATATATATATATATATATATATATATATACTTGTTGCCCAGATGACTGCCTAATTGCCTAAGCAATGAGCGAATCTATCACCTAATCTTGCCAAGAAAATTTGACAACATTGGATAGAAAATTCTAAATTTAATGAAAACCCTATAAAGAGGAGATCAAGGTTGCTGGTATAGAAGAAGAGAGACCAATGAGTAGAATTTTCAAGAGTATTTCAGTGGATAGAACAATTGCCAACCATTAAAAGAGGCTTGACAGGTGATTATTAAGAGATGCACAAGACCTAAAAGAGATGTCATGGTTTGATCCACTAACAACAGTTCCTTAATTATTATAAAAATTCAACAAAATATTGGGATGGGAGAGTGATGAAACACCAGAGAGAAAATTACAGTAATGACGTGAAGACATGTCAGCAGCTCAAACAATAGCAGCCTTCCTGGTCCATTTCATTAGAACAACTAGCTTCATGATGGTTCCCAACTTGGAAAAAAAAGTGCATATTGATTTTTTCATTTGTCATTATTCAAATAAAGAGGAAAAAAAAAAAAGCTCTTCGCTAAAGCAACACGTGCGCCCTTGGGTTTCATGGTGAAAAACTATTACATAGAAACAGATCAACCATCAAATTTCTTCAAGCTTCTAATGAATGATATTTCTCAATGTAGACCCAAAAAAGAAAAAGGCAAAAAAAAAAAGGTAACAACAACAGTCCAAAAAAAGCAAGCTAATATACAATTGTCTAAAGAATATTAGTTCATACATATTAGATATGGCCAGTAGGAGACATATCTGTTGAAAAATGGTTTTCGAATACCTAGATATTCTAGTTAATTAATCTCCCATAAAGGAAGATCACCTCTAGTTTTAAATCCAGTTAACAATGGAATCTTCTCCAGAAAAAAACTCCTCTGTGTCATTCACTTTTGTTGGTCGCTAAAGGGCCATTGATGCAAACATAACCACCCAATAAAAATAAATAAATCAGAGCAATAAATTCTAATAATTCCTAGTTATTTAGTTAATTAGCCTCCCTCAAAGGAAGAGCAGCTTCAACTTTCATCCAGGAATCCACAGCACTTCCTTTAAGCTTTTTCCTCATCTTCTCAACAAAATTTTTTGCCTCATCCATTTTTGACATCTTAACCAATCCATTTACCAGACCCTCCACTGATGCAAATGGAGGAATCCAGTTCCTTACTATACTTCGTTCACACATATCCAATGCCAGCTCAAACTCCCCCTCCTCAACCAAATGACAAATCAACGTTCCATAAGTGTCAGCATTTGGTGAAACAGATTTATTCGAAGACAGTTCATCCAAAACCTTCTTTGCCGATTCAAAATCCCCAACCTTGCAAAACCCATCAATGACAGCATTGTAGCTAGCCAAATTTGGTTCAATACCCTTTGATACCATATCATGTAGGAGTTTATTAGCTCTAACACTCTCCTTATTCCTGCAAAGCTTTGAAATTCTATGATTATAAGTAGTCAAATTAGGATTCAAATCTTTCCTTGAGATTTCCTTTACAATCTCATCAAACTTAGTTTCGTCTCCACTTTTCAAATAACCTTCTAGTAGTATATTATACGAATTGATATCAGGTTTTACCCCATTTTCTTTCTCCATCTTATCAATCAAAGAACGAGCTGATCCCATAGACTTCTCTCTACACAAAGATTTCAAAACAAGATTGTGCGAAACTGTACCTGGAGAAACACCGATCTTTGGTGGAATATCCTCAAAGCATTCGCGAATTCGATCGAAACGTCGATTCTCCAAGAAAACGCTGAGGAGCGCACAGAGCGATTTCTCGGTGCGATTGCATCCACGCTCTTCCATCTGATGAAACGTACGAACAGCATGATCAATCATCCGGGAATTGGAGTACAGCATCATGATCCGGATCCAGAAACCCTCGGATTTTAAAACAGGCGAGTTTGTAAGAGATTTCGGGTGCTCAAGGATCCGTTCAATGAGATCGAAGCGTCCTAATCCAGCAAGCTTACGAACAGAGAGATCGAAAACAGGTCGCTCGCGAAGGAAGCGAGAGAAATCAGAGGACTTCCGGAAGATCTCTGCGATCTTTTCTGGGTCGGATTCGGATCTAATGGCGGACTTCACCGTACGAATTGATGTAACTGATTGTTTCTCTTGTACAGACGAAGATGCGGTAGAGAACAAACGTCGCGCGACCTGGAATTTAGGGCTTCCGCGAAATGCCGCCATTGAAGAGCTTGAAGAGGCGGAAGTAGGGTTTTAGCTATGGTTCTGACTTCTGAGTGAGAAACTACACAGAAACATATATAAGGAAAACGATGATACCATCCGCTTTCTTTGTCTGCGGTGCACTAACCACATTTTGGCCTTTTCAGTTTCGATTTTCCAAAATGAGTTCCATAGGTACCCCACTATTCATTGGGTATAAATAAATATTATAAGTTTTCTGAGTGCTTTCTCCCAAATTCAGCAGTCAAGTTATAATACTTGGCGGAGTCGTAAGCTAAACTGTGAGAGTTAAAAAGAATTGCAAAGCAAAAGTGAGATGGAATTTAAGAGTGTTCTCTGATCTAATTGCAATCAGTGAGAAAGAAACTAGAATTCAATTATTTATTGCTAAAACAAAATGTAACATGAGAATTACTAGAAGTATTTTTAAAATTGGACTAAGCTAACTAATTACTTGATCAATTCAGATATTAAAGCTAATTAGACTCAATGCTAATTGGAATTGAAACTAACCTGAGCCTAAGAAATAAAAAGAAAAAGGATTGGAAATGAAATTACAATGCCACGCAAACCTGAAACTAATCTAATTTATAACTTAAATTCAAGTACAATACTAAATTAAAATTAAATGACCTTGAAAACAATAGCAAAACCAACTAAAGATTGACACAAGGGTATGCTCAATTAAATCTAATCTGGGCACTATTGCTAACCTTGTCTTTAAAATTTACTTTAGAAATTGATAGTGTAATGAAAACAACGAATTAATCTAGAATTTAACCAATTTAAGTAACTACTATTACTCAAAACACCAAGGCTACAAGATTTCCTCGCATTCTTTGATCCAAGTTGAGACTAATGTTGGGATTTTCACCTACAAATACCAAACCAGTCAAGGTTTTAGCATCTGGATTATTTCTCCACTCAAGTTCAGAACAAACCCTTCTCTTCATTCAAATATTTGCTGCAGATCAGATTAGATTGGCATGAAGAACTGACTAAAACACCTAGCATTTAATCAAACATAATCTGTGCCATTCATTGAATATGATTTTTACAGCTTATTAAGACTAATGGATAGAGCATTCAACTTTTAATATTCATAAACTAATCTAAAAACAAAAAATAAACATCAATAATAGCTCAAAAAGCATTAATCTCACTTAAATTCAAAGAAGAGAATCATCTATAGCCTAGGCTCAAAGCTTAGCCTGACATGATCAGTTTGCTATTACAGAGAAACTTCAATGGAGTCCTTGCCTTTCTCATTACCTTCTACGAACAAATCTGATTACAGAAAATAGAGAAAACCAACTAGCTACCTCCAAATGAAAAAAACGTAAAGAAGAAAGAAGATTTAAAAAAAAAAAAAAATACCACAGAATTCTAACTAATTGCTTATTCTCAACCAATCAGCAATGCCCAACTGTTCTCCTGGTAGTTTTTCAAGCTATTTGGCTATTTGACAACTCCTGAAATCTTCCCCTAATCAGCTGCCAGCTTAGCCATGTTTGTTTTGCCCAAAACATGCTAAAGTCCTTTTTACCCCTCATCTTAGTTGCTAGGACAGCAATGCATAGCCGACTCCTATTCTTGGCCACATCATCTTTCTTGCTTCCTCATTAGTTGGTTGAGAAGCTAAGAAATCCATTGAATTGTAAAACCCCCAAATTTTCAGATTTTTAATTAATTAATATTGGGATATTTATGGTAATTTATAGTTAATCCAAGAATGGATCTATATAGTTGAGCTCATAGAAGTGGGAGATTCAGAAAATTGAGGCTAATCCAACGGTCGAATCTTAAAGATCAAAGGTAAATATTATGTAAGGAATTATTTTAAATCTTATTGGTGGAAAGCATGGGACTTCATGTGCATGAGATGTATTGGATCATGTTTATTAGAATTAGAAACTAAATAGGATTTTCATGGTCGTATGTTCATGTTTAGTAGGATTCCTAAGTAGAGTTTTGTGAAACTAGGAAACTTCTATAACTATAAATATACTTAAGATGGTATTGTAGAGACCTTTTAAAAAAATTCCATCTTTGCGTGGATGACTAAAACAAAGGAGGAAGAAAGGAGAACAAAGAGTTGGTCGTGTGATCTATTGGAGTTTCGAGAAGTTCTTATGTAGCGCCCCAAATCTTGGTCTACCCTATCACGGCACCAACCCGTCCCTGAGACCTACTTATGTGCCCACATCAACCAGATAAACAAATGCATGGCAATAAAATACAATTGATCAGAGTGCACAAGATATGCTGTGTACATGTATATGCTATCCAATCAAAATACTAACACCTGTGGATACAACTAGTACACCAGTAATATATAGATCATCTACAAAAAGGGTGACTAGTAACTTACAATCACTCTCTCTCAAGGTATAATCAATCATGTACAGAAACCATGAATCCAAAATATACATCGTATCTATCCCAAAAAGTGATCAAAATGACATAAATAGAAACCCTACATAGGGTGGAAATAATCCTTCGGCCTATATTTTGGATCACCCTGAAAATCTGCCCCGATACGTAGCTCGCCAACAAGATCTGAAAACAAAACCAATAAAAACAAAGCACAACTGAGACTAACGTCCCAGTAAGTAGCACAATGCATGATAAGAAACAGTTTATGCAATTTTCAAATAATAAAGAATCATGCTAATATATCATATGTTCAAACCCTATCCAAATCATATGAAGAAGCAATTCATTATAACAATACAAATTTCAATATAAAGTGTCTATGTAGGACTCGTGGATTAGTATGTCTGTAAATCGAGATAACCACCCTCAGCCAGAATGCCACCTTACGACTTGTAGGTAGAAGCCTGATCACGGTCATCTCCCTGAGTGGAGCACCCATGCATGGGCTGGCAAGAAACAACCCAGTCAACTGCAACCAACCATCCATAAAGCCATACACACGTGTACACACACAAGCGTACTCACACATAGGAAGACCTCGCCAATCCCACACGGTGGAACGGGTTGCCGCAGCTCATTATCCCAAAAGAAAAGCCTCACAAATCCCACACGATGGAAAGTGAATGTGGCTCGGGGTGTTAACTCGACAAGCCATCACTAATACACTGACTAGGTTGACTATGGATCTATAAGCACCCAAATTTTGATCAAACCAAAAAAGAAAAAAAAAAGAGAAGAAAAGAAGAAAACAAAAAATGTGCTAAAAGATAGCAGAAAATTCAAAACCCTAAGGGGACAAAAAGTTGACTTTTGATCAAGTGATAATTGGCCACCTCACTTTATCTCAATGGATAGAGAATCCCGATACGGTTCCAACGCAACTGAGTTTGCAGGAATCGGAGTCCGGATGAAGGTTCTGCGGGGCGGTCAAACTTGAGGGGAGCCGAAAGTTGACTTTCTGCTAAAATCCGATCCAGATGCCTATCCCTATGTCATTGGATAAAGGACTCCGATACGATTCTAACGCAACTGAGTTTGCCCAGATCGGAGTCCGGATGGAGAAGACATGAGCTGTCAAAGTTTCCAAGCGGTAAAACTGGCAAATTGCACACGTGGCAAAAAGCTGCACACGTGGCTAGTTGCGCAGGAAAATATCTCAGGGATCAAATCCGTAAATATCCAAACATCCCAAATATCTCAGGGACTAAATCTGCAAATATCCAAGAATATAGGATTAAATCAAAATATCCCAGGGACTAAATCTTAAAATTCAGATTTTTTGGACAAATCCGCGGCCACATTTATTGGTTTTCAATGATTGTGTCGCTCACGCTGAGCGAAAAGCGCTCGGCGCCAGTTCGCGCCAGCCCGGTGGATACCCATTTCTTCTTTTATAAAAGCCGCGGCAACCCTCTTGCAAAAGGGTTTTTTGTTGGCTTCTTTCTGGTTCGGCTTTTCTCAGAGGGTGGGGGCAATTTCTCATCTCGTCGTGCCTTACCTGTGTTCGGCTTTTCTGGGTGGAGAGCTCTCTCCCTTCGTTGGTCTTCCCTGGTGTGGGCTCTTCCCACAAAGAACCTTCCTTCCCCCACCTTGCTTGGTTAAAAAACCCTCCCATCTTCCTCTCCATTGCCTCACAACCCAGAGGACGACAAGCTTACTACTGGTAAGGAGAGGTGCTACTCGACAGCTACTCGTGCACTTGAAGGAAGCCTCACGCAGACTCCACGAAGGTGTAAAACCCCAAGGTGAGTTCCCCTGTTCATTGGTTTATATATATAAATCGAGCATGCTTCCCATTTCTTTCCTAGTATATTATTTGCCGTTATTGGTTGCGTGATTTGAAGGTGGGAGCATGTTCCCCAAACATCATCTAATGTATCCCTCGTAAAGCCCCCTCCTCTACCCTTCTTCTCAGCTTGATACGTTGTCGGTCGGGTTGCTGTTCGTGTTTTGGGATGTTACAGAGACCTTCTGGTCAGATTTTGATTCAATGTGGAAGTAGGTTAGATTAAATTCAAATCGTGTTTAGAGGTCCTCTGAGAATGGTAGCAGCACCAGAAAGTGGTTACAGAGCTTGAAAATCAAGCCAAACAGTGAGTTTCAGAAGAAACAGAAGATCGAGTTTCGTCGGGGGTATGCGCGAGGCTCGCGCGGAGCATTTTTGCATCCGCCGAGCTCGCGTCGAGCTCCCGCTGAGCTCACGCCGAGCGCGCGCGCGAATGCCTTTTTTTGCTGTTTTCGGTCCGCCGGGCTTGCGCTGACCTCGCGCCCAGCGCACCCCCTTTTAAGATCAATTTGCTTGTATTTTTGAAAAACTTGAAATTACCACTATACCATACCACGGGGGACTTCGCCCCTCGCACCCCCCAACCCCATTGTTCGCCACGCGTCCAACTCGTTCCTTGGCACAGGGCCCCTTGGACCCAGATTATGTGATTTTTGTATGTTTTGTGTATTTGTGATTTCTTGTACATTCTGCAATTTCTGCTACATGTGGGTAACACTTTCGAACTAAACCAAACAAACCAATAGGGTTTCCGGGTCACATGGGACTCAGACCACCGGTCTAACTTGATTTCCAGTGGGCCTTCCAACGGGGCCCACCCAGCCCGAACCATTCAATTGTGCCTAAATAAGGTAATTAAAAAGAATTGAGTGGGCCAGACCCACTGGAGGCCCACCAAAGCCCTATGTGGGGCATGCATGTGTAGTTAAAATTGTGGTTTAGCCAAGACCACGGGCAGGGCCTTTCGGGCCCACTAAGCCCACAAAACCAAGCAAGGTTAGGGTTTCAAAACCCTAACCCAGGAAGTCTCGGGCTTTCAAGCCCAAGCCCAGGTAAAGGGCCCCAAGCCCAAGGCCTAGCCCACTTTGGAAACTTAAGCAAGATAAATCCAATAAATCATTTGGCTACCATGTGTGGCCCGCTTCAGGGGCTCACAAAGCAATCCGGCCTACCTTGCATGGAAATCCCTTAATAATCAAATTTGAACTTCAAAATAAAATCAATACATCAAACCAAAATCCAAAGGGCCTCTCAGGCTTAGACTGAGGCCCACAAAGGAATATGTGGGCCCCACTTGGCCCACCAAGGGATCTGTGGGCCCTCCAACGGGGCCCACCCAATCAGACTCACTTCACTTTAAGCTAAGAAGATAAAATCAAGTAAAGGGACCCACACCACTTTGACGGTCCCGCCAGACTTAACCAAATGTGCATGTTGGAATAGGAATCGGGTGAATGAGAGAGCAAAGTTGACTCAAACCAGGGAAACCTATGGGACCTGTCTTCTGACGAGGCGGACCGGGGTGTCTACGGACTTCCCCGGACCGTAACCGAGAACTTGCTTAGAATTTCAAAAGCCGCAGACCAAGCCGTAATAAACAAACTTAGGCATCCAGGTGTCTGCCTGCACCCCATCAGGCGGTGGCGACTCCAATTACCCATTTTTACTCAGTGCAACACCCCGGGAACAGGCGCGCACAGGATCCATAATCATCTCTAAGCCCACTAGACTCGTATAAACTCATAAATATCCACTCAAAACATTTTACTAAAACAAAATTGATAAGGCACCATTTGCCCCAAAATACAAACCAAATCCAAGTGAACCTCCTTGTTCACTTCCAAATAAATCCCTAGGGCATACTGCCTTTCGGGATGCCATAGGCATACAGCCTTTTCAAGGTAACAGGAAGCCTCAACTTCATTTCTCCAATCACAAATCTCAACACGGTTTACAATCTCGTAAATTCATTTTTAAAGAACATCATTTCCTTAAAATACCAAATCAAAACCAATCTAAGTAAAAACGTAACCACAAATCCAATTATATTAAATTCGAAATAAACTAAGTCAAAGAAGTCTCTAAACACCTAAAACTGTTCATACATAGATTAAATTCGATAAGAACACGTTCTGTACTGAAAATCCACTCAAAACACCCAAAATTACATTTTCTGGGAGTTGGGCACTTGGCATGGGCGCCTGGGCGACCTTGCTAGGCACCCCTTTTACTTTTTCTATGATGGGCACCTGGGCGACCTTGCTGGGCATGTAACGCCCCGGTTCCGAGTCCATTTCCCAAAACTTGAGGTGTTATGGTAAGTAACAAAAGCCACTAAAAATCTGAACCCATTTAAACCTTTATGAATTTCATCATCAGAGTTCTATGCGGAAACAAGAAATAATATTCACTAACAACTAATCTTTAACAATCACAATGTTCTTAATCTCATGAAACTAATTTTACAACTAAACTGACTACCCCTTTTACATACTAGCCCAAGCTCGTCGTCCTCACCAAGAATACTTGAAAAAAAAATGGGAGAAACCGGAGTGAAAATAAATCTCAACAAGTAGCAATGTGCATGCATGAAATCAGTCCATGTTTATACAAAATAAGTCATGAGGTGTAAAATTAAACCAACAATAACAACATCAACAAGAAAAACGGTAATATAGAGAAATCATGGCAAACAACATACCACATTCGTGACATCAAAGGACTAATGGAATCGTAAACAAAGTCCTACAAACATGTGCCAATATGCTACCTTCTGAATTACAAATGGACCAGCCGCCCTGCAGTCTGGTTATTCAACACCGACGGAAGAACCCACCAACAACCAATAACCAATAACCAGTCGCCCTGTAGTCTAGCTATTCCAAATGGATTAGCATGCACGACCCAACTTATCCAGGAGTGGTACCACCCTTGAGATGATGGAATACTTATGACACAGAATAAGAAACTCCAGAAAACAATTTCATTTACTAGCTACTCTAATGGATCCATGTAAGAGCTAAGCCTACTAGACACAACTCACAATCAAAAACTCTAAATAACTTAATAACATATCAATTAATAATGTAATTGCGAAACCCATACGATGGTGGAAAACCAAACTAGGGAATGGACATACTTCTCAATAACACCCACAAATACAGAACCTCATCTGTATAACAATAACCAAATCCACCCTGCGGAACCAATAAACCAGGCACCTGCCTTGTCACAACTGTGACCCAAAAACCAACACAAGATATACCAAGTCATATGTTCAAACTCCAGGTTTCAATGGTAAAATAATCTAAGTGTATACATAAATCATTCGGAGCTCAAAGCATGCTCAAATAGTTCAAATATAGGCGTAGGAACTCCTACAATCAAGTTTTGTTTAAAAGGAAATAAATCAAACCATTAGATACACCCTCAAAATCCACCAATAAATCCTTTATTCATATGATACAATCGTTGTGGTGCATGAATCATTATTATTTAAGTTTCTGTCATGTTTTTAGTTCACATTCCCAAACACTAACAATGTTCCTAACTCTTGGTTAAAACTTCTCTTTTTTATTATCTATTAATATCCAACTTTCCCTCATTTAGAACCCAAGGTATCAAAACTTATTAACCCTGTTATTTAGTACTTCCAGAAGGTAACTTAGGTCTATATTGAAGTTTAAGAATATGTTAGGTTACCCAAAATTAGATCCAAATAGGTTGTGACATCTTTCTACTTAAAATATCTCCAAAAGTTTCATATTTACAATCATCGTCCCAAATTACTATTCTTTAATTCAAATTTAATTCCGCCACTTCCTACATTTCAAATTAACCTAGTTACAGGTGTTACAACTAGAATTTACAGAAAAATCAGTAAAAATTAAATCTAGGCACAAATCCCAAAATCTGAAATTTCTGACATTGGCCGCTCGAAGAGGCGCTCGAGCGACTGTTCTGGCGGCTAGATTTTTAGGTTATATTTTGGATACACAGGTAGTCACCCGTGGTTGCACTCGAGCGGTTTTTCGAGCGACTGGGTTTCAGGTTCTGTTTTAAGGTATACAGATAGGGCGCTCTGCCCAAAACTCAGTTTTTCTGGGTTTTTCAAAATTTCCAAAGCTTCTCAAATTCCTATGGTTTTAAATTGTTTCTAAACATCTAAATTTCATTTTAAAATACTTCTAAGACAATCCTAATCAAATCTTAGTAATTAAAATTTACCTAAGTTTTTCCCCACTAATTTGATCTCCTATATTCATTACTTTTCTAGATTCCTAAAGAAAGATTTAAATCACCAAATCAAAACTTTATAATCATCCAACTTAAAAACCAATATGATCAAACATCAAAATCACAAGAAAACATGCAATTCCTCCAGTTTCAAGGGTTTGCTACTTGCCTTTTTTTATGAACCTAGATTTGTCGAAAACTCCTTCTGTGCCCATTTTATGATCTCGATAGGACCCCTCTAGACTTCTCAATTCAAATCTCCACCGTGTTTAGTTTGAAGTCCTCCATGAGTTGATCAAAACCCTAAAATTTCAATCCATTCCAACGGTTGGATCTTTCTATCTCGTCGTTCGAAGTTGGCTGGTCGGCCATCTTTGCAACTCCTTTTTCTTTCTAAATCTGATTCTCCACCAATTTTCTAGGTTAGTTCGCACCACCTTAGACTCCTCCAAATCTAATCTCCACTGTTCAGATTGAATTACCTTAAGTGAAGATCATAACCTCCAAATTTCAACTCATTCCAACGGTTGGATCTCCGTGGATCGTCGTTCAAAGTCTACTAGTAGGACCTCTACAGCACCTCTTTTTTCTTTTCTTCCCTTTTTTTTTCTCTCATTCTCTTCTTCTCCTTATTTTTATCCAAGCCCAAGCACGAATTCCACTCTCTTTCTCCTTATTTTTGATTTGTTAAAAACCCTAAACCTTCCCTAGACCTCCCCATTTATAAGCTCACTTAATTAGAAGTCCTAATAGGTTTAGGAGACCTTCTAAATAGGATTCTCAATCCTAATTGGAAACCTTCCTATCTTAACCCTCATTCTAATTTCTCTTTTAAGTATCTCATACAAAAGAAGGTCTTAATTTAATTTATTTTCGTGCTAATTTAATTTCTTATTTTAAAATATTACTAAAACACCCCAAAGCTCCACTTGTCCCCAAATTTAAGGCTCATTATCAACCATAATCACCAATATACCATTTTTCCTACTTTTAAGCCATAATTTGCTATTTAAATTCAAACCTAACCCAAATTAAGTCTAGTTAAATATTTCAAGTCTAAAAATTATTTAATTACTCAATATATTAATTTGGCTAATTGGAAAATGACCAAAATACCCTTTCCTTGTAATTCCATATTTAACCTTTGGATCTTTTCCCAAAAATTCTCCTCTTTATTCCTCACATCAATCTTAACCATATAATGCACTTGGATTAATACCTATCTTCTCCAATCCTTTATATTTAATTCACTCTCCCAATTTATCTAAATCAACCCTTCTCTTTCCTATTTAACTGAAGCCACTATTTAAATTCCTAATTACTCAAAATTATTGTTTATTTATTTAGTTACTAATATCTCTTGGATTATATTGTTATTCCTCCAATACCTAAATTAAATCTTAATTTCTCTATATATTTAAGCTTATTTAATTTATTTTATTTTTAGGAAAATCCAGGGTTTTACAGGGCGCCCCCTTTATTTTCTGCTCACCAAGGCGCCTAACCCATGGCCTAGGCGACTAGGCTGGGCGCCCCCTTTACTTTTTGGTTAGATTGGTTGCCTAAGCAACCAAGGTGAACGACCTAAAGACCTACGATCCGTAACTCCATTTTCCCCAAATCCAACTACAAAACGTTCTCTATTTCATCTCAAACTCTTAACAACATCACTAAACCCATTATGATCAAAACCTAACAACATTTATACCATATACATTCCCCAACCCAAATCAATCATCGAAACCCTAAAAATGTCGTATGAAACCAAACGAACAGTAAATCCCTGTTAAATCCAAAATTTCTTTACAAACAATAAGTAGAAAGGTGCCAAAGCCAATGCTCTCCCTTTCTCCACATTTCCTCCTTCTTCCTCTTTGTGCAAACCTTGCTCTTCTCTCCTTCATTCTTCACGTAAGGTCGTGTTTTGCCCTTAAAAGATTTTTGGGAGGTTAAGACATTAGCTCCTTTGCCCCCTTTTTACAAAATTGCCCCTTCCACACTACCTTCACCTTCATAACACACTTAATTAGTCAATTAAGCCCAATTAACAATAAGCTAAATAATTAGACTACATTAGAATATACGGGGTCTCACATCTTAAGCTGATTTATTTCACGGTGAGTTTCATAGTGTTTTGTTTAAGATTGATGAAGAATTTTGAATTGATTGTTGAAGAATGTTTTGGTATGTTAGATGATTTTGAACGTCTTGGAAATGATTTGATTCAATAGAATTGAGTTTAGAAAGATTGGAGAAGAAAATAAGAAAATTCGGAAAATTTCGCGATCTGGGATTTTTGGCTGAGCGTCGTATTAAATGCTCAACAATTTGTTCTGTTGCCTAAAGACACTCGAGTGCCTCGCCTGTGTTTTTTTTTAAATATAAAACCCGAGAGTTCAACGCTTTTAATAGGGCTCGAGCGCCCTATTGAGTGCTCAAACCCAGAAATTAGGGCCCCAGCACCATATCGAGTGTCGCCTTGAGCGCCCAAGTAAATCAAACCCAAAAGTTGAGAGCTTGAGCGTTGCATTGAGTACCCATTTGAGCACCCGTTATAAATTTAGAGAATAGAGGTTGCCTTGACCAGATGCTTGAGCACCACATTGAGGCCCATTGGCCAAATATTTAAATTCAATTTAATAAAGATTTTGGGCACAATCTACTAAAATATGTCTTGTTTTGATATTAAAGAGAGTTTTGGTTCCAGATTTTGTTTTAAGTTGAATTTATTGGTTCCTACACCTGTAAAGGACTGTTTTAAATATGTTTTGAGTATTGGAATTGGTCATGAAGATTTTATAAGAGTTTTGGGTTTGATGAGCATTTGGTTTGGTCTTGAACAAGTTTTGAAAATCTATATGCCACTAGGCACATTTACTAAATTGCATTGTTATTAAGTAAGTTATACTTGAGTGTGTCTAGTGGGCCTAGCTGCGTATGGATCCATAGGTTTAAATTAGATAGTGAAGAGGTATTTCCTTTGATTGATTACTCTCACTTGTGTTTGCGCTTCCTTTGTGAATTCATTTGCTTAGGAAGGTCTTCATGTACAATAAGGACTCATTTCAGATTTAGTTGCTGGTGAGGCTCATTTCAGATTTATGGTGCTAGTGCGGTTATCCCTGTATATGGTGATAAGCAGCTACCCCTATGTTTAGATTTAGCTTGTTGCATGCTTGGGTAGTATATGCCAACTCCGTATTTTGAGATATAGTTGTTGGTACGTGAGTTCTTATGCAATAAGTCGATGTCCAGGCTCCATATTTCAAGATATAGTTTGCTGGTATGAGAATTGTGTACTAGTTTCGCTCATAAGCCGTAAGGTGGCGTAGTGATTGATGAGAGTTTTCTCAAAGACTTTTTTTTTTCATGAGTCCTGTAGACACCCCAAATTACACTGCATAAGGGAATGAATAATTGGTCGAAATCATAAAAAACAAGTCTTTCTTTTGTATCCGAAATCAAATTTTGGATAAAGGTTAATCTCTTTGTATCCGAAAATAGATTTCGGATACACCCTTATCTGTTTGTATCCAAAATATAATTTCGGATACCAAGACGTTTGTTTGTATCCGACTTGTTTTGTCGGATACTAATGTTTTGCTCCAAATTTGAAAATCTCGAGAGTTTTCACTTTTGTACTATTTTACCTCTGTTCGAGAAGTGGAGATTCCCAAGTTGAACCTCTGAAATTAACCTTATTCTTCCAAGTCCATACTTTAGGGTTAAGTTGGAGGGTTCTAGACACATGTTTGTGTCTACCATTAGGGCTTCATTCCCTTGAGTTTGCCCTAATCCTTGCCTATAAATAGATGGCCGCCCCTCAAGCAAATGGCCAGAAAGTTGGAGATTGAAGAACTCCAAGTGAAGAAGGGAACCCTTGCCTTTCTGCTTTCAGAACTCCAGGTAAGCCTTGAACCCTTTTCTTTTCTAGTTTTAATTTCTAGGATTATTTTGTCTTCTACTTTCTTTTGTAGAATAAGGCCTATGCGTGTGTTTATTACCCAAACCTACTTCCAAGCACCTCAAGACTACTCTCTAGCCGTAAAACGTGAAGAGAGAGCTAGGGGAAAGGGAGACAGGTGGATCCGTAGGGCAAACCCCCATATGTGATAATCTTATAAATGTATAGTTTTAACGTTTTGTTTAGGTTGTGTGATGATTTATTGATGAAATATGGAAGAATACCATGTATCTATGCTGTTCACAGCATTAGATCTCATTTTTCTCATATATTTCAATTTTTCACCTTTTTTTCTCCCTTTTTTTTATGTTTTTAGTCATTTGGGCTAAGATCTTGGATATGCCATTGTCCATATGGTAGATCTGGGATTAGAAGCCTTCCAGTAATCTCTAGGGTTTCATGAGGTGGTTTTTGAGTCATTTTTGGTTTTTGAGAGAGGACCCTACGGTCTAAGCTCTCCCCTTTTAATGTTTTTCATTAATGTGGGTACATTTGGCTTGGATTTTTTTATTTAATGAGAAATATGGCTAGATCTATGCCCTGGATTGTTCAGACTCAATTCTGCAATATTTTGTAAAAATAATATTTTTTTTATTTATTCCTAAATTTCAAGGATTTAATTTAAAGCCAGATTTTCAAAGTTTTTATTTTAGATTTGTTTTCTTTTGATTTCGATCAGTCATAAAGCCCAAGAAATGGCTTTTTTTCATAAAGAAGGATCCAGAATTAATTGGATCATTCACATGGAAATAAGCCATATATTCTTTTTTTCTTTTTACTTTTGTTTTGATTTTTATTAGCAAGCATTTTTATAGCATGAACAACACTTGGCAACCACTTTGTATGGATAAATAGGGTTGCCTAACACCTTCCCCTATTCATATTCTAATCCCCTTACCCATCTCTGGATTTTTATTTTAAAGTAGGGCTATTTTTACTCTAGTTTTTCCTTTTTTTGCTTTATTTGATGATTTTGGTGTCCATTCACACCTTAAAAATTGAATGGTGGCGACTCCTCCCTTTGATGAATCCCGTGTGATGATAGGAAAGTCACTAGATTGATTTTTCCATGCCTCACAAGTCCTACATTATTTGTCGTGGTTGCTTTATGGTTTCCTATTTGACACTAAGGTTTGTTCAAATATAATGATATAGCTTGCCTGTATATGGATGATTGATATTATTGAACTTTCACATACAGTGATATGGTTTACCTGTTTGTTGAGTATGATAATGGGATATTTGCCTTGATTGACCGGCATCACTACTATTGTAGAAAATGACTTTATCTTGTCTTGTCATTTAATTTGATTTTATCTATTGAGATTTTATGGTGTATTATCCGTTTCTTTTGCCGAGCATAAAAGGATGTTATTTTATTATGATAAACTATTTACACATGCATGTGATGCTTATTGGGATATTTGTATCTCACACCGCGTTTTGTTTTGTTTTTAGTTGATCCACGTGAAGATGTGACCAAGGTTGATAATCACGGAGGAGAGATTCCTGATTACGTAGTTGAGGATTCTAGACTTATTTATTTCCTTTTGTTTGAGGTTATTGATAGATCTTATTTTGATGGACTTTTTGTTATGAGAGTGAGAGAGAGAGAGAGAGAGTTTAGTTTTACCCTTTTGTTACCAGACTGGGATATTACTTTATTTTGGATGGTTTAACATTTTTGGAGACCACATGTAACGCCCCGGTTCTAGATCAATTGTCCAACCCCGAAGTGTTAGTGTATGTGGGCCAAAGCAACTAAAATCCAGAATAATTTAAAACTTTTATTCATGTCTTTATTAGAGTTATTATGCAAATCATAAAATAAAATTCATTCACAATTAATCTTAACATTTACAATTGCTTTTTGAACTCATAGCTGATTCACAACTAATTGGCTACCCCTTTTTCATACTATCCCAATGCTTGTCAATCTCACCAGGAGTACATGAAATATAGTGAAAGCCGGAGTAAGTTAAAAATCTCAATAAGTAGCAAGATGCATTAAATAAAACAGTCTAATTTCTTTACAAAGTTAAAGTCATGAGGTATAACGATTAAACCAAATCATGATAAGAATATTCTTCATCAAACCAAACCACGCATATGTGATATGACAGGACTCATGAACTGAAACCACTTGATAAGCTAGTCATGTGCCCAAGTTCACCACCTCACGAGCTTATATGATATGGAGCCGAGATACACGGTCACCATTCCTCCACCTACAATCAATCCAGATCATCCAACCGAGATACACGGCGAGCTAGCGCGTACAATCCAATCAACTGCAACTATCCAATAAGGGGAATACCAATCTGATCATATATATATAGACACTAGACAATACACGGCAGATATGAATACATGTGGAAGCCACGAGTGAACTACAGGCATGATCAAAATATAGTTCTCAAGTGCGAGTCACAAGTAAACTATAAGCATGACCAATAAAAAGCACCTGTAAGCCAATGTCTCATTAAAGTGCACGGTGGTAACCCAAATAAAACCAATGCCGAATACACGGCTAATGACCAGGTCGAAATACACGATAGGTCAGGATTGCTGCAACATGACCAGATATGGGAAGGCCTCGTCGAGATACACGACGGGAGCATAAGTGGGAGACATGTTTAATTTACAAAGATAATTCCCTTTCACTTCCTAGCTATGCTATGGATCCACACTAAACATTGCCAGCTAGACACAACTCACAACCAAAATATTTAATAATAACTTGTCTCAAAATAGAATATTCTCAACAATGAAATAAATTCTCAATCAACCATAAACATCTCATCCCAAGATACATAAGAGAGGAATTTAACCACTTCGAGATACACGGAGGAAAACAATGATTCTGCCCTCTTACCGATGAAACCATATGCAAATATTCAGAAATATAATATTGAAAGTAAGAAATTGCTCAAATCTGAAAATAAATAGAAATCACAATCCTAACCTTGAAACCATGTCATCTTTACCAAAATATGCCCAATTTCTTGTTTAATTGCCTAAACAGTAATTTATTAATGTGAACACTCTTAAATTACTTATATTTAAGTGTTAGATAACTTAATAAATCAATATATTAAGTCATACTTAGATTCATCTCCTAGTTTAGTTGGTTGTTATTCTCAAAATTTTACTCAACAATGTCCAAATTTCTTCTTTTAAGAACCTAAGGTATCAAAACTTATTAAAATTAATATTTAATCCTTCCAGAGGGTATTTTAGGTCTGTGGTGAAGTTTAGGAATACGTAAAATTACCCAAAACCAGAACTAAATAGGTTAAGTCCACATATTCTTCAAAACGTCTCTATAAAATCCCTCTTTACATTCATCGTTCCAAATTAATATTCTTTTATTCAAATTTAATTCCGCCACTTCCTACATCTCAAATTAACCTAATTACAGGTGCTACAACTTTATAATTTCAAGAAAAATCATTAAAAATAGATTTGGGCACAAAATCCAAAGTTAAGAAAAATCTGATAGTGGTCGCTCGACATCGCGCTCGAGCGACCTGTTGGACGTCCATTAACGGGTGAAATTTTGCTTAGACGCTCGGGAACGCGCTCGAGCGTCCTCCCGGGCATTGAGTTTCAAGGTTCTGTTATTCTGTTTTTAAAATACACAGGCGAGGCACCTGCGATTGTGCTCGAGCGCCGACGAGCGCTCGTCCAAATTTCATTATATTTTCTGGTTTTTCTGATTTATGAAATATAAAATACTTTTTATAGTTTTAGTTGTTTCTAATCTTCATATCTTCATTCTAAATTACTTCTAAGACAACCCTAACCTATTATCAGTAATTATAAGTTGATCTAAAGTTTTCTACTTAATTAATTCTCTTGTGATCATCACTTTTTTTTATTTCTTTAAAAGTGTATGCAAGAAAAACCATCTTATAAAATTCTCAACTCGTCAAACCAAGATCTAAATCAAAACAAACCATGATAAAACATCTAGATCATATAAAAACATACAATTTCTCTAGTTTTCAAAGTGTTTGCTATTTGCCTTAACATAAAGAATCTTTCTTCCAAGAAACACGATTTCTCACCAACGTTCTGAACTTTCCGCAGCTTTCTAGACTTCTTCAAATCAAGTCTCCACCGTTCAGATTGAATCCCTATGGGTAAGGAACATAATCTCCAAATTTGAGGTCAATCCAATGGTTGGATTTTTCCAGATCTTAATTCGAATATGGCAGGTAGGAATTCTGTAACTCTCCTTCATAAAAGACCTTGCCTTTTTCTCTATCTCTCTCTTTATTTTTCTCCAGCCCTATGCACAAATTTTCTCTCTTCTTTTCTCCTCAAGTTGACTTAATGGAAACCCTAAACCTTCCCTAATGCCTTCCTTTTATAGGCTCACTTAATTAGAAGTCCTAATTGGTTTCAGAGACTTTTCAACTAGGATTCCCAATTCTATTTAGAAATCTTTCCTATCTTATCTCTCCTTCTAATTATTTTCCTTTAAACCTAACTCATAATAAACTTCTAATTTAATTAATTTTCATGCTATTTCTCATTTTTATTTTAAATATTAACTAATCTCTTGATTTCTTCCCATATTACTAAAATTAAAGCTCCTAAATAAGCATAATTACAATTAAGCCCTTTTTCCTTCTTTTAACCCTTAAATTCATTATTTAAATTTAACTAAACTAAAATTTGGTCTAATTAAGTTTCTTAACTTAATAATTAATTATTTTATTCTTTTCATGGATTTGACTAATTAGAAATGACCAAGATGTCCTTTCTTTAATTTCCACACTTAATCATTGAATTTCTCAACAATTCTTCAAATTCTATTCTTCTTATTATTTCTTATCACAATTTGAAATTTAAATCCCAAATATTAATTCTACAAATTCTCACTTATGATATAAATTAGATTCCTATACATAATTCCTATTTTTCCTTTTTAAATTTATTTATACTTCCAAATCTCTCTAGTTTATTTATTTGTTTTATATTAGGAAAATCCAGGGTTCTACACCACGCTTATGATTTATTGGATTAATTGAACTTTATTTCTGCACTCTGATATTAATTGAAATTGTTTAATCTAATTGTTTGGTATTTAGTTGCTTTGAGCCTAAGTAGCACTTCGGATACGAGTTTGTTGTGTGAATTCGCATAAACCCGGATTCAGGGTGTTTCATGAACCAATGAAAACAGCTCCTCTTCTTGTTGTTAAATTTTTAGATCCAAGTTGTCTATTAACAATAGCACAAAACCACCTGTAGCAAAATAGCTATAACTTCCTTTAGAAAAATCAAAATTGCACACCGTTTGATGTGTTGAAAACTAAACTCATAGATATTTCCAACAGTATATGGCACATATGCTACTTTTCACGGATTGGTACAGTTTTGATCCTCTTTATATGGTTAAAACATGATTTGTAGGGTTTTGGTGTCACTCACAGATGGGAATGATCAAAGGGACTGAGTTGACTATCATTCTAGTTAGACTATCACTGAATTAGTGTCTTCTTTGTTTGCCACTTTTTACTAGGAATTGTTTTACAGTTTTGATCCTACCTGAATGTGCTTAGAATACTTGCATTTTCCTCTTCCCAACTCCAAATTTTCCTAAAGTGAACATAAACCATGCTCCTAGGCTTCTCATTACAGTTTATGCACCATGCTCTCCCCTGTGAGACATGGGAAAAAATCACCGGAGTGATCATCCCTCCGTCAACACACGGGCTCAACGCAAAAGTGGGAGAGTCGCCACCATTCATGATTTTGGGGTGAGAATGGACACCAAAGAGTTCAAAAGTAGCAAAAATAGCCAAAAGACAAATTCTAGGGTAAAAATAATCCTACTTGAAAATCAAATCCAGAGATGGGTAAGGGGATTAGATTATGAACGGGGGAAGGTGTTAGGCACCCCCATTCATCCACACGAAGTGGTTGCCAAGTGTATATTCGTGCTAAAAAGAAAATAAGAAGCTTGCTAAAAATCATGAAAAAGCCTTGAAAAAGGAACAAGTGTATGATATATTCACATGAAGATCTAAATGGATTCTAGATCCTCTCTCATGTCAATATCATTTCTGGAATATCTCAAAAGATGGAAATCAAAGCTCAAGTTGCTCAAAACCAAGTTAAATCGAATCCGGAAAATTCGGTAAAAAGTATGCCATTTGCCTTGAAATCATTCAAATCCAATTCTGAATTGAACCAAACCAAATCCATTTGAAATATTAGGGTAAATAAGAGTCTCATGCAAAATTTCACTTCATTCCGATAAAAATCCTAGGAGTTATGCTTCTTTGAAGTTGCTGCTAGGGATTTTTAAAAGTGGTAAGTGGGCAACTTTGGAAAATTGTCTAGAAAAATCCACTACATAAAAGTCCACGAAAATTGGTGTGGTTGAAGTTTGTATGGCCATCTTTCCAGAGAAACTAGCCTCATACAAAAAGCCCTTCGGATGTGCCTTGGGTGGTCTCCCGAACAGGCCCCGAAGATCACAGATTTACCCAGAAAAGTGCAAATGAGCAGTTCTGAGTAAATCGGCTACCAATAATTCAAATGGGATCAAAAAATTATGAAACCAACTGGATTTGAAAATAGACTCAAAAAGGAGTACTCAGAAATAAAAATCACTCGAATCGGACTTAAAACGAACACATGGCGGTCCGTCGAAGTGACAAGTTATGTACTTGGACCTGAACTGTCCACTTAACTTCGACAGAGAGGTGTCCAAAATCCGCTAGATAGAAATTCATGAAATTTGGTGGACATAAACTAGACAGCCTCACCTTTCCCATGGTTCTGGAATCGCCCCAAAATTCATCCGGATGATGAAGTTATGGGCGTCCGAAGTAAGGGTACAGGTGCTATCAAGCTAAGCCACTTTTGAAGAAAATCAAATCCGAAAATTAACAAAGTGTGTGAGATTCGTGTGAGATGAATCCAAAACCTTTGAAAAACATTTAAAAACACTCCAGAATTTTATTGAGGCCATTTATTGGAGATTTATCACAATGAATGTAGTAAATCCTCAAATGTGAGCCTATTCACAAAAAAGGTGTAATATGTGTGCAAGAGTGAAAAACCAAGCAAGATCAATACAACATGCATATAGATTCAACAAGATAGGTTCTAGCATAGCCTAGGGTTCCGTTCTATTATCGTTTCCCTCTGTTCTCTCTCCCCGTTAAACACGGATCTTCGAAATAATCAAGGGTACTTTGATTAGGGAACGGTTTTCAAACATTCAAAAGCCTTATGCTACATGGGTTCTAGCACTAGGGTCAATCCCCAGTCTCGTTTCTCCTAGATCCGCCTTCATGTTTTACGGCTAGGGGAGTCTTGAGATACTTTGAGCCGGGGAAGGATTTCCACACACAAAGAAGGCTTTACACTACAGAAAGGTAGAAGAAGAGATCTAGATCTAGGAATGTAAAGACAGAAAATAAAAAGAAAAGTTGAGGCTTACCTGAGTTCTGGAGGCGATTCCGCAGCGGTTTTCTTCTTCTCTTGGAGTTCTTCTTTGCGAGAATTCAAAACAAGAGTTGAGTCTTTTTGCTTGAGGAGGAGCCTCCTATTTATAGGCAAAGGCTAGGGTTAGGGTTGGTGAGATTGGTAGACACAACATAATGTCTATAGCCCACCAACCTTAACCCTAAGGCTATTTCCGAGATTTCCCCTCATTTAATGAGGGATATGATGGTAAAAGTGAAAAGCTCTTGAAAAACCCTAATTTTGAGCAAAACTAGCGTATCCGGTATATCAGGCCGGATACACAAGAGCTTTAATGTATCCGGCCTATGATGCCGGATACACTAAAGGCTCCTTGTATCCGGCATTTGAGACCGGATACAAAGGAAAGTACTTGTATCCGGTCTGAGTTGCCGGATACAAGGAAAAAAGCCTTTTTTCCAAATTTTAACACAGGCAATACTTATTTACATGTAATATCGTTTAAGTAAATGTCCTCGTATTTTTTAATCTCCATTTACTTAAGATATTACATGTAAATAAGCAAACACCCCCCATTTGAATCCATTAAAAATAGTTCCAGACCCAAATTCCAAGTGAATAAAAAGTCAACTTTCCAGTTCTAGGCAAAATTCCGATTTTTCAGGTCTGGAAAAAAGGTTCAATATGTTAAAACCAAGGTATTCGCCAAGATTTAAAATCTCAAAAAATTCTTTTATGCAATAACATGGCTAAAAACTTGATTACCGGGAAAAATTATCTTGAAATCTGGCTTTAAAAAATATTTCATTTTCTGGGGTCAAAAGTCAACAAAATTCAACCGGAAAAAGTTTGACTTTGCACAAAAGATTGAATTCGGGCCTTTTCCTTTTCCGTTTTGGATTCAAATGGGTTAAGTATCTCAAACCCAATGCAAAGAATTGAAAATTCCAATAAAATATTTCTCTCCTTCAAGATTTATCAAAAATCGTGCAATTTTGGGGTGTCTACATCCCCACATCAAGTAGTGCACTTTATCCAAGCATATTAGTCCAAGCTTTGCAAATTTTTCTTAGGTATTTTACCTTCTCCTAATGATGTGTACCCAAAAATAGAATTTTCAAGCTCATTGTATAAGATGCTTGACTGATGCAATTAAGTTTCGCCATATTGTTTGCCCCTTCAACAACCTAAATTGTGGCAAGCTTTCTTGATTCATGACTAGCACTACTGCCTCACAATCCATTGATCTATCTTTGTTTGGCTGCTCATCTTAATTAGGAAGGGTCCCGTGAGGAATAACTTGTGACGCCCCGGACCCGGACATGTTCATCAAAAGTATATGCCGGTTCCTTGATGTCAGGTAAGGTCCCATAAATGCTTCCTAAATTAATAGAAAACTGCTATATAACAGCTGTAATAGTAAGGTTGTGTGAAGACTTTAACACCTGATAAATCACAGTTATATATAACATCATTGTGGGTGCAAGTGAAGACAAAAGCTAAACCTATATACATATTTCCAACAAGAAGATCTACTGATAGGGTTCCACTAAGTTTTATACACACAGTCTCTCTTTCTCTCTACACAATTTATACAAGATCCAAAAATAGACAATTACAAAAAATGCCATCCAGCCCTAGCCAGGATAGTAATAATCCTCAGGGCAATAATCATCATCAGGATCACTATTTCTTTCTACCCCAGTTCGCGCTCGCCCTCCAGATCTATTTGAAAACAAAACCGTTAAAACAAATTGCGTAAGACTAATGTCCCAGTAAGTAGCACAATGCATGATAAGAACAATTTATGCAAATCTTTAAACAATTCAGTAGCATGCTTATTTACTATATGATCAATCTCTGACAAAATCATACTAAGAAGCATATCAATCTCGTATAAACAATACTTTGAACTTGGTGCAATCATAAATCATAAGCAGATAAATTCAGATTAATCCAAACCACGATCTCAGAAAAAATCTCATGTCCAATTCGCCACCTCACGATTTACAGGGAAAGATCTAACTAGGATCGCTCGTCCAAAGCGGAGCACTCAAGCATGAGACATGCATGAGCTAGCAAGTACAACCCAGTCGAACTAGTTAGCGGGTTAGTGATCTCTCTTAGACCATCAAGTTAGTGATCTCTATTAGACCATAGAGTTGACTTTACAGGTTGTTGTGGCACATTCTGAGGTGGATGCAAGTTCACAACCCTCGGCCCATCATGAGCTAGGGTGAATGGCCGTCCACAACCCCCAGAACCGTGTATTACATTCTGGACAAGAGTATAAACTTTTCACACAAGTTATCCCAACACACTATCTGGCTTAGACATGGATCCATTCTACAACCAAGCCCACCAAACCACGATTCAACAATCACGGTTCAACAATCTCAGCATGGTTTACAACTCAGTACATTTACTTTCAAAAGCATCTTTTCCTTATAATACCAAAGCAACACCAATAGAAGTAAAAACACAACCACAAATTCGAGTACATCATAAGAATGCCATTTGTACCTTGAATAACCTTAGAAAAGATCTCAGAGGAATGTTCCAGTAGGGGAAATCAAAACAACCTCACTCTACAAGAGTATGGAACTAAAAGTATCTTCAAAGACTAGTTTATTAAAACATGCACAAAATCCTTATAAAATGAAATTTTATTGAAATTCCTGTGCAAGTACTTCCTAAATACCAAAATCTTAGTTATACATATGTTGGATTTGATTAAAAACAATTTTGTAGTGAAAAACACCTAAAATTGGAAAAATATGAATTTTCTTACTTGGGCGCTCGAGCCTGCTTCAGGTGCCCAAAACTAGCTCTCGGGTTCAGAAAACTCAAGCTGGGCGCTCGGCCTTCAAGTGAAAATTTGGCTGGGCGCTTGAAAGCAACTTCAGGCGCCAGGCTAAAAATCAGGGTTTTTCACAGTTGCGATTTTCTGGGTGTTTTTCTGAAGTTTTGCTATCAAAACCTAATTTGTTTGTTCTAAAACTTTGGGAATATATTCTAAATTGCTAGGGCATCCTTTCTAAAGGTTTCTACAACGATTTATCCTACCAAGCACGACGGATTTGCAGAAAATCTTCAAGTGAACCCTAGAATGCCTAAATCTGAATTTTTAGTTTAGAGTTCAAATCACAGCAGTTTAAGGCACGAAAATCTTCAAGGAACACTCAAGAATCAACATCTAATCATTCCAAACTAGTTTTACGCAATTCAAACAGTAAAACCTCAACATCACATAACCTTGATGAACATGGTTTCCATTTAAAACAGAAATTTCTTCGCAAAAATATTTCGAAGGGTGCTACTTACATGTAGGTGTGCGAATCCAATCTAAGAGCTCCCCTTCTTCTTCTCCTCCTCTTCTTCTTCCTCTTCCCTTCCCTGCAGTTGTTTTCTCTCTTCACTCACCTACTGTCGAACGAAAGAACCTATGGTTCTTTAAAAATCAATTAGTATATATATAATATTTACTTAATCGGTTTAAACCACTTGACTAAACTAAACCGAATCCAACCAACCGAACCTAATCTAACTAAACCAAACCCACTCATTTAAACCAACCCAAACCAACTTCAACTAACCCAAACCATTTTATCTTATTTACTTAAAGTAAACCAAACCATATCAACCAATTGGAGTTAATAACTCTAATTAAATATTTTTACTCTCTACTTCCTCTTAATTAAAATTACTTAAATATCCAGGGTCTTACATAACTTATCCCACAATTCCCATGAGCTCTTCTTCAATTTCTTCAACATTTCTCAACTCTGACACATTCAAAGCAACACAAGTCAAATGCATTGTTGTGTAAACTGTTGCTATACAAGCCTCTACTAAATATATTCATAAAATCCATATTTTCTTAGATAATTTAGCAAAATTGAGCTCAAAATTCTAAAAATTTTGAAAAATTGGGCATGAATCACACCTTCCAACTAACTTCTTGCTATTCCTTAGCAAAGGAAGTGATTATCTAAGTTTAAGCATGCCTCACACCTCAGAAATTAGATTCACTTACTGAAAGATAGAACAAATTGAGTGAATTGGGCATTGAAACTAAAAAAACTAGCTTGTAGGCCACATGGAGCTTCTTGAGCCCTCAACAATTCAACAAAGGGTAAGGTTCTGATATTGCTTTCACTGAGTGTTAGTGTGTGGAAAATTTGTATTTAGTGATTTCTAGGACCTCTCAAAGTATTATTCAACTTAGAAACCCTCAAAGCAAGCCAAGTTGGTTTTTGTTCCAAGTCAAAACTATTGCAAATGTGGCTTTCACTCTAGCACACTACAAGAAGCTTTATTTTCTTTTCAAAACGCCAGTGATAGGTAGCCTTTTCCAATGCACTTTACAAAGAGGTCACTTTGTCCCTCTTCTTTTTTCACTTGATTTCAGACCACTTTTGTGACATCCTGGCTGTCTGAGAGGGCGGTTGTGATGTGGACAGAGTAAGAGACTTGGGCAAGCTACTACAATGGCGAGCTATCAGGCAAGGATGTGCATATGGTTGGGATCCCACATCGCTCGGGGAGGGTATGGGGATGTGCTATAAGTAGTCTTGTGATTCCTTACTCAGCAAGAGGCCTTTTAAGACATAACACGGGATTAAATCCCCTTGGAACCCTCAAGTTAAGCGTGCCCGGGTCAGAGGAGTGCTATGATGGATGACAACTAGGAAGTTTTCTGGTATTATCCCTTGATAACAAATCTGTGAGTACCCATTGGGCCCAGAGTGGACAATATCTTGTTGGGCATGGGTCCGAGGTGTTACAACTTTTTTCACTTTTTCTTCTCTTTTTTTTCTTTTTAGCAGAAATTTTTTCTGCCATCTTTTTTTTATATATTTCTTTTTCTTTTTTTTTGTTGCATTTTCTTATTGATTCCTTTTTGTTTTGGGCCTTGAAGATATGGTTCAATAGAGCTCTTGGGGGTTGATTGGTTAAAAACACTAATTGAGGCTTAAAAATCAACTAAACACTCACTGTTCTAACCATTCAGAATTAATGTGGACCATGAAGCTCCCTATTCTAGGTTATAGTAAAAGAAATTGACATATTTAGAATGAAAAACAAGCTGAAACCTAGATAAATAATCTTAAGCATGGGACTAACTTGAATCATTTGCTCACTTGAGGGAATGAGAATATACATGAAAGTTTATACAATGAGCTACCCCTAATACCCTGCAACTAAGATCAAGCAATGCAATTAAAATTTGGAGGTTAAGGGCTAGAAAAACATGGATATTATGAAGAGAGTAATGTTTGATATTTTTTCATGGAAATAGTAGAAAAATAAAATAGCAATTCTTTTACCAATAACATGCATCAGCCTTACCAATAGCATCACAAACTTCTCAAAGTAAAGCACAAATTAAAGGGTATTACCTGAAGTGAGCTAAACCAAACTGAGTAAATTATTGAAATTGGAAGATAACCTGAAAGTTAAGAAGAATAACCCAAGAACTTCAACTATAAAGCAAAAAACTAAAACATATAAAGACAAATTAACAAAACAAAAGAAAAAGAAACACTAAAAACTAATCTAAACATGGGCCTAGTAAGTGAGATCTTGCAAGTGAATGGGGGTATCCTTAGGTGAGAAATTGGCCGAGAAGGGTTTTAGCCTTTGGCCATTACCTTAAAGGCATTGCCATTTTGAGGATTGGTGATTTCTACTGCTCCATGAGGGAAAATGTAAAACCCCGAATTTTCCTTAAATAATAAATTAAATTAATAAATAATATTATTGAGAGTTATAATTGATGGAAATATTTTATTATTGTAGGGGATGATCTAATTAGTGGAGATCTAGAATTAGACGCAGATCTGCCCGTCCGATCATGAGATATCGAGGTATGAATTCTGATTGAGCGTGTGTATGGAGTTTTGTGTATGTGAGATACATGGGATCGGAGAATATAAATATTAGTTTAATAACCTAAACACATACACGTTCGTATTCTCGCTCGTCTACTTCAGCCGCAAGCGACAAACACGATCGAGCAACTGAGGAAGAAGGAGAAGGAGGAAGAAAGGACTGGGTTTTGGTATTCTTCATCGTCCAGGGATTATCTCATGTTTGTGAGTATAGTTGGTTGGAGAAGAGAAGGAGAAATACGCACGAAAGAGGTAGGTGACACCGTTTTACCTTCGTGTTTGGATTTACATTCGTTTAATTGCAAAAGCATGTTTTTATGATATGTAATGATGTATATAGTTAGATAATCATATTATAAATATGTTAGAATGAGTTTAGACGAGAAAAATCACATTTTGGAACTAATTATGTTCGTTTTCGAACAACCACCGACCTCGACTGTGCTCGGCGATCGTCGGCGATCATCAGCGCTAGTTATAAACTGTAGACCGCCGAAGACCGATGGAAGACGTACCGTCGGTGTTCGATTTTGAACTACCGCCGACCACAAACCATCGGGGCGATCCTAGGCGCTCTGTTCAGATTTTGTAGAT
The DNA here is from genome assembly GCA_947561395.2 of Buxus sempervirens. NCBI lineage: Eukaryota > Viridiplantae > Streptophyta > Magnoliopsida > Buxales > Buxaceae > Buxus > Buxus sempervirens. The sequence goes on from OX387188.1 coordinate 10,698,306, forward strand.
TTTCGTAATTTCACCCTGATTCAATTCCAAACTATTTTTAGACAATTTTAATGATTAAATAAGATGTTTTAAGGCTAAAATAAATTATCTAATTCCTTGTTTTACAGAAAAATAAATTAGGAAGATATTTAGGACATTAGTTGCCAAACTTTGAAAGAAATGGAGAAACCTAGTTTTTGGAAAACCTAACTAGTATTTAATTACTAGAACATCTTCTAAATGACACTATAAACTAGAAAACTTTATAAAGAGAATTCAGAACTCAGATGACCGAATATTGAAGTAATTGACAGATTTAACCTTTATATGCCGCTAGGCACCAACCCTTATAAAAATATTATATTTTAGGTAATTTTTGGAGTCTAGTGGGCATAGCTGGTTATGGATCCATAGTTGTTGCTAGATAGCTAACGGATATGTCATTTTGGTTGAGTTACTCCTATATACAACGCGCTTCCTTTGCAAGTTAGTTGGTTTGGGAAGGTCCTATGTCTGGAGGGCACCCCGGTAAGCCGCTGGTGATTTCCTGTACATGTGGATAAGCGACCATCTCCATGTATTGATTCTGATGCTGCATGCTGGTGGTACATGCCAACTCTGATGGGTACGTGTGCAATAAGTCGGTGATTACGGCTCTTGTCTAAGCTGCGCTGCATGGGACTTGAGTATTATTAGTAGCATTGCTCTTAAGCCGCACGATAGTATAGCAATTGATTGAAAATCATCTCAAAAGGTTTATCTATCTTTGTGAGTCCTACAAATGACACTGAAATCACAACACTTGTTATTATTATTGTATACATGCTGAAGGCATGTGATTGAGATATTAATCGGATGTGACTGTTTAGTGCATCCTAGCAAAATATGAATTATGTTATAGATTTTGATATTGGATTCTTATAATAGAACTTGCTGAAATTCATCTCTAGAACTATTTATCATACTGTTTTGTATTCATGAATGATACGAATGATTATACGAGCCTGCTTAGTCGATATTGCTTAATCGTGCATGAACTGTTATTTTACTTATATGAACTGTTTAATCATGCTTGTGTTACCTACTGGGATATTCGTATCTCACTCTACTTTTATTTCATTTTTCAGCTGATACGCGAGAGGGGGATCTTAGTGATTTCCAAGGAGAGGTAGCTGAGTATACACCGGAGGATTACTTTTATCCAGATCTTGTTTGAGGTGGATGATTGATTTAGACTTAGTCATATTTGATAGACTATTTTTCATTTGGATTTGATGTACTAGAGAGATGAGAGAGATAGTAACCATTTTATTTTACCAGACTTTGATATTAATGATTGATGATCAACTTAAATGTTTATTGGAGGATTTTAGACTACACTTCCGCACATACTTGTTTCCGCAACAACTCTGATAGTATAATAAAGTGAATGGATTTTATTTCTTTGGTCTGGTATATTATTGATGATGTATTTGATATGGGCCAGTAACACCTCGGATTTGGTTGTTGAACTAAATTCGGGTTGTTACAGTAGCGAACCGGGTTCGGGTTGGGTGCCGGTTTGCACTGACCCGGGTTCGGGGCGTTACAAAAAACACTTTTGACAATGCAAGGACCTACCCATCTAGACCTAAGCTTGCTTGGAAAGAGATGAAGTTTGGAATTGTAAAGTGGCACTTGTTGGTTTGGTTCAAAAATCCTTCTTTGAATGTGCTTACCATGTTGCACCTTCATCCTTTCCTTGGCAATGAGGGTATTATCATATGCATCCCTCCTCAATTCTTCAAGTTTAGCCACTTGAAATTTTCTTACATTATCAGTTTCACTAAGGCCAAAATTAAACTGTTTTATAGCCCAATAAGCCTTACGTTCAAGCTCAACTGGTAAGTGACAAGGCTTTCCATAAACCAGCCTATAGGGAGACATTGTGATGCCCCGAACCCAGGTCAGTGCAAACCGGCACCCGACCCGAACCCGGTTCGCTACTGTAACAACCCGAATTCAGTTCAACAACCAAATCCGAGGTGTTACTAGCCCATATCAAATATACATCAAGAATATACCAGACTAAAGAATTAAAAATCCATTCAATTAATCATATTATCAGAGTGCGGAAACAAGTATGTGCGGAGGTGTAGTCTAAAATCCTCAAATAAACATTAAAGTTAATCATCAATCATTAATATCAAAGTCTGGTAAAATAAAATGGTTACTATCTCTCTCATCTCTCTAGTACATCAAATCCAAATGAATAATAGTCTAATCAAAAGTACTAAGTCTATATCAATCATCTACCTCAGACAATATCCGGGTAAAAGTAATCCTCCGGTGTATACTCAGCTACCTCTCCCTGGAAATCACTAAGATTCCCCTCTCGCGTATCATCTGAAAAATGAAATAAAAGTAGGGTGAGATACGAATATCCCAGTAGGGAACACATGCATGATTAAACAGTTAATATAAGTAAAGTAACAGTTCATACACGATTAAGCAATATCCACTAATCAGGCTCGTATAATCATTCGTATCATTCATGAATACAAAACAGTATGAAGAACAGTTCTAGAGATGAATTTTAGCAAGTTCATTTATAAGAATCCAATATTAAAATCAATAACTTTATTCATACTTTGCTAGGATGCACTAAACAGTCACATCCGATCAATAACTCAATCACATGCCTCCAGCATGTATTCAATAATAAGAACAAGTGTTTCTAATTTCAGTGTCATTGTAGGACTCACAAAGATAGATAAACCTTTGAGATGATTCTCAACCAATCGCTATACCACCGTGCGGCTTAGGAGCAATGCTACTAATGATACTCAAGTCCCATGTAGCGCAGCTTAGACAAGAGCCGTAATCACTGACTTATTGCACACGTACTCATCAGAGTTGGCATGTACCACCAGCATGCAGCACCAGAATCAATACATGGAGATGGTCGCTTATCCACATGTATAGGGAATCACCAGCGGCTCACCGGAGTGTCCCTCCAGACATAGGACCTTCTCAGAGAAACTAACTTGCAAAGGAAGCGCGTCGCACAAGAGAAAAACTTAACCCAAATGACATATCCCTCAGCTATCTAGCAACAACTATGGATCCATAACCAGCTATGCCCACTAGACTCCAAAATTCCCTAAAATATAATATTTCTATAAGAGTTGGTGCCTAGCGGCATATAAAGGTTAAATCTGTCAATTACTTCAATATTCAGTCATCTGAGTTTTGAATTCTCTTTATAAAGTTTTCTGGTTTATAGTGTCATTTAGAGTTGTTTTGATAATCAAATAATAGTTAGGTTTTCCAAAAACTAGATTTCTCAATTACTTTCAAAGTTTGGTAACTAATGTCCTAAATATCTTCCTAATTTATTATTTTGTAAAACAGGGAATTAGATAATTTATTTTGGTCTTAAAACATCTTAATTAATCATTAAAATTGTCTAAAAATAGTTTGGAATTGAATTAGGGTGTGAAATTACGAAAATCTGCAAAATTTGAACAGAGCGCCTAGGATCGCTCAGAATCGCCCCGGCGGTCTGTGGTCGGCGGTAGTTCAAAATAGGACGCCGACGGTACGTCTTCCAGCGATCTTCGGTGGTCTGAGATTTTTAACTAGCGCCGAGGATTGCCGAGTACAGTCGAGGTCGGCGGTCATACAAAAATGAACAGAAACAGTTCTAAATCGTGATTTTTCTCGTCTAACCTCATTCTATCATACATATAACATGGATACTAAACTAAATACATCAATAGATCATATAAAAACATGTTCTTGCGATTAAACGAACGTAAAATACCAAAACGAACGAAAAATATGTCACCTACCTCTTTCGTGTGTGGTTTCTCTTCCTATTTTCCAAACAAGGGTTCTCACAAGCGTGAGGTAATCCCTGGACAATGAAGAACACCAAAAACTAGACCTTTCCTTCTTCCTCTTCTTCTTCTTCTTCTCCTTCGGCTTGGTTGTCGCTAGCGGCTATTCAATACGAGCGAAATACAAATGTGTATGTGTTTAGGTTATTTAATTGGTATTTATACTCATTGATCCCATGTATCTCACATGCAAACTCTCCTATACACTCTGCCCAATCAGAATACATACCTCGATATCTCATGATCGGATGGTCAGATCTGCATCTAATCCTAGATCTCCACTAATTAGATCATCCCCTACAATAATAAAATATTTCCATCAATTATAACTCTCAAGAATATTATTTATTAATTTATTTTATTATTTAAGGAAAATTCGGGGTTTTACAGACATGTTTAGGGAGGTTTTGTTGGCTGTCCTATAGGCCCACAGAGCATCAGTTAGCCTTAAAACCCAGTCCTTCATAGTGGGATTAACTGTTTTCTTTAGGATGTTTTTGATCTCCCTATTGGACAATTCAGCTTGGCCATTTGTTTGAGGATGGTAGGGGGTGGAAACCTTGTGATGAATACCATGTTTCTTCATCAAGGCAACGAAGGGTCTATTGCAAAAGTGAATTCCATTATCACTGATTATAGAGCTTGGCATGCCAAATCTAGCAAATATGTTTCTTTTAAAAACTTGATTACCACTTAGTGATCATTTGACTTGCAAGAGCTTCAACCCATTTTAAGACATATTCAACCCCCACTAAAATATACAAATAACCAAAGGAAGGAGGAAATGGTCCCATGAAATTCGACCCCCAACAATCAAAAATTTCAATTACTAAGATGGGTTGCAATGGCATCATGTTCCTTTTTATAATTCCCCCTAACTTTTGACATGCCTTACATGATTTACAAAAATTAAATGCATCCCTAAACATGCAAGACCAATAAAAACCACTTTGTAAAATCTTGGCAACTGTCTTATTGGCTGAGAAATGCCCACCGCATGCTTCATTATGGCAAAATGAGAGTATGGCTGGGATATTTGTGTTATGTACACACCTCCTAATGACTTGACCAGCACAATACTTGAAAAGATAAGGATCATCAAAAAGAAATACTTAGCTTCTTGCTTGAGCTTTTTGATGTCCTGTGTGCCCCAATTTAGAGGAGTTTGCCTTGTCACCAAGAAATTAACTATATTAGCATAACATGGAAGTTTTTCACATGCTAAAAGGTTCTCATCAGGAAAAGAATCAATTGTAGGGTCAGATTTCTCATTTTCCAAGAAAATCAGCCTAGATAGGTGATCTTCCACCACAATTTATGCTCCCTTCTTGTCCTTTATTGTGATGTCAAACTCTTAAAGTAGAAGGATCCATTTGATCAGCCTTGGCATGGAATCCTTCTTTGCCAATAAGTACTTAAGGGCTTCATGGTCAGTAAAAATAATTATGGATGAGCCAAGAATGTAGGATCTAAACTTCTACAATGCAAATACTACAGCTAGTATTTCCTTTTCTATGGTGGAATAATTCCTTTGGATGTCATTTAAGATTATATTGGCGTAGTAAATAACATGTGGAAGTTTATCTTTCCTTTGCCCAAGTACAGCTCCTATGGCAAAGTCACTAGCATCACACATAATTTCAGAAGGAATGATCCAATCAGGTGGCTGCAAGATGAGGGCCTTGGTCAGCAAGGATTTCAGTTGATAAAAGGCTTCTTGACACCTAGGAGTCCATTCAAGCATGCCTCTTACATTAGAAATTGGCACAAAGGTTTATATATTGAACTACAATTATTTATAAACCTCCTATAAAATCCAGTATGGCCTAAAAAAGATATAATATCCTTCACTGTTTTGGGTATGGGAAGCTTGGATATCAGCCCTATTTTAGCCTTATAAACTTCTATACCCCTAGAAGAAACTAAATGACCAAGAACTAGGCCTTGTTGCACCATGAAAGGACACTTTTCCCAATTTAGAAGCAAGTTCTTCTCCTCACACCGTGAAAGGATAGCCTACAAGTTAGATAAACAGTGATCAAATGAGCTGCCAAAAACTGAAAAATCATCCATAAATATTTTGTAAATCCCCGAATTTTTGAATATAATAATATAATAAATAAAATCTAATTATTGGAAAAATAAGGTAGATAAACCTAAAAAGAATTAAGGAATAAGGAATTAATCCAAGTATTGAAGGATTAGCAATATGTTCCAAATATATACATATTAGAAATTAAATAAATGATCGTCATTACAATTTACTGGGAATTGGAATAGTAATTAAATTAATTAGACGATTAATTTTAGATTTGACCTTAATTAACGGTTATAGGAAAAGTGATGAATTAATTTAGAATAAGTGAGAAAGTAAGTTAAAAATGAAGTTTAGGAAAGATAGATATTAATCCAAGTGTGTATTATAGCAAAGAATACTATAGGGAATAAATTTGGAAATTTTGGAAGAAATTGAACTCGTAGATATAAAATTATCAAGAGAAGGGTATTTTGGTCAATTAATATTAATTATCGGTAAATAATTAAATACATTAATTAAATTATTATTAGACTTGAGAAATGATGATAGACTTAAGTTAGGTTTAGATTGCCTGTTAACAACGATATTTATCGCTTAATAAGTGGAATAAGGGCATAATGGTAATTATAGTTGATTGGAGCCTTAAGTCGAGGAGGTGACGGTTTTATTTAGGGATTTTAATTATAATTATAGACGATCACATTGATATAGGAGATCAGGAGTTTGACGCAAATCTGACCGTTAGATCATGATATATCAAGGAAAGAGTGGATTAAAGGTCATTTTTAAATCTGATTGATGGATAAATATAGAACATGATCGTAGGGAGATGTGTGGGATCAGAGGAGAATAAAATAGGGCTTTCTAATTGGGACCGATCGTATTTGGGTGTTTTGGGTTTCTGGCGGCTGAAGAGAAAAAAAAAACGAGAGAGAGACCGAGAGAGAGAAGGGCAGGAGGAAGGAAGAAGGAGGAGACTGGTGCGTGATCTTCTGTTTTCCCTGCATTCCAGAAGGAGTTTCGTGTCTGTGAAGAGTAAAGGATCGTCACCAACACAAGGAGAAAGAGGAGGAAGAAGGAACAGTTCGAAACAGAGGTAGGTAACACCCTGTTTTTGTCGTGGATTTGTGTTTTCTTCGTGTTTGATTGCAATCACATGTTTAATCGTGATATATGTGTATGTTTCATTAGATTACTGTTGATTATATGTGTAGAAATCGTTTAAAATTGATAAAATCACACTGCTTACTCTCGGATTAGCCGCACTATATAGAGCGCCAACCCCCCATCACCTAGGCGTCGGTAGGCGCCCCCTATATTCAACACAAAAACACGCGTTTTCCGTAACTCATAGCCGTTAATGGGTGCTTGGGAGACTAAGGTTAGCGTCCATAACACGCGTTTTCCGTAACGCATAGCCCCTAATGGGCGCTTAGGAGACTAATGTTGGCGTTCACAGGCGTCCATAGTAGTCCAAAACGTAAAAAGCAAATTAAAGGCCTGTAATCATTACAAGCCTAAATCTTAGATATTTTTCTTTACTTTAATGAATAAAACTAAAGCTTAAACATTTTCCTTTCATTTTATTGAATTAAACTAAAATTTAAATACTTTAGTTGCCTTTTTGACCCTCACCAAACTTTAATAACTTTGAAAACTTAACCCAAACCTAATTAAATTGTATACGTAAATTCTCCTCCATTAAATCTAAACCTTAATAACTTTTGATATTTTAACCAAACCTTAATTAATTCCTATTACTTTTAAACGACCCCACCATATCATTAAACAATTGAATTTTATATTAATATAATTAATACACTATTAGACCCGCACCTTAGCGTGTGTTATGGGTCAAATTTCTTATATGATTAAATACTTGTTTAACACTGAATCGGGTTATCACGTTAAGCGTATTTTTCTGTACTGAACAAAATATTATGATAAATAAACTACGGGATTGATTTTGGAATAAGGTGTGGAGTATCGATTGATTAGGATCAAGCTGTTATATATAATTAAATATAATTTGGACTGTGGATTAAATGCTATGATGGCAATAAGAGATTTGTACCATCTGCAGATGAGATTTGATTACCTCTTGTATGAGAGATGAGACCTCCTATTGGGGGAGATGTAATCTGGGTTAGATTGAATCCTATCGGGGAGATATGTGACCACCTGCGGATGAGATGAGATCTCCTGTTGGGGGAGATGTAATCTGGATTGGATTTCATCCCACAGGGAAGATATGTGACCACTTGCGGATGAGATGAGACCTCTTGTTGAGGGAGATGTAATCTGGATTAGATTGCATCCCACAGGGGAGATATGTAACCACCTGCGGGTGAGATGAGACCTCTTGTTAGGGGAGATGTAATCTGGATTGGATTGCATCCCACAGGGGGATATGTGACCACCTGCAAGTGAGATGAAACCTCCTGTTGGGAGAAATGTAGTCCGGATTGGATTGCATCCCACAGAGGAGATCTGTGTTTACAACCTATGAGTGAGATGTGACCACCTGTGGGTGAGATGTGTTAACTCCTGCGGGAGAGACCTCTTATGGGGGAGATGTTTGTATTACCACCTGCAGGTGAGATGTGTTAACTCCTGCGGGAGAGACCTCATGTAAGGGAGATGTGATTACTACGTGATTGCATCCTACATAGAAGAATGTTACTATCGAATTGTAAGATTGACTATTAATTATGAACGACATGACTTCATTTAAATAAGAAGAGTTTGATTAAACAGTTTAGCTGTGACTTGATTAGAGTAACTCTAAAATAGAATATTAATGAGACATGAATAAAATGTAGAATTATTTTAGGAAGACAATACTTACAGTGAATTGGAAAACCCTTTTGATATGATTTATATTACATTGCCCTTCTGTTTGAAATGAAATTATATAATAAACTGTCTTTTTGAGCACTAATTTAATGTTGGTTTGTATCGTGATTATTCATTTATATTGTTGACCGTGATTACTCATTTATTTTATCGAGCATGAAATCATTGTTAATTTCCTTATATATAAACAGTTTTTCCTCATGCATAGTGTTACCTACTGAGATATTCATATCTCACCCCTGCTTTTAAATGTTTTGTTTTCAAGTCATCTTGGAGAAGACGCCTCAGGTTAAACTGATAGTGGGTTTGAAAGCTAGAAAATCTAGAAGACAAGAGTAGGATATTTATATAGATGTATTTATTTTCTTGGATTAATGATAGATGATCTAGTAAAATTTGATAGTTAGTTAAATTGTAGTTGCCTTTCATTTGATTAATTGATGTAATAGAAAGATTCAAGTTCTAATGAATAATTTAAGCTTCCTAGCACTCTGATAAATCTTAGTTCTTTATTTCTTTATTTTTTGAGCTGATTGTAATTTACCACAAGTTAATGCCTTGATCCGTGTAAAAAAAAATGACCTAGATTTGGGGCGTTACATACTTCAAGCATAGTTTAAGCATGTCACTAAAGATTCCAAGCATACATTTTTGAAAAGTAGCTGGTACATTGCTGTAAAACCCCAGTTTTGAGTAGAAAAAAATATATATAGACAAATGGATTAATTAGTAGGTTTAATCAAAAATTTATTTAAAGCTGGAGATTTGTGGTCATTAGTTGGCAAAAAAAACAAGTAGAATGCTATTAAGTAATTAAGTGCGAACTTAAAAATTTTGTAGTGAATAGGAACTTAACAAATAAATAATCTGGGTAACCTCAACTTTAATGAGGGGTAGATATGGAATCCCAAGGGTTAATTTAATTCTGGGGATAAATTAGGTTAAACCTTGCGACGTCTATAAATAAATTGCTAATATAAAAATTTTCGGAGGTTGGGGAAAAATCGCTGCCTGTAATTAGGGCGTCGGCCGAAAAGCTTGGATCTCTAGAGGAGTCCATCAAAAGGGCTGGAAGCTAGAAGAAGATCCTCAATACCGGTGAATAGCATTGTTTTAAAACTGGGTTTTCGTATTTAATCATGAGTTTAATCTGGATGCATGTGTGGTTTGTGTGTTTTCTGGAAGAAGTTCGTCCGAGTATGAGTTTCGTTAGAACTGAATGATGATAAACAAAAATGTATTGGAATAATTTCAAAAGTAGTTTAAATGTCTTCTGGGGATATTAGGAGATTGGGAAAATTGTTACAGAGAGAAAAAGTCCGGCCAGTCGTGTAGATCTGGAAATAACAAAGAGTCGAAAATCGAGATTAGTATCCGCCGAGTTGGCGCTAACTGGCGCCAACTGGAGGTAGTGGGCGCAAGGTTTTATTTCCTATCTGCCGAGCTCGTGCCTAGTTCGCGCCTAGCTCGCACGGACTTAATTTATACCCGCTCATTTCGCGCGAAGCGTGCACGAAGTTCACGCTTATCTCGCGCCCACTCGATATTAAGTAAGCGCATACTAATTTTTTTAAATCAGCAACCTATCCGCCGACCTCGCGCCTAGCGCAGGAGGTCAGCGCATGGTCCTCAATTTTGCCGAATTAGAATTTTGACCCAATTAAGATGGTTTTGATGATTCTGAGGGTTCAAGCACTTGACTAATGATTTGTTTAGGACTTCAGAAACATTATTCCCTATTAAATTTCCTTTGAGAATATAAGTGGAAATTCTGGAAAATTTTAGAAGCATCCAAGATTATTTCGAAAGGGCTAATGATAGATGATCTCATTGTACCTAACCCTAGGAGTCCCTGAGTTAGATTCCTGTTATTATATACTGTACTTGAATGCGAATTTATTTCATCTGATTTTTACTTGATTGCAAGTTTCTGAAATGTATTGTAAAGAATTCTTTTGGTGTGAGTAAAGGGTTTTATTACAAATGAACATGTGTTGTGAATTGTGAGAAATTGCTGGAGATACATGAGGTACTGGTTTTGGTCCAAAGGGACGTGTGGTGAACTGGTTGAGTTATACATGATGTTGAACGTGTTGTTTTGCTTTGAAGCCAAAGTTGTGTTTTACGTTGGTTTACTGTTTTCATTTAGCTTGTCCTGGATCCAGAGTCTAAGCTTAGTAATGTGATGCCTTTATTTTATTGGGGTAATGGCATGGCCATAGAGTGTTGCCACGACCAGTGTAGAGCAGCCAGAAACCTTGAGTAGGCCTGGTTGTCAATGTCGAAACCCTGAGTAGGCCGGCATTGGATGACGAAACCCTGAGTAGGCCGTCATTTCAGAGTATCCGAAACCCTGAGTAGGCCGGAACTGTGTACATGGAGGTGTGGAGGTCGCTCTGGCGTGTTAATTAACCAATCAAATAATTACATGACATTGACCATTGTGGGATTTTGTTTATCTAGCTTTAGATATATTATTGGGTTGTAGTAGAATTTGGTTGTTTTTTTCGGAACATGGATATAATGATATTGTTTCTTTGAAACCAATTGGAATACATTTGTCAACAAAATTACTAGGGGTTTTTCGTCGGTTCCATCGAGTTATTGCCTGCTTACTCATGTGATTATTCGACTCATATTTTACAACGGGTAAATTATATTTGTGCATGCATGTGCTGCTCGCTGAGATATTCGTATTTCATTCTTTTGTTTCTGTTTTGTTTTTCAGATACGTATGGAGAGCCAATACTTGCGGGTTGTTTATTGGGCCATGTGAGTTGTTACTTTGGGATTATTGTAGCGCACTCTGTTTCGTAGTATTATTGAATTCATGTTTTATTTACTCTGGTAGTGCGATCCTGCTATTAATAATAACCTCTGGAGACGAGTTACAGGTTTTCCTCGTGACTCGGATTTGGGGCGTTACAGATGGTATCAATAATCAGGTGCTCACCTTATATTGGCTCTCCTATCATCTCCGGTTCATCTTGAACTCCTCCGGGTTGAACCAAATCTCATCTCCTGCATATTATTAACCAATTAGTCTAGTTACTAAAATCTGGGATTTTACACCACTCTTACAATTAATTAAAGCATTAGAAGTAGCTAAGAATGGCCTACCAAGTATTACAGGTGCTTAGTTCAAGGGATGGGTTGAAACTTGCATATCCAAGACTACAAAGTCAACCGGATGGTAAAATTTATCCACTTGAACCAAAACATCCTCCACCACACCCCTAGGTATTTTGATGGATCTATCAGCTAATTGAAGTGTGATTGAAGTGGGTTTTCACCTAAACTCAGTTGTTCATACACACCATAGGGCAACAAGTTAACACTTAAAAGGTCTTTAAACCTTTTCCCAACATTGATAGAAAGTCTCTTGATCTTTTTGGGAAGAGTTCATGATTTGCCTCTTCAAGGCATTGATCCATTGAATTGGGAAGAATTTTTTTAAAAATTCAGTTTGTATCTCTTGCCAAGTGCTAATGGACCTCGGTTTTAAAGAGTTTAACCATGTTTTGGCCTTGTCCTTCGATGAAAATGGGAAGAGCTTTAACCTAATCGCTTCCTCAGTGCAAGTTTGGTCCAAGAAAGTGGAGCATACTTCTTCAAATTCTTTGATGTGCAAATAGGGATTTTTGGATTCCATGCCATGAAAGTGTGGCAGGAAGGGAACCATCTTAGGTTTGAAGTTAAAAGTCTCTGCATTTAGGGGTTGAATGATGTAAGGAGTGTGCTAGTCCTCACAGGGTGTAAGTACTCCCTAAGTGTCCTATTTTGATTAACCATATGCCTTTCTTGCTCTTGGTCAGCCATGGAGGGGGCCCAACTATTCTCAACCAATCAGCAATGCCTAGCGTTCTCCTAGTAGTTTTTCAAGCTATTTGGTGATTGGAAAACTCCTGAAATCTTCCCTTAATCAGCTGCCAGCTTAGCCATGTTTGTTAGGCCCCAAAACTTGCTAAAGTCCTTTTTACCCCTCATCTTAGTTGCTAGGACAACAATGCATAGGCCTACTCCTATTCTTGGCCACATCAACTTTCTTGCTTCTTCATTGGTTGTGTTGAGAAGCTAACAAATCCATTGAACCAATGAAAACAGCTACTCTTCTTGATGTTAAATTTTTAAATCCAAGTTGTCCATTAACAGTAGCTCAAAACCACCTGTAGCAAAATAGCTATAACTTCCTTTAGAAAAATCAAAATTGCACACTGTTTGATGCATTGGAAACTAAACTCATAGATATTTCCAACAGTATATGGCACACATGCTACTTTTTCATGGATTAGTACAGGTTGGACCCTCTTGAGAGGGTTAAAACTTGATCTATAGGGTTCTGGTGTTACTCACGAATGGAAATAATCGAATGGGTTGAGTTGACTTGTTCATTACCTTACCTGAATAATGATTGACCACTTGGAAGCTCATCCAATCACTAATGGTGACCTATCATTCATTAGTTTCTTCATTGTAAGGGCAAAGCTTAGAGTCACTACCAATAGTAGGCCTTAATTATCAGTTCTAGAGAGACTATCATTGAATTAGTGCCTTCTTCGTTTGCCAATTCTTATTGGGAATTGTTTTGGAGTTCTGATCCCACCTGAACGTACTTGGAATACTTTCATTTTCCTCTTTCCAACTCCTAATTTTCCTAAAGTGAGCATAAACCATGCCCCTAAGCCTCTCATTATAATATATGCATCATGCTCTGTGAAATCCCAAAATATTCAGAAAAATAAATAAAAAGAATTAAATATGAATATTTTGAGTATTAATGAGTTTATTTGAAACAATTGCGAGATTTATTATAGCATAATGATTTGGGGAATTTTTTATTAATCCGGGATGCAATATTAGATCAAAATAATGAGGAGCTTAAATCTTGAAATTTTGGAAGAAAGTCAATGGTTAAAGAAAAGGGTATTTTGGTCATTTCATAATTAGCTAAATTATTAAATAGATTAATTAAATGATTATTAGACTTGAGAAATTAAATTAGATCTAAGTTGGATTTAAATAGATCATAATTAGTGAGATTTATAGCATAATGAGTGGGAGAAGGGCATATTGGTAATTATAGTTAATTAGGAACCCTAAGTTGTGAAATAAAGGGGGTTTTGGGGAGTTTTAGTAATATTTAAAAACTAGAGAAATTAAATAGCACGAAAATTGATTAAATAAAAGTTTCTTTTATGTAGGATTTAGGAGAAGGAATTTAGAAGGAGAGTTGGGGACAAAATAGGAAAGTTGGAATATTAGAAAAGTTTCCAAATCTAATTACAACTCCTGGTTGGGTGAGTATAAAAGGAAGATGTTAGGGAGGAATTAGGTTTCTCTCATGATTTTTGTGGTTTCACATAGCTAGAGAGAAAGCGAGAGAGAGAGAAGGAAGAAGGAGATTTGTTGGATTCAAGAGAAGAAGAAATCCTTGCTGTGTTCGTAGGGTTTCAATAAGGTGACATTTGGATTCGTTGAAGAGTATTTGATCTAAAAATCAAGGCAAGTAGTCCCTTCTAACTTGCATTAAAATCAGATTTTTGGTTTTATTGGTATCCATATTTATACACATGTTTTATTGTGGTTATGATGGATTTTGGATTTAGAATATTATGATAATGCTTGGATGGTTTTGAATTGATTAAACATACTTAGAAGATTGAATATGATGTGTTAGAATTGATTTGGTGTGATAAAGGCATGATTTATGAATTTAGTTTTGAATTTCTTAAAATATAGAAAATTTGTAGAATTTAGCTAATTGTACTGTCGCTTGATTTGTGGTTCAAATGCCGTATCAAGAACCCATTGTTTAGTATAACTTGGCTTAGGACGCCCAATGCATGGTTTGAACGTCCAAGCAGGCGCCTCGCCTGTACTTTTTTTAAAATTCAGAACCTGAGAGTAGATTTCAAAAGTTGAATGAGCACCCAAACCAACATTCAAACGTTGTAGCGATCATTCAATGCCTAAACCCAGAATAATCAACACCCGATAGGATGCCCGAACGCCGTATTGAACGACTAGATAGAAATTCTAGTTTAAGTGAATGCCCAAAATGAAGCTCGAGCGCTACATTGAGCGCCCATACCCTGTTTTGCATATTTTGGGATTTTGATCTAGTTTTTACTTTAAACGTGTTTTGGAGAGATTTTGTAAGACCATGAAAATTTCTAGAATTATTAATTAATTAAAAACTTGATTATTATTGGTGATTTTCTAAATCTATGATTTAATTTACATAGGTGAACTCATGGAGGAAGGAGATCTAGAGTTTGAGGCCACCCAATGGTGGAATCTTGAGATACAAGGTAAGTAAGTTTTAATAGATCTCTTTAATTTGAGGGTTGAGTGCATGAGGATTTATATGGTAGCATGTAGGGAATCTTAGCCTCATTAAGTGACAACTTTATTCCTTATTAAATGGTTGTATGGGAGAGAATAGAATAAGAAACATGCAATCAAAACATATTAAAATAGGGTTTTAAACCCCATAATGTATACGATCGAAACTCTTTCTTTTTGTTTGGTGTTTGTCAACTGAAGAAAGAAGGGAGGACCCTATATGTGAGCATTCTTGCTGAGATTTGGAGGGTTTTAGATCAGTTGTTGAAGAAGGATACGATCGTGAACTTTAGAGGAAAATAGAAGTACAATAAATAGCAAATCTTATGTTAAACCAGAAGGCAGGTAACATTTTTCAAAAAGAAATATGCTTAGTTTTGGTTAGCCGCATGATTGGATCTCGTTTATGGTTTGAGAGTTGTTTCTTATTAATTTCATTCTGTTGTGACGTGTTTTAATGGAAGAATATTGCATAGGAACTTCACTGTTCTTGTTATATTAGATTTCATGAATTGTTTTGGGAGTTTTGCTCAAAATATATTGAAATGATGTAAAACCTTGATTTGTTTTGATTGGAATGAGTTAGAATATTAGGAGGATGATTTTGAATATATTTAGATTCATTTATAGGATTAAATTTAGGATTTATAGTGTTCAACTTGAAATTTTGAGAAAATATGAAAAAATTTGCGAACAATGAATTTGGCCTAGCGCCCAATAGATGGCTTGAGCGCCTGTAGACACCTGATTTTTGCACCCCAAAAATGAAGAAAATGGAAATTTCAATTAAAAAGTCAAACCCTGAGGGGGCTGAAAATTGAATTTTTAATTCAAAGAGAATTGGCCATCAAACTTCCTCTCATTGAAAAGAGCATTTCGACACGGTTCTAACGCAACTGAGTTTGCCAAAATCGGGGTCCGGATGAGGAAGTTATGGGCCGGTTAAACTTTTGGGGAAGCGAAAGTTGACTTTTTGCTCGACCCCAATTCAACTGCCTAATTTGATCCCAGTGGATAGTGTATTCCGAGCTGATTCCAACGACACCAAATTTGCTGAAATCGGACATCGGACGGAAAAGTTATGAGCAGTTGAAGTTTCAAGAAAACTGCCCATGTGGCAAAACAGCAGCTAAAAGCAGAATAAATGAGTTAAATAAATAAAATAATCATTTAATAAAAAATATATTTATTTTTTAATAATATTTAATAAAAGAATCTAGTTTTTATAATAAAATAATCAAAAAATCGGATAAAAATCTTTAAATAAGTCAAATTTAATAAAGCATTTGAAATCCAGCATTTTAAAAACGTGCTGGACCGTATTTGAAGTACGGGCGAGGCATGCCCGTATTTCAAATACGGGCAAGCTTCTAGAAAGGGACGCGTGTCGCTGTACGGCGGGACACGCGTCCCGTACGGCCCATTTTGCGAGATTTGAAAATGTGCGTTTTTCGCCCGTATTTGAATTACGGGCAAGGCACGCCCGTACTTGAAGTACGGGCAAGGCATGCCCGTACTTCAAATACGGGCACGAAAATTTTGCCTATAAATAGAGAGGCCACCCCCCTCATTTGAGAAAGCCTTCCTCCTGGCCGAAACCTCTTCCTCCAGGTGCTTTTCATGACCAAACTCTGCCCATTTGTCACCATGCCCAATACCCAAACATTTTCAATACCCAAAATACCCCCATCCTACTTAAACCATGCCTAATCTCTCTCTTTTAGCCTTCATTCAATTCCACCTCAACAAACCCCTTTTCAAATTCATTTTGGAAATTCAAGGAGACACGGAAGCGCCGCCGAAATTCTCGGAGAACCTCGACATCACCAAATCAAGGAGTTACTAGTAGGGTAACATTTCAATGACTTCCTTTTCAATATAAAATGTAATTCTTCTAAGTTTTGAATTTCTTTATTTTACTGCCTTAACTACTAATCCACTTGTTTCATTGTTGGTGGGGATTCTTTCCATGCAAATGGGAGTCACTACACTAAAAGAAAGGGATGAATTCATAAAACATAAAGAGGATGCCATGGATTCATTCATTGGGTCCATTTGAAAATGCAAGAGAAATTTATCCAATTTAGATCATTCCCTGTAATCTCCCCTATTCCTCCCTTTGAGAACAGCCATGAATGATTAAGAAGAAGGCTTTGTTTCCCCAGTGAAACATAAAGGAAGAAGAAATGGCTTTTTAAGCCAAATGGAGCAAATGAAGAGTCATGAAGGCCATGAAGAACCTGACGGAAGACGCCGGACGTCCCAAAAAATTAACCAAGTTGATCCCAAGCAAAATAGGCACAAAACGGCGAAATTGAGCAAAAACCGTATACTCAGAGCGGTCCAGGCATTCCCGTAGTTAATCTACGGTCTGGCCTAAACCGTATTAAAATTACGGTTCTGACCAGACCGTGAATTAAATACGGTCACTCGATAAAGTAACTTAAGATCAACTTTTTTTGGACCCGGTTGGACCCAATCCGACCCATTGTTGTAAGACTTGACCCAATCGGGCTTCTTGGACTTTTCCAAGCCCATTTTGAGACTGTGGGCCTAAGTGGGCCCACCAAGGCTTCGTGGGCCCTCCAATGGGGCCCACATCCCGACTAGCCTAACCAAAGCCTGTTTTGATAAACAGACTAAAGGCCACATGATTAAATTGCCATTGGGCCAAATCCAAGCCCATTGGAGACATCAATCCACTAACTTTGTAAATATAAATAAATCTTTAAACCAAATAGCCATAATCCAATAAGGGTTACCCAATAACCCGGACTGGGCCATGGGCTTGACTTAAGCCCAACTTGGATTCCTCTGGGCCTTCCAACAGGGCCCATATCAGACCCACTTCACTAATTGATAAAAAGATAAAATCAAATAAAGAAGGGACCCACACCATCAATGGTCCCCACTCAGACTAAATAAATGTGCATGCTGGTCTAGGAAGGGTGAGAATTAAGTTGACTCAGGACCAAGGAGACCCACGGGACGTCAATCAACGGGGCGGGCTAGGGTGTTTTCAGGCTTCTCTAGACGTAATCGAGAACTTGCTCAGATCTCTAAAAAGCCGCAGACCAGAAAATTAGGCCCGGATAGGTGCCCCTTTGTGTCTGCCTGCACCTCTCAGGCAGTGGCGACTCCAAACCAGTCTCGAGGCGAGCATCACTTCGCATGCACCTCGTCGTGCGGCCCAAAATCGGGGTGCGCACAGCGCCCATTTAGGTGCTCTGAATAGTTTTGTGATTGCCCGGCTTGGTTCGAGCGCCACGGTTGTGCTTTTTTTTAAAATTTAGAACCCAAGAGTGAAATTGTGTAGACTGTCGGTCACCTAAGCACTATATCAAGTGTCCAATGAGTCAACCCATGAACACCCTATGTTTGAGTGTTGCATTGAGCACCCAATCGAGTGTTAGCTTAAATCATTAAAAACATAGAATGCCGAACCAGACGCTCGAGTGCCTTATCGAGCGCCCACACCCAGAATTCAGAACTTTACATTTTTATACACTTTTCAATTATAAAATGATTTTTAGCTAAGTCCAACTTATGTACAAATAAAATTTAGGTGTTTTTGAGATGTTTTTATTAGCCAATTATTTAAATACAAATTAACCAAGACTTTGGGCATGTTCTACTAAAATAGGTCTTGTATTGGTTCTAAAAAGAGTTTTGATTCTCCAACTTATTTTAAATTTTAATTGATTGTTTCCGACATCTATATAAGTATGATTTATATGTGTTTTAAGCTCCAGAATTGGCTAGGAAGGTTTGTATCAGATTTGGGTATGTTGAGCAATTATAAGCTTTGAGAACCCTATATGCCACTTGGCACTATTATTGAAATGCTTTGATATTGAGATATTTTGAGTATGTCTAGTGGGCATAGCTGCATATGGATCTATAGGGTTAAGATTGAGAGTGAAGAGGTCTTTCCTTTGGTTGATTACTCTTAATTTGTATTTGCACTTCCTTTGCGAGTAGTTCGCATTGGGAGGTTTTCATGTACAATAGGGTTTCATTTCAGATACGAGTTGCTGGTGAGCTGCCTTATATGTGTTGATTAGCGGCCATCCCCATGTTCAGCTTTATGTGGGTTCTTGTGCAATAAATCGATGTCTAGGCAACATATTTTAGATCCTAGTTGTTGGTATGAGGGTTGTCATTACTAGCTTCGCTCATAAGTCGCAAGGTGGTGTAGTGAATGGAGAGTATCATTTCAAAGACTTTCTTTCTTTATGAGTCCTACAATATCTACTATGGTCTAAGTCATGAGATTATGTATGAGATAGAGATCATTTATACAGTTTGATATATTGTTGACATTTCTCATGTAATGCCCCAAACCCGGGTCAATGCAAACCGGCACCTGACCCGAATCCGGTTCGCTACTGTAACAACCCGAATTCAGCTCAACAACCGAATTCGAGATGCTATTGGCCCATATCAAGTAATCATCAATAATTAACCAGACTGAAGAATTAAATAAATCATTTATTAATAAACTATCAAAGTGCGGAAACATCAACGTGCGGAAGTGTAGCCTAACATCTTTATAAAAAGAAGTCAAATAAACCATCCAATCCAAATAATCATTTAAGTCTGGTAATAATCAAAAGGGTTACTAAAGCTCTCAATCTTTCTAGTACATCAAAACCAATTAATTAATAAAATCAAACTGTCTAAAGTACTAAAAATAATCCTCTTTCTGTCAGCACCCCATTTTGCACTATAAAATTGTCCAAGAAGTATATCCTAAACCGGCATATATGTGGGCACGTAAATCAAGGTTTTTATAATGGGCCCGTGTTTTTGAAATAACAAGCCCATAAGAAAGAGAATTCTGAGCCAATTCCAATGCACCAAACCGTGCTCAAATCGGATCTCAAACGGCTAAGTTATGAATAAAAAGAAATAAAGGGTAGTTTGGGGATTTTTACAAAACCGAAATTGGATGCCACATGGTAGCCACGTGTACGCCATGGTGGCTTCTATGTAACCAATGATAAATTAAAATTTTGTGGGGTTGTTTTAGTAAATAAGTAAGTTTCCTAATGGGTTTCTTATGCAAATAAATAACAAAGTTAATAAAAGTTTAAGATTAAAATAATAATAATAATAAAAATAAATAAAGAGAAATGAGTGGATGAATTGGTCCAACTCATTCTCTTGAGATATTGAGACAAAGCTTATATATATATATATATATATATATATATATATATATAAGTCTAATAAAAATGTGGGACAAAATAGACTTTGACCAAACCTAATTGAATGAGGGTGTTTAAGAAAGGAAGAGGAAGAGTTAAGGGTTTAAAGAGAGGAAGAGGAAGGGTTAGTTGTTTAAGAGAGGAAGAGAAGAAGTTAAGGAAATGAGAGGTTTAGGATAGGAAGAGGAAAGGTTAGGGGTTAAGAAGTTGAAGGGGTGGGAACTCTCTATAAAAGTGCTTGAAGTTGAGAGCAAAAGGGGAGGAGAAAAAGTAAGAGAGTTCTTTGAAAAAAAAAAGAAAGCAAGTAAGAGAGTTCTTTGAAAGAAAAAGCAGCAAGTAGGAACAAGTGGAGAAAAAAAGAGGAACGTCTATTAGCAAGGAGGGAGAAAGGAAGACTGCTATTCACAACACACCAAGGTTCCAAGACCTGATTTGCATTGTCAATCCATAACAGGTGAGTCATTTGTTTAATACATTGTATGAGACCTCTCTTTCATTACAATTTTTGAGATAAGATTACATGATTGGTGAGAGACATGTATATATGTTTGATGGCTTTGGGTAATTTTATCATGTAAAAAAAAAGACAAAGATGTAAAGTTCTGAATTTTTTTTCCTGCATTAGGTTTGCACTTGTTTTCCAGATAAACTAATTTTTTCACCTAGTTCTAGTTTTATTCAAGTCTGGAGTCCTTCATGAGATTTGTGGTATTTTTATTTTAGTTTAATCTAAAAATATGCTCGAGACCCTACACTATGAGTAGGTATTTTATTTTTAATTTTCTTTGGTTCAGATTTTCAATTGGAAATGTCTAACAGTAAACTTTGGAGCTTCATATCTCTTAAATGCAAATAAATTTTTGAAAACTGCTACAGGTTATTTTAGTATTTAAAGTCATGATTCTAAGGAATCAAATTTCGCACAATTTGGTTAAGAATTGAGGGAGATATGAATCTTTGAATGTGGATAGCGCAGTAATTCAGGTTGTTTCATTTTTTTTTTCCTTTATAAATTAGTAATTAGGCCATGGTTAAAAGTAGTTTAGGTGGTCTCATTTTCTTGCCTTGTAAATTAGTAATTAGTTAATCTTGCATGATAAAAACAATAGAAAATAAAACAAAACAAAAATAATAAATAATAAGAAAGGGAAAAAGCAAATGAAACAAGCATTGAAGCGATGATTCTTTCTTGTGGTTGAAAATTGTTTTAGCATGGTTTTGTTTTGTTCATATTGCTTTACTTTCGATGTAATTTTGTGGAGGCCTCATACATATGATTAATATTTGTTGTACACTTAAAATGATAAATAATAAGAAAAGAAATAAAAATAATAAATAAGAGAGGCCATTAAATATCCAACTAATTTAAGGGAACCCATTTTGGTGGGGCAATCTAGGGTGTTGAAGGACTTCCCTGGGTTGTAATCGGGTCACTTATCCGGAATCACTGGTGCAAACAAAAAATCAACAAGGTGTCTACTTGTACCATTTCAGGTAGTGGCGACTCCATTAAACATGTAACCCGCTTTTTCAGCGCGCCCGAGGTACGCACAGCTTGGCGACTCCACTAGGGAATGACCTAACCCGGTTTGATTAGTTGGATTATAATGGGTTTATTCTTTGCACATGTGCACACACTTGCACATGCACGCACACTCTTTTTGTACATATGCACACACTTGCACAAATGGGTCAAGGAAGATTTGCCGCCTTACTTAGTAAGTGTTGAATATACGCAAAAACATATTCCGGGGAGTTCTGTTATAAAGGACGAGATAATTGCCTAAGGAAATTGGTTTTTAAGTGGGACCACTGTGACCCCTCCAATTACCGGGGAACTTTCCCGGAACATTGTTTTGTGTACCAATTCATCACTTTACTATATGAGACAGTGAAAATTCCTTCCCATGCACACATGTGCACTCACGCACACTATGGTTTTTTTACATGCTTTGATATAAATTGTGTGGGGTGACACGCGCGAGGGAGCCCGCGTGGGTGATCCGATTGAATGATTACCAAGACCTAGATCTCTCTAGCAGCCACCCTTCTTTATCGTATAAACAAATTTTGGGATGGCATTAGACTCATGCGCCCTTGGCTTGCCAGGGAAAGCGAGGTAAAACATCCCCCCAGGTATCTGGATTCCTATAGCACCACTGGTTTCTTGCCATGGTATGCGAGGGTCTAGTATTTGGCTCAGACCCTTGTAGGGATTTGTCTTAGGCTGGGTACCCTCTTCCCACCTAATGTTTTGATACACCCTACTATGTGAATGTGAATGTGAATGATGAATGATGAATGAAGAGGAGTTGAAATAAGTCTAAAACCCAAGAGTCCATCAGGGGCAGCAACCCTTGCCTCCTTTTGCATCAAATTGAGTGGACCCTAGATTTTGGGCTACCTCAGCCATAAATTAGGGAGCTTACCTAAACTTTGATCAGGGGAACCACCCCAGATCCATGCATTGAGTCCTGAGAGCTGTGGGCCTCAACCCATTGAGTTCATAGGAAGTATCTTGAGCTCAGATCAGTCTTTAAGCAGATGAAAGCAGGCCAGATCAGAACAAAGAAAGTTGAACCCTAGAATTAGGCCTTTTCAACCTACCCTTTTTGAATCAAATGTATCCTTTCTTAGAGTTCTCAAAAACCCTAAGATTGCATTATCTTTCAGTTTTTTGAACATCATGTAATTTTTGCCCTAGCTGGCAAGTTGTAAGTTTTAAGTTAGCAGATGAAAGAACAGATGAAAGGATAAGGCTGGTCAGGACTTGGGTGTGCTTCCTTACACAAGTATGTCTAGGAGTCGTGCCTTGATAGGCACCAACCTTTCCTAGGACTGTGCACACACTTTTGGGGATGTGTTTTGATATCTGTCTGTTGACACAGACTTTCAGGATAGTGCAATGAAGAACAATCCAGCCTCTTGATGTAATCTTCGGACATTTTACACCAAGACCACCATTCAGAACACTGTACTCGCAGTAAGAAAGGATTGCGATGAATTCTTCTGAGGTACCAACTTCGTAATCCCCACAACAAGGGGTTGAAGAACAACCGGTCATAATGGATCTAAGCCAACAAGTGGCCATGATGCATGCCACAAGGATTCAAATGCCAGAAATCCAACAAGAGCAACCCAGCACTAATGGCAGCACATCCGCCACCGCAGGATACTCCGTTCCCACGTTCGGTGGTAGATCCCATCCATCCTCCACAATAGGAAACATTTGTGTCTGTCCAACTGGGGCAGAAAGAGCAAGACCGGATTAGGGCACGGGAGGCCCAGCTTGAAGAAATATTGGCAGCAATGAAGGAAGACAATAAGGCTCGAATGGCCGCAATGAAAGAAGATCTCTTGAAGCAACTCCAGCCCAACCTAATGCAGGATGAAACCACTCTAGAGAGCTTGTGCTTCTTCCCAGACATCCAACTTCCAACAAAATTCTGATGTCCTGAACTGCATAGTTTCAATGGCACTGGCTGTCCTTTGATACACCTACGATCGTATGTTGGCGACATGTGCCAATATGTGAAGGATGAAAAGATAATGGTTCAATTCTTCCAGAAATCTCTAACTGAGGCAGCATATTCTTGGTTCCTAAGTCTGGATAAGCAGAAGGTTAAGACATGGAATGACCTCGCCGCCATGTTCGTCCAGCAATACCGCTTAAATAGCCAAATGGTTCAAACCCGGGCAGAATTGCAGAGATTGTCAAAGAGGAATAGCGAGTCTGTGAGAGACTACGCTAAAAGGTGGATTGAATTAACCAACGTGGTACAACCCCTTCTTCTTGAACAAGAGTGGACTTCCTTGTTCATATCCTTGCTGGGGCAACCATACTTCACAATGCTGTTTGGACAATGCACTGCAAGTTTCATCGACCTAATCATGGCAACAGATAGAATTGATGATGCGGTTAAAATGGAAAAGCTCGAGGGCTCCATGACAAACTTGCTGCATGGAACAATCTCAAGAGACAAGAAGCAGGAGAATGACGACGGCACAAGTACAGTTAACCATGTACAACCTTTTGCGCAATTTCAAATCCATTCCTCAAGAAGCGTAAGCCTTCCCTCTGCTAACGATACCGTGTCTCGCCTCAGGAGGCGTCTTACCAAGGAGGAGAGAAAGAATCGAGAATTCACTCCGCTTCCATATACGATGGTCGAATTATTACCGACGCTCTTGAGAGAGGGACACCTGCAACTGGCAATGCCAAATCCTAAGGCGTAAAAAATGAAGGGCTATGATTCAAACAAGAGCTGTGAATATCACATGGGTGCACAAGGCCATGATATTGATGGATGTTGGGGCCTTCGTCATGCAGTCCAAGATCTTCTTGAAGCTGGGGAACTCAAAATTGATCCTCCGTCGGATTAAAAAAAAAAGAAAAAAAAACAACAAACAAAACCAAAAAAAAAAAAGAAACAACAACAAAAAAAAAAAGATACAACCAAAAAGAGAAGAAAGAAAAAAGAAAAAAGAGAAAAAAAATATCATCATCATCATGCATCTTGGTATTTCATATCATATACTCTGCTTTCTAATGTTTGTTTCTCTTAACAGGAACCTCATTGGTGATCAACATGGACCATATCCTAGAAACAAGTCTTGATGCAGCCCAGCAAATAATAAGCATAGTGGCTTCTCTACAAAGCCTATTGCGGATGATAACAATCAGGGAAGAAACATGGAACAAATGCTGGGAAGCATTAGGGGAAGAGAATTTTGAGTTACGATCTCGAGTAGGTGTTCTTGAAGAAGAGATCAAGAGCTTGAAGGGAGTGATACCCTGGAGCAACCACGAAGTAAGCCTTCCACCCACCTTAGCAGATGGTCAAGAGCAAAGAGGGAAAGGAAGATTGATGAATGACAGATTGATGAATCATTCGAAGGATCTCCCAAAGAGGACTCCAGAAGAAATGCAAGCTAGGTTTAAGAGGCAGTTCACCCCTCTGAACGTCCAACCAGTCCAGATATTACCTGACTTGCTAAAGGGAGGCCTTTTACCGCTTAAGCGGCCTAGCCCACGAGCAGCGGCTAGCCGCAGTTATAAACCTGGTCAATTTTGTGCTTACCACATGGGTTTCCCGGGGCATATCACAGAGCAATGTTGGGATCTACAGCATGACATTCAAGACCTAATTGATCAAGGACTCTTGAAGGAGCTTATCGAGAAAACAAGATCTGCTAAAGGACAAGACATTTCCGATAAGCTAGCACAGATCCGGATATCTGAATCAGCCATCCTCCCACAGAAAGGAGGAGATGATGTGGAAAAGAATGACAAAGAAAGCAATTAAAGGATTCCTCCCATGGCATGCAACTGAATTCCAAGAACGCCGATTTGCGTCGGCCACTCCTTGCATAGTTTGCTGCTCTTTTTTTTTTTGTCTATCTTTTCTTTTCATTTCAATTCTGAACTTAACAGAATGTTTCTTTTTGCCAACTTATGAAATCTTTTGGGAAATCACTAGACTATTGGACCACACCAAGGCATGACCGTGATCTTGGGACAAACTTGAATAATCAAATTTAACAGATGGAATGTGCCAAACAGCACAAATTGCGTGCGTCTTGACATGGCCGAGGGATCCCCCACCAGAACCACATTTGAACCTTACCTTACCAAACACTAGGGCAAGCTGGGGTTGGAGACAGAAAAAAGAAAAGCAAAAAAGAGAGAAAAGGGAAAGGTGCCCATACCGGTCAAGGGTCGCTGACATAATCCAAGATCAAATGATCCCGATGAAATGATGAGAGGCCATTTTTGGCTAAAATAATTCAAACAAATTCCGCTAGTCAAACGTGTTGATCTTGATCGTCTCATTTCTAACCCACGTTATGTCTAGCCACCCCAAACTGGGGCAAAGTCAAAAAGCAAAGAAGAAATGACAAAATGAACAAAGATGAAAATGGCTCTTGAGCCAGTTAATTGTGCAAAGACAAGTAAGTATTACATTCTCTGTAAAAGGATGAAAGGCCATCCTTGATTTTCTCCAAAAATCATCTGACACAAGATGAAATCCTAGCGAAACATTCTGGGCCTAACAATTCCTTCATTAACCCTACCATGTTCTGTCTTCAAAACTGGGGCATGAAGCTTCTGAAATTGGAGATACAAAAAAAACCAAGGTGAAGATAGGGCAAAAATAAAAAAGTACCCTAAAAAACAAAGGGGCAAAAAGGGGGGAAACAGGGTGAACCTCAGGAAATGAGAATGAGAAAAAGGAACTGGGACAATCCCTTGAAAAAAGGCAAAAACAAGAACTGGGGCAAACCCCCAAAAGAAAAGTTAAAGATTGGGATAAAGAACCCAAGAAAGAAAGAAGAAGAGAAAAGAACAAAGATGGAAAAGAAGAAAAAACTACCAAGCAAAGTTGGGTATAAAGTTGAGGAGACAAAAGATGAAGCAAGCCCTAACAAGAAAAATTGACAGAACATGGCCCTTACCCCACTCATCAATTTTGAGCCTCTATACCATTTCTTCTGGACCTTTGAACCCAGCCTACGTTTCGTCCTATTATGAAGTCCTTCTTAATTACAGAGAATGTAACACTGAATCTTAGACGAACTGGCAATGACGGAACCAAAATGACAGAAGAACTTTGGCTAGACATAATGGTTACCTATAGAATGAAACTATATAGGGTTTGAGCCCGTTTATCCTTCATTTCTGAACACTGGAACCAAAGCCTACATTTCATCCTACTGATAAGTCCTTTCTGATTATTGGATCATGATCCGTGGAAATTGACAGGACCCCGAGACTGGAGCAAGACACCAAACCTGAGAGAAGGAACCAATTGAGAGAAAACCATTCCACAACCATCAGACAAGGGTGGGGAAAGGAAGAACAAGAGAGGATGCCAAAGAAACCCCATGGACCAAAACAATTCCCTTCATTTCAACCCGGGGCATGCTATTTAAGGTGAAAAATGTTGAGACCCTCGCAGAGAGTACCTGGAGGCACCACTTCATAAGTCTAAATGAGATTGTTGGATGACTTACCCAAAGATTACTGGTCTTGCCCTAGACCCACTTCAAAGAGGAAACTCCAAACTCTTAATGAATTCCCAAGAGATTTTAATCAAAGAGAACTTACTTGAATTTACATGTAATTTTGATAATAAATAGATGAAGTCCAATTGACTGAACTCCACATGAACTTTTGCAGGTACTGACAAAACTTGAAACAGACAGACAAAGCCACCACAACACATCTCACATGTTGGGTGCGAGATAGAATCGTCACAATGTAGTCACACATTGGACGCAGAAGAAATCCATTACGGTATACTCACACATCGGATGCAAGACAAAGATATCCCTAGTACATCTCACATGTCAGACAGAGATTGAAGGAGCAAGGTGTCTCCCAACCCTAAGGAGCAAGATGCCTCTCATAAAGCAAGACATAAAGAGCAAGGCATCTCCCAAGACAGAAGGAGCAATGGGTCTCCCAACCACAAAGAGCAAGGCGTCTCTCAAGACTAAAAGGGCAAGGCGTCCCTGGAGCAAGGCGACTCCAAAAGTAAGGAGCAAGACATCTCCCAACCACAGAGAGCAAGGCGCCTTTCAAGACTAAAAGGGCAAGGCGTCCCTGAAGCAAGGCGACTCCGAAATTAAGGAGCAAGGCGTCTCCCAACCACAAAGAGCAAGGCATCTCTCAAGACTAAAAAGGCAAGGCATCCCTGGAGCAAGGCGACTCCGAAACTAATGGAGCAAAGCGTCTCCCAACCACAGAGAGCAAGGTGTCTCTCAAGACTAAAAGGGTAAGGTGTCCCTGGAGCAAGGCGACTCTAAAATTAAGGAGTAAGGCGTCTCTCAAGACTGAAAGGGCAAGGTGTCCTCGGAGTAAGGCGACTCCGAAACTAATGGAGCAAGGCGTCTCCCAACCACAGAGAACAATGCGTCTTTCAAGACTGAAAGGGCAAGGCGTCCCTGGAGCAAGGTGACTTCGAAACTAATGGAGCAAAGCATCTCTCAAGACTAAAGAGGCAAGGCGTCCCTAGCGCAAGGCGACTCCTAAACTAATGGAGCAAAGTGTCTCCCAAGATTGAAGACCTTTGGAGAAAGGCGTCTCCCACATCTAAATGGACACGGAAATGTGTCCCTAAGGAGCAAGTTGTCTCCCACATCTGAATGACACGGAAATGTGTCCCTAAGGAGTAAGGCGTCTCCCATATTTGTATGACACGGAAATGTGTTCCTATAGAGCAAGGCGTCTTCCACATCTAAATGACACGAAAATGTGTCCTTAAGGAGCAAGACGTCTCCCAAGATTGAAGGACATGGCGTCCTTGGAGCAAAGAATCTCCAAACCGCAAAAAAGTTGAGGCCAAAGCCTCCCGATTGAAGAACAATGAGCAAAGACTTGAAAAGGAGCAGAGCGTCTCCCAAGACTGAAGGACAAGGTGTCCCTAAGGAGCAAGGTGTTCCCATTCCTGAAAATGACAGAGAATCAAGACATGAAGAAGAAGAAGACAAAATGAAGAACTGCTGGGCAAATGGCCCTTTTGTAATTTTCATTTTCCCACTTTTGTATCATGGGATTTGAACCAGGAGTCGGAGCTCTTCAGTGTGCTGGACAGCAGTGACTCTTAAACCCTTTAGAAGCCAAATAAAGCTAAGGGATGGTATACTGACATGGGGGAAAAAATTCAAACTTAAAAAAAAAAAAAAAGAAAGAGTGAAAAGATAAAAGAAGAAGTCAAAAGTCAATGGTAAAAACAAGTGGAAAAGAACACTATTGAAGCACTTTTGCATCAACGCTGAAACAAGTGGTGAGTCTAAGTCCAACCCATCTTTTTCAATTCAAACTAAAAAAGGAGAACAATTCCAAACGCCCAAATGGCAAGGAAAATCCCCAGAACTTGGAAGTGAGCCAAAGCAACACGGAGCTTGCACCGGCACTTCCGCATCTTTGAAAACATTAAAAGACCTAACTCATCTGTTATGTCGACAGAAATGCAAAGTGCAAAAATAGGGTTCTTTTTATTCTTTGTCATTCATCACCTTGGTGACTCTAACAAAGAGGGGCAACTGTAAGCACCCCATTTTTTCACCATAAAATTGTCCAAGAAGTATATCTTAAACCGGCATATATATAGGCACATAAATCGAGGTTTCTATAATGGACCCGCCTTTTTTAAATAACAAGCCCATAAGAAAGAGAATTCTGAGCCGATTCCAATGCACCAAATCGTGCTCAAATCGGATCTCAAACGGCTAAGTTATGAATAAAAAGAAATAAAGGGTAGTTTGGGGATTTTTACAAAACCGAAATTGGATGCCATATGGCAGCCACGTGTACGCCATGGTGGCTGCCATGTGGGTGATAAATTAAAATTTTGTGGGGTTGTTTTAGTAAATAAGTAAGTTTCCTAATGGGTTTCTTATGCAAATAAATAACAAAGTTAATAAAAGTTTAAGATTAAAAAAATAATAATAATAAAAATAAACAAAGAGAAATGAGTTGGACGAATTGGTCCAACTCATATTCTCTTGAGATATTGAGACAAAGCTTAAAAATATATATATAAGCCTAATCAAAATGTGGGACAAAATAGACTTTGACCAAACCTAATTGAATGAGGGTGTTTAAGAGAGGAAGATGAAGAGTTAAGGATTTAAAGAGAAGAAGAGGAAGGGTTAGTTGTTTAAGAGAGGAAGAGGAGAAGTTAAGGAAATGAGAGGTTTAGGAGAGGAAGAAGAAAGGTTAGGGGTTAAGAAGTTGAAGGGGTGGGAACTCTCTATAAAAGGGCTTGAAGTTGGGAGCAAAAGGGGAGGAGAAAAAGTAAGAGAGTTTTTTGAAAAAAAAGAAAGCAAGTAAGAGAGTTCTTTGAAAGAAAAAGCAGCAAGTAGGAAGAAGTGAAGAAAAGAAGAGGGACGTCTACTAGCAAGGAGGGAGAAAGGAAGACTGCTGTTCACGACACACCAATGTTCCAAGACCTGATTTGAAGTGTCAATCCATAACAAGTGAGTCATTTGTTTAATACATTGTATGAGACCTCTCTTTCATTACAATTTTTGAGATAAGATTACATGATTGGTGAGAGACATGTATATATGTTTGATGGCTTTGCGTAATTTTATCATGTAAAAAAAAAGACAAAGATGTAAAGTTCTGAATTTTTTTTCCTGCATTAGGTTTGCACTTGTTTTCCAGATAAACCAATTTTTTTCACCTAGTTCTAGTTTGATTCTGTAGACACCCCCAAATTGCACAATAAAAATGATGAATAATTGGCAAAAATCACTCTTTCCTTTAAAATCAGCACAGAATTTGAGAAATATGCATTTCTTCTTGTATCCAACAACTCAGGTTGGATACAAGCATACCTTTTTATATCCGACATAAGTTGTTGGATATAAGCAGCGCTTAATGTATCCGACAGCATATGTTGAATACATATAGGTGCTTTTGTATCCGACCTGAGATGTCGGATACAAGCTTTTTGCTCAGAATTAGGGTTTTCTGAGAGTTTTCACTTTTTACCAACATATCCTTCATTAAAGGAGTGGAAATCTCGGAAATAGTCTTAGGGTTAAGGTTGGTGGACTCTAGACATCATTTTGTGTTTACCATCATGCAAACCCTAACCCTAGCCTTTGCCTATAAATAGGAGGCTCCTCCTCAAGCAAATGGCCAATAAGTTGGAGATTGAAGAGCTTCGAGTGAAGAAGGGAATCGCTGCAATATTTCTTCCAGAAGCCCAGGTAAGCCACAAACCTCTCTTTATTTTTCTGTTCTTACATTCTAGGTCTAGCTCTCTTCTTCTACCTTTCTGTAGAATAAGGCCTAATCTGTGTGTATGAAAACCCTTCCTCTACTCAAAGTACCTCGAGACTCCCCCTAACCGTAAAACGTGAAGGCGGGATCTAGGGGAAACGAGACTGAGGATTGATCCTAGTGTTAGAACCTTGTTGGAATAAGCCTTTTGATTCTATGAAAACCGTTTCATATTCAAAGTACCCTAAGATTATCTCGAAGAACCGTTAAACGGGGAGAGAGAACTAAGGGAAACGATAATGGAACGGAACCCTAGGTTGTTTTAGAACCCCATTTGATTGATATGAATGCATGCTACATGTTGTTATATTATTGAAGAATGAATTTTTACACACACACACATAGCACTTGTTTTGTCGGATTTGGCTCGTATTTTGGATCAATTGCCGTCATTGTGGTAGATCTAAAATAAATAGCCCCAAGCAATTCTAGGATGTTCGTTATCGATTTCAATCAAATTTATTTCAAATCTTGAAAACCTCTAGGTCTAACCTCTTGGTTTTGGGCATTTTGCTCACTTTTGGGGTTTTTGGCATATTCTTTCCAATCGGAGAGAATGGTGAGCCAAACTTGTGCCCCATTTCTTCCTAGAGGTTCTTCAATATCTTTTTAAAATGATTTTGATTTATCTTGCACGGATTCCACACACCCAAGCACTGTTTTGGGTTGATCTTCTTTAAAAAGGCTTAACTTGACAGCAGCTGTACCCCAACTTCGGACACTCATAACTTCATCGTCCAAATGAATTTTGGAGTGATTCTAGAGCCATGGGAAAGGTGAGGCTGTCTAGTTTATTCCTGTAAAATTTCATTAATTTCTATGAAGCGGATTTTTGGCACCTCTTAGTCGAAGTTGATAGGTCAGTTCAGGTCTGATTGTAGAACTTGTCACTTCGACTGAGCGCCATATGTTCGTTTTAAATCCGATTTGAATGATTCTTGTTTTTGTGTTTTCCTTTGGAAGTCTAGTTTCAAATCCAGTTGGTTTTATAATTTTTGACTCCATTTGTGTCGTGGGTAACAGATTTACTCAGAACTGCTCAACAGCACTTTTCTGGGTAAATCTGTGATCTTCGGGGCCTGTTCGGAAGGTCACCCAAGGCACATCCGAATGAATTTTTTTATGAGGCTAGTTTAATTTGAAAGATGGCCATACATACTTCATTCACACCAAATTTCATGGATTTATATGGAGCCGATTTTTCTAAATGATCTTCCAAACTTGCCCACTTGTCACTTTTAACTATCTCCAGCAGCAGATTTCAAAGGAGAATAACTCCTAGGATTTTAACCGGAATTAATTGAAAATTTGCATGAGTCTTCTATTTGTCATAATCTTTCAAATGGATTTGGGTTGATTCAATTTAAACTAGTGGAGTGCACGTGCAGTACTGCACTATATAGTTCGGACCGGTAAAATCCATTTGCAACAATTTTAAGTATATCTTGAGTCTATAAACAGACAAACATTGTAAACATGAACAATTAAATTTATTGTTACCTAGAGTACTCAATCGTATGTCTTCAATTTTGGTTTGGGTCTACCATTTTGAAACATGGTTTGGGTTATGCTTCAATACTTTTACCCTTCATTCGGGAAAAAATTAATAAACTAAATTTTGTCTTCTTGAACATGAAATTAAACATGAGTGCTGGGTTAATTTCTTAAGAGGCCCTCCTGCTTCATTTTTCTCAGGCAGGCTTCCTGCAATCAACTCCACAATTTCTCTATGATCATATTTCAAACAATATATCATGAGGTGGCCAGCTATCACGACCAAAACATTTTCAGTGTTAATTGCTTAATTGGTACCAATCAAGGTAAACATTAGTGATAATGAAAGATCCGATAATCAACAAACTGAATTGGACAAAAGAAAAAAAAACGTAATGCATCTAAATACATGAGCCCGACTGGGGAAAAAAAAAGCTCAAAAGCCAAGACACTACTTCAATTCCATCCATAGATCACATGCATTTCAGGTTGCTCCGCTGAAAGTTCCAACATACACAGTTATGCATGATTAGAAAGTGTATGCCCAGTTTCTCCACAGCTATAACAGAACTTCTGCTCCATGCTAGCATCGCCCTTGTTCAGGCAATTCTTGAGGCTATGCCCTCGTTGCCTACAAAGCAAACATGTCTGAAAACACACCAGGTTATTACTTGTTAACATAGCAACCTCACATAGAAATCGATTCCAAGTCCAAGCCCCAATTTTTTATACACAATTAATACCTAAATGAAAAAAGGACCAAAATCTAAAGGGAAACAATAAATTTATGGAAATGGGTTAAATTTATAGGATAATGCATAAAGCATGAGTCACAATCAATGATGCCAAGAAATAACCCAAGTAGAAAGATCAATAAAAATCATAGAAGCATCATTAACCTATGAAAATATAGTCTCTAAATCCTGTAGTCCTGCAGGCGTTTCAATCAGAAATCTTTTTTGATTGCAATCTCTCTTCTAGAATGTCTAAGCCTTCTAATGCAGCTCATATACCAAAGGAGGTTCCCTCCTGAGCTTGGGTTCCAGGATTGATGCCACATTGTTTAACTTTTCTAACCATGTTTATCTGAACTATGTAAAAATATAAAACTATGGTACAGCAACATTTGAGTAACAAAATAAGTTCCATCCACGAATCTTGACCATATTTTTATCATCCTACACTTGAGCCTATAAGAATTTCCATAAACCATGTTACATGAGTAAAAATGAACCATGTTGCATGCATTCATTGAAAATTCAGCCATAGAAATTGGACAAATGTAGCATGAAATTGGACAGCACTCGTTTTAGTTAAAATAGGAGCACGAAATGTACGTACGGTTTCTCACTTTTGCTGGTATAATGTCTTACGAATTCCACGCTCACATATGATGCAATGTCTTTGGATACAACAACTTGGAAAACCAAAGAGAGGCTGAAAATTTTAAAAATGATGAATTTTACATAGTGGAAGCAAGCATAAAGAACATAATAAAGTACACTAAAAGAATGTAGAAAATCATGGAACGAAGCTGATTGGTTTATAAAAGCTTTTCTAGAAATTATCGGTTCCATTAACAAAATTAGCATTGAACTGAACCATATGTAAATATTGTATAAATCATTAGTCTAACTCATTTTCAGCTTAATTGTAAACAGTAAAGGTAATTATTATTTTCCAAATCTTAGCAGCACTACGTCCCACTTGAACCTTATGGAGCTAGTGAAGAGCATTTGAAGACACATATTAGGGAAGACGTTCTTTTATTACTGTACCAATGTAAATGAACCCACTAATATTGAGGCTCTGTTGAGTAGATTAGGGGGTGGCATTGGCAAGTCCTTGGATTCTCTTGTGACTGGATTCCATAAATTTATGGAACTCCACTTACATGTGCATACCAACACATTGCAGCAACCACAAATGTTAATTTGGTGGCTATGAAGACAATTCTTGACCAGATTTGGCCATGTAAACATTCTGATTCAGTATATCCACAGGCAGTGGACATCACCTATGTTAAGAGACTACAAAAGATCTAACTCTCTAATCATCACTAAGGTATCCTATTGTTCTGAAACCTCAATCAGCAAATACATGTTAGCCATGAGATTAACATCTTTTCCAAATGAAAGTTCAACCCATTAAGTCGTAAGCATAATTAAATTTTACTGAGTAAAATTTCAGGTTATAACACCGGAAAGTGATAAGTTAACCTTGCTTCATTACATTGATGACCAGCAAGACGTTCTTTTATTATGTGAATCCCACCAGCAGAAAATACGTTGGTACAGTGAAGACAATTGTTGAATGGAGGGTCATGATTTTTTTAATTTGGTGGGTCAATTCTTGACCAGATTTGACCATGTAAACATTCCGATTCAGTATATCCACAGGCAGTGGACATCACCTCTCTTAAGAGATTACAGAAGATCTAACTCTCTAATCATCACTAAGGTATCCTATCATTCTGAAACCTCAATCAGCAAATACATGTTAGCCATGAGATTAATAAGAAAAATTTGCTCAACAATTCTAAATATTTAGGATGAAGGTAAATTTGTTATATTCTCATAGAAAAGTGAATTTGTAGAACATACCACCAACACGCACAGACAGAGAACCTTCTTTTAACAATTATGCTGCTGCACTTTTTCGAATATTCTCAATTGTAGCCGTTGCTAATTCAGGAATGTGTTATACATCGATTGCATGACCTTGTGGTCCAACCGTCAAGGCGAAACATGCTGTCAAATACGCAGTCCCTAATGAAGACAGAGAAAAAGAAAAGCACAAAAAGTCAAGCAGAGTACACAATGACACCTTAGAGTTCCCACAACTCCAAGATCAACAACCCATACAGCAAAGAGATACCCATGATTTCCTCATGAGTATCTCATAGATGGGCTAATTTAATGGAAGGTCTCAATAGACCCTATGTCCCTATTTTGATGGAGAACGTTACGTGGGATTGCAATGTCCATTGGAGAACTGGCAAGCAGAGTACACAATGACACCTAAAGAATTGAAAAACTTTTCAATTCTTTTCAACAATGCGGCACCCAAATAAAAGAATAAAATCATCCATATGCAACATACAGGTAGGACACCAGGTAACATCATCAACCAACAAAGGCTATATTTTTTTTTGATGAATAATGAAACTTTCATTAGATCAAAGGGGAGAGGAGCACCTCACAAGGAGTGAGAACACCCCCAAAATACATAATAAAACCACAAAAAACCAAAAAAAACCAAAAATAGAAGACTCTAAAGAGTCCTCCAACATGATAAGCAACATCAAGAACCAACAAAGACTATATTATATCATGATGGGTAGGGAACCAGGGCACGACAACAGCCAGCAACGAAAAAACAGATAGGGTGTTTAAATAGACGAAAGTGCAGTCCTAAAAGACATGCTTGCAGCACATTTACACTTCTCAGAAATCAAAACTCAAGGCTCCTAGCCATTACATTACTCACAAAATAAATTGATCAAACT
This sequence comes from Buxus sempervirens, assembly GCA_947561395.2. Taxonomy (NCBI): domain Eukaryota; kingdom Viridiplantae; phylum Streptophyta; class Magnoliopsida; order Buxales; family Buxaceae; genus Buxus; species Buxus sempervirens. The sequence continues at coordinate 10,734,415 of OX387188.1, forward strand.
TTTAGAGCACTATTCAATTGGGTGCTTCTGCATTAAAATTCCAGAAAATATTTGAAAGCATTAAAATTTCAGCAGATGACAAATAGAGAAGTTATTGAATGGTCAATGGCTTTACAAAAAAATATTAACATGAACCTTCAGATTATAACTCCTCCATCAATGAAATTGGAAGATAAATCATGCTAATTGGACAACATAGAGTTAGTCAGAAAATGTTATTTTGCTAAACTTCCTAATAATTAGTTTTCCCAACATTTACGGCATTTGTGACATGTGACATTATACATTAAGTGGCTCCGAATGAGGAATTTTTTGAGAACTTCGTAATTCCAAAGTTGACTATTGCTAATGCTTGTGCAATACCAGAAATGTAGGTCAGTGTATTAGTTCAACAATTCTCTTAACTTATGAGAAGCCATGGAGTCAAATATCTACCTTAGGTTCAGAAATAGAACGCAAGGAGAGGACTTGAACAGCAAATAGCAACAGACTCCAAAGCAGTTTTTCCCTTCTGCTTTCAAAAAGGGCACCAGATAATTAACGGTCTCAAGCATTCTTATCATTCCAAAGTTGAACCGAGAAAAAGAAAATCTGAAACGTAAATTGGTAATGAAGTAGATAATAAAAGGGCAATACCGCATCGTATCTTATCAAGAAAGATGCATCAAGGAAAGAAAGTTGCAAGTGAGAATACTAAAAGCACAATAGCACTAAAAGCAATCAAGCAACATGACATAAAAAACACATTGACATTGTAATTAGAAAGTGACTGAAAGACCTAGAAAATAATTTGAGTAAATAGTAACAATAATTTCCGTTTTCTTATCGGTTTGTGCTGCAGATCATTGTTAGGAACGATGCCTTCTCACCCGGAACTATGAATCAAAGAACCAATTTCCTGGCATATTTCTTTCTTGTGGAAGAACCCTAAAGTGGGTTTCAGGGCAGAGTGACATTGGGGCATAAATCTCACTCCCGGTGTTCATATGATGGTAATTGCAGAATACGCTGGACAGGAGTCAAGAAAGTACCTACGGAAAGTTTGTGTTCCAATGCTGGGAAAAACTCAGCAGTTCACCAAGGGATATTCCTCTGGTTTGGTTCCTGAGTACCGGCATGGTGTTGAGATTATGGGTGAATCGGAAGGGTTTGGTAGCTCAGTTTCAAAGACTTCACGGACTGAAAGGAAGGAAGTTGAAATGAGATTGAAAGGGAACTTGAACGGGTTGGGAATGTTCAGAAAATAGTTGCATTAATCAAGTCAGAGTATAAGCGTTAGTAGCTGTGCTTACCTGAGAGTGATGGACGTGGGAGAAAAATACCAGAAAATCGAAGGCCTGCAGACGATGGTTGACGATGGCAGTCGATTGCTTCACCAATGGGAAAGGCATCTCCAGTAACTGCTACCGCAATAGACAGCAAATGCATTGTAAGAAATGAGATCGAGTAGGGTGTGTTTGAGGGAAGAATTGAAATTAAAAGGTTATCCATGAATGTTACCTTGCACTTGGTGAATAAAGGAAGGGGAGGAGTTCCGATTTGAGCGATGGGAGGAGGTGTTGCATAATCCAAAGCAGTTTCAAGGTTATTGTGAAGGGAGGGAATGCTGAAGATGAGCGATGCTGCACGGGGAAGGCGAAGGTGATTCGAAGGGAAGGAATCCATCACGAGGTAGACGGAGGGGAAGACGCGACGTGGGAGGAACAGTTAGCAAAACGGACCGGTGGGTTCAGGAAGAGTGGAGGCGCATTGGCGTTTCTGTCCTCTAAATGATCCCTTTATTAGGTAAGGTTGGTAAGGATGTAGAGGGTTCTCGTGGAAAAGAGAGTATGTTTATTGGCACACTTTCCAAAGGGTCCAATTCCCTTTATATATAGTATAGATATAGATTTGAATGATTTCAAGACAAATGGTTCTTGCTTTTACCGAATTTTCCAGATTTGGCTCAACTTGGTTTTGTGCAACTTTTGCTTTGATTTCCATCTATTGGTGATATTCCAGAAGTGATATTGACATAAAAGAGGATTTGGAATTCATTTGGATTTTTCATATGAAGATATCACACATTTGTTTAATCCTTTTCAAAGTTTTTGATTATTTTAGCAAGCTTTCTCATTTTTTTAGCATGAACAACACTTGGCAACCACTTTGTGTGGGTGAATGGGGGTGCCTAACACCTTCCCCCGTTCATAATCTAATCCCCTTACCCATCTCTGGATTTGATTTTCAAGTAGAGTTATTTTTACTCTAGTATTTGCCTTTTTGCTTATTTTTGAATCTTTTGGTGTCCATTCACACCAAAAAAATTGAATGGTGGCGACTCTCCCATTTTACGTTGAGCCCGTGTGTTGACGGAAGGAAATCATCCCGCTGATTTTTCCATGTCTCACAGATTCAAGTCTGGAGTCCTTCATGAGATTTGTGTTATTTTTATTTTAGTTTAATCTAAAAATATGCTCGAGACCCTACACTATGAGTAGGTATATTATTTTTAATTTTCTTTCATTCAGATTTTCAATTGGAAATGTCTAACAATAAACTTTGGAGCTTCATATCTCTTAAATGAAAATGAATTTTTGAAAACTGCTATAGGTTATTTTTCATGATTCTAAGGAATCAAATTTCGCACAATTTGGTTAAGAATTGAGGGAGATATGAATCTTTCAATGTGGATAGCGTTGTAATTCAGGTTGTTTCATTTTTTTTTTTGTTTCCTTTGTAAATTAGTAATTAGGCCATGGTTAAAAGTAGTTTAGGTGGTTTCATTTTCTTGCCTTGTAAATTAGTAATTAGTTAATCTTGCATGATAAAAACAATAGAAAACAAAACAAAACAAAAATAATAAATAATAAGAAAGGGAAAAAGCAAATGAAACAAGAATTGAAGCGATGATTCTTTCTTGTGATTGAAAATTGTTTTAGCATGGTTTCGTTTTGTTCATATTGCTTTACTTTCGATGTAATTTTGTGGAGGCCTTGTATATATAGATTAATATTTGTTGTACACTTAAAATGATAAATAATTAGAAAAGAAATAAAAAAATAAAAATAATAAATAAGAGAGCCCATTAAATATCCAACTAATTTAAGGGAACCCATTTCGGTGGGGCAACCCAGGGTGTTCAAGGACTTCCCTGGGTTATAATCGGGTCACTTATCCGGAATCACTGGTGCAAACCAAAAATCAACAAGGTGTCTACCTGCACCATTTCAGGTAGTAGTGACCCCATTAAACATGTAACTCGCTTTTTTCAGCGCACCCGAGGTGCGCACACTCTCCTCGACCTCAGATCAAGTCAGGATAATAATAATCCTTCGGCGAATAGTCCACAAGATTACTCTGGTAATCACCACTAAGATCCCCCTCTCGCGTATTAGCTGAAAAATAACATAAAGAAGTACGGTGAGATACGAATATCTCAATAGACAACACATGCATGCTATAAACAGTTCATAATCATTAAAATAGATGTTCATGCACAAATAAGCAGTCTCGAGTAAACAGGCTCGTATAAACATTCATATCGATTATGGAATACAAATCAGTGTGTAAAACAGTTTAAGTATTTGTGAACAATATAAAGTTTATCAAGATCATGATTCAGAAATCAATAATAGAATCCAATATAAAAATCCGGGATGTACTAAACAATCACATCCAACCATAGCATCCAATACATGCGTCTAGCATGTGAACAACATCAGAAGTAAGTATTTGTAATCTCAGCATCATTGTAGGACTCACAAAGAACGATACACGTTTGAGATGACTTTCAACCATATGCTATACCACCGTGCGGCTTATGGGCAACGCTAATAATGATACTCAAACCCGAGACATCTCCTTAGACAAAAGCCGTAGTCATCGACTTATTGCACACGAACTCAACCAAGTTGGCAAGTACCACCAGCATGTAGCACCGAAATCAATACATGGAGATGGTCGCTTATCCACATGTATAGGGAATCACCAGTGGAGCATCGGGGTGTCCCTCCAAACATAGGATCCTCCAGAGCAAACCAACTTGCAAAGGAAACGCGTTCGCAACAGGGAGTAACTCAACCCAAATGAAACATCCCTTAGCTATCTAGCAAAAACTATGGATCCATAACCAGCTATGCCCACTAGAGACCAACAATCCCTAAGGACTAATATTTCTGTAAGTAATTATGCCTAACGGCATATAATGGTTATATCTGTAATTTCTTTCCTTATTGGGTTAACTAGGTTCAAAATCTAATATAGAAATCCTGTATATCATATTCTGGTTAACAATATAAATTTACATTTCGCTTAATTAATTCTCTTAAGTTTACAAGTTCAGTTCTTCCAAAAGTTAGGTTTCTTGCTATTTACAAAGCTTGGCCACTAATTACCCTAAATACGTTCCTATTTTTATTATTTTGTAAAATAGGGAATTGGTAATTTATTTTGGTCTTAAAACATCTTATTTAAAGGTTAAAATTGGTTAAAAAATAGTTTAGAATTGAATCAGCAGTTAAAAATACGAAAATCTGCATTTTTTGCACAGAGCGCTTAGGATCGCTCAGGCGATCTAGGGTAGGCGGTAGTTCAAAATCGATCACCGACGATAAGTCAGTAGGCGTTCTCGGGCGGTCAACGTTTTTCAACTGGCGCATGGGAGCACTGAGCACAGTAAGCTCAGCGGTCTCCCAAAAATGAACATATAGTATTCAAAAACTTGATTTTTCATTCTCTAATCGATACTAACATACTTATAAGGTTGTTATCAAACTAAATACATGAATATACAACATAAAAAATGTAATGGAGATTAAACCAATCGTGAATACAAAACCAACGTTAAAAACAGTGTTGCCTATCTCTTGCGAACATTTTCCACTCCTTTTCTTCTGAACAGCGACAAACATGATCACAAGGCAGTGTTCAGAAGACCAAAAATCAATGCAACACTCTCCCTTTCTTCTTCTTCTTCTCTTCTCCTTCTTCTTTGGTCGTTCTTAGTCTCTCTCTCTCTTTCTCTCTTGCGACTAACGAATACAAGAAAATACGATTTAGGTATTCGTATGCTATTAGGTATTCTAATATATATATATCCTCAATTCCACGCATCTCATATGCATTAGACTCCACACATCGTCCAATCAAAACACAGATTACTTAAAATATTAACCTTACCTTGATATCTCTTGATTAGACGATCGGATCTGCGCCAAACTCCTGATCTCCATTATTAACAATATCTCCTACAATAATAAATTATTTCCATCAATAATAATCTTCAAGAATATTAATTATTATTTTACTTTTATATTTATGAAAATTCGGGGTCTTACATCCTCCCCTCCTAAAAAAAATTTTCCGTTCTCGAAATTTACCTTGCAACTCTGGAAATAGATGAAGATACTTCCTCTGTATTTCCGACTCCAACTCCCAAGTAGCCTCCTCAACTGTGTGATTTTGCCAAAGCACTTTCACAAGTGGAATTACCTTAGTACGTAGGACTTGCTCTCGCCTGTCCAAGATCTCAACTGGATGTTCTTCATATGTCAAGTCCCCTTGCACTACCAGTGGCTCATGCTGTATGATATGAGTAGGGTCATGCACGTACTTTGTAAAACCCTGGATTTTCCTAAAATAAAGTAAATTAAATAAGCCTAAATATTGAGAAGTTAAGGTTTAATTTAGGTATTGGAGGAATAATATAATTATCCAAAGAGATATTAGTAACTAAGTAAATAAACAATAATTTTGAGTAATTAGGAATTTAAATAGTGACTTCATTTAAATAGGAAAGAGAAGGGTTGATTTAGATAAATTGGGAGAGTAAATTAAATAGAAAGGATTGGAAAATATAAGTATTAATCCAAGTGCATTACATGGTTAAGATTGATGTGAGGAATAAAGAGGAGAATTTTTAGAAAAAGATTCAAAGGTTAAGTATGGAATTACAAAGAAAGGGTACTTTAGTCATTTTCCAATTAGCCAAATTAATATATTGAATAAGTAAATAATTATTAGACTTGAAATATTTAACTAGACTAAATTTGGGTTAGGTTTGAATTTAAATAGCAAATTATGGCTTAAAAGTAGGAAAAAAGGGTATATTGGTGATTATGGTTGATACAAAGCCTTAAATTTAAGGATAAGAGGAGTTTTGGAGTGTTTTAGTAATATTTTAAAATAAGAAATTATATTAGCACGAAAATAAATTAAATTAAGACATTCTTTTATATGAGATACTTAAAAGAGGAATTAGAAGGAGGGTTAAGATAAGGAGGTTTCCAATTAAGAATGAGAATCCTATTTAGAAGGTCTCCTAAACCTAGTGGGACTTCTAATTAAGAGAGCTTATAAAAGGGGAGGTCTAGGAAAGGTTTAAGGTTTTTAGCAAGTCAAAAATAAGGAGGAAAGAGAGGGAATTCGTGCTTGGGCTTGGGAGAAAAATAAAGGGAAGAAGAGAGGAGAGAAAAGAGGGGAAAGAAAAGAAAAAGGGAGGTGCTACAAAGGTCCGACGAGTAGACTTTGAACAAAGATCCCTGGAGATCCAGTCGTTGGATCGTCATGAAATTTGGAGGTTATGATCTATATATAAGATACTTTAATCTGAACGGTGGCGATCGGATTTAGAGATGTCTAAGGTGGTGCAAACTAACCCAGAAGTTGGTAGAAAATCAGATTTAGAAAGAAAGAGGAGTTGCAGAAATGGCCGACTAGCCAACTTCAAACGACGAGATAGGAAGATCCAACCGTTGAAATGGGCTGAAATTTCATGATTTTGATCTAATCATATAGGAGTTCAAACTGAACGGTAGCGATTTGAATTGAAAAAGGCTAAAGGGGTGATATCGAGATCATAAAATGGGCACAGAAGGAGTTTTCAACAAATCTGGGTTCATCAAAAAGGCAAGTAGCAAACACTTAAAATTGGAGGAACTGCATGTTTTCTTGTGTTTTTTTTATGTTTGATCGTATTGGTTTTAAGTTTGATTTCATTGGAAAAGTCGGATGATTATAAAGTTTTGATTTGGTGATTTAAATCTCTCTTTAAGAATAAAGAAAAGTGTTGCTCATGGGTGGTTTAATTTAGAAAGAAATCTTAGATAAATTTTAATCACCAAGATTTGATTTGGATTGTCTTAGAAATAATTTGGAATGAAATTTAGATATTTAGAAACAATTTAAAACCATAGGAATTTGAGAAGTTTCGGAAATTATGAAAAACCCAGAAAAACTGAGTTTTGGACAGAGCGCTAGAACAGTCGCTCGAGCGCCTTATCTGTATACCTTAAACCAAAACATTGTAAACAAGTCGCTTGATACACCGTTTGAGTTCAACCACGAGCGACCTGCCTGTGTATCTAAAACTGAACTTGTAATTATAGCCGCTAGAACATTCGCTCGAGCGCCTCTTCGAGCGACCTATGTCAGAAATTTTAGATTTTGGGATTTGTGCCCAGATTTAATTTTTAATGATTTTTCTGTAAATCCTAAAGTTGTAACACCTGTACTAAGCTAATTTGAGATGTAGGAAGTGGCGAAATTAAATTTGAATTAAAGAATTGTAAATATGAAACTTTTGGAGATGTTTTAAGTAAAAAGAGGCCACAACCTGTTTAGATCTGATTTTGGGTAACCTAACCTATTCTTAAACTTTAATATAGACCTAAGATACCTTCTGAAAGTACTAAATAACAGAGTTAATACGTTTTGACACCTTGGGTTCTAAATGAGGGCAAGTGAGACGTTTATAGATAATAGAAATAGAGAAGTTTTAATCAAGAGTTAGGAACATTGTTAATGTCTTGAATTATTGCCTTTTAAACAAAACTTAATTTTGGGAGTTCCTGTACTTGTATTTGAACTATCTGAGCATGCTTTGAGCTCTGAATGATTTATGTATGTACTTGGATTATTTTGCCGTTGAAACCTGGAGTTTAGACATATGACTTGGTACATCTTGTGTTGGTTTTTGGGTCATTGGTGCGACAAGGCTGGTGCCTAATTTATTGTTTTTGCATGGGCGGATTTGGTTATACAGATAAGGTTCTGTATTTGGTTGATGTTATTGAGAAGTATGTCCATTCCCTCGTTTGGTTTTCCACAATCGTGTGGGTTTCATAATTACATTATTAATTGATATGTTATTAAGAGTTTTTTATTGTGAGTTGTGTCTAGCAGGCTTAGCTCTTACATGGATCCATTAGAGTAGCTAGTAAATGAAATTGTTTTCTAGAGGGGATTTGAATTCTGTGTCACAGGCATTCCATCATCTTGAGGATGGTACTGCTCCTGAATTGTCGGTCGCTACATTACTCACTCCTGGATAAGTTGGGCCGTACATGCTAACTCATGGTTGGGTTCTTCCATTGGTGTTGAATAGCCAGACTGTAGGGCTGTTAGTCCATCGTAATTCGGTTAGGTAGCATATTGGCACATGTCTACTCTCTTTCTTTGTCTACATTTCCATTAGTCCTGTGGTGTCACAGGTGTGGTATGCTGTTTGCCATGATTTCTCTATATTATAGTTTTTCTTGTTGATGATGTTGTTGGTTTAATCGTACACCTCATGACTTATTTTATATAAACATGGACTAATTTCATGCATGCACCTTGCTACTTGTTGAGATTTATTCTCACTCCGGTTTCTCTCATTTTTCAGGTATTCTTGGAGAAGATGACAACATTGGGCTAGTATGTAAAGGGGTAGTCAGTTTAGTTGTAGATTAGCTTCCTGAGATTAAAAACATTGTATTGGTTTAAAGTTTATTTGCTTTTGGATATTATTTCAAGTTTCCGCATTTACTTTGATTATAAAGTTAGAAAAAGTTTTAAATTGATTTAGATTTTTAGTTGCTTTTGTTACTTACCATAACACCTCAGGTTTTGCGAAATGGACCAGGAACCAGGGCGTTACATACTACTTTCAACACCTCATTTTTGCACCCCCCCCCCCCCAAAATGAAAGAATAAAGCCCTAATTGAAAAAGTCAAACCTGAAGGGGTCAAAAAGTTGACTTTTTGATCGGGTGCAAATTTACCACCAAAATTCATACCTTTGGAAAGAGGACTTCGATACGATTCTAACGCAACTGAGTTTGCTCAAATTGGAGTCCGGATAAAGAAGTTACAGGCTGGTCAAATCTGGAAAAGCATAAATTGGCTTTCTGCAAAACTCCGAATTAGCTGCTTAATTTCATACCAGCAAAAAGAGCATCTCGACGCGATTCCAACCAACCAAATTTGCTGGAATCGAAGTCCTGGATAAGGAGATATAAGCAAAACTGGCTCCGGGACGCAACTTTGCACTTCTGCTAAAAAATCCGAATTTGCTGCCAAACTCTAGCTCAGTGGATAGAAGATCTCGACCTCATTCTAGCACTACTAAGTTTGCTAAAATCGGACACCAAACGAAGGAGTTATAGGCAATCAAAGTTCTAACAAATCTGCACACGTGGCAAGAATTAAAGAAAGAAAAATAAAATAATAAAATCTAACAATATCTTAAAAATATATTAATTAAATTAAATAAAAAATAAAAGAAAATTGAAGACACAAGCGTGTCTAAACAAAAAAATCAAAGAATAAAAGAATAATAAAAACATAAAACTCAAGTAATTAAAATAAATGAAAAATAAAATAAAATAATTGGAAGGTGACAACACATTCTCCCATTTGGAGAATGCGTTGAAATAACTTGGTTGTAAAACAACCCACGTATCATTCAATTTTTATTTGGTAAAAAGTGAATAAGATAAAATAAAATTAAAATTTGGTCACTTTTTTATACTATAAATAGGGGTTCTCCTTCCCCATGAAAAGGAGCATTCTCTCCCACTCCTCCTCCATTTCCATCTCATCCTCGTCGCCCCCTGCCCCCTGCTACCAAAAGCTTCCCATACCATTCCCCACTAAACCCAAGCTCCATTCAATACCCAAAATGCCCTCCTAACTCTCATCTTCTTACCTTTTCTTGTTCTCACCCACAAAGAGACAAAAAGAGGTTATCCCTTGAATCAAAGGAGGCTCCAAGCTGCTGTCTACAACAACCGGAGGATCCATACTTGTTTAAAGGAAAAAAGTAATGCTGTAGTAAGTTTTGTTTTAGCTTTGTATTGAGCATATATAAGAAATCAGACCTTTTTATTTTTAAGTGTACTCCTTTCTAACAGTTTGATCTACTCTTTGGTGCGTCTTTCTCACCATTTTGTTTCCTTCTGTTGCATGCTGTGGGAGTCCCCATGGTAAGGGGGACTCCCCATACGAAAAGGATGGGATGAGAGCTTTCGTAGAAAGTAAAGAGTCTTATTTAAGACATCTTGGTTCTCTTTAATTTTTGATGGATTTACCTTTTATTAAAGAGGGGATTGTCCTCTTCGAATATCTTTTGTACCCCTTAATATCCTCTTCCTCATCCCCTTCATTTACTCATTTCTAGGTATATTTATCATTCTCCTTTCATAATCATGCATATAGATAGTAAAGTTATCACATACACACATGCACAATTTTATCTCATTTTTATTTACTTTTTTTTTTTAAAAGAACACTACACACACTTATTTAGGGCATATTAGAAGTGTACTCAAAATTTATTTCAATTTATTTTGCTTTCTTTCTTTAGATATTTGTATTAAACTTTTTGTTTTCAATTCACAAGTAGATATACTTTTATATAAAGTATATTTTCATTTGTACAAAATAAGGTTTTTTTTTTTTTACTTAGAATTTCTCCTTTGGGGAAGGAACTTCACATGCACATATTCATTTGTAATGCTTTAGATTTGTTTTAATTGGCTCTTTCCCATTATAAACACATGTATAAGATTTTGTCTTTACTTTGCTCACTAGCACACACTTTTGGATTATCTTTAGTAGTTTAACCCACTTTCTAAAACATGTTTTGTTTATCTAGTAGGCTCATTCCATTTATTGGTTTTAAGTGTTTTATAGCATCATTCCTATGCATGATCATACGAGTATATCTATAAGAAGTTCACTAATTGGGTTAAGGCATGATAAAAATAAGTTATTGAAGCCAAATGGGAGAATTTATACCACTGTGAGTTCTCTCTAAAACTCACAGCAACGTACCCCAAAATAAATAACCAAATCCAATAAGGGTTACCCAATAACCCTAATGGGCCATGGGCTTGACTTAAAGCCCAACTTGGCAACCAATGGGCCTTCCAACGGGGCCCACATCCGACCCACTTCACTTTAATGGCTAAAAAGATAAAAATGAATAAAAGGGACTTACACCTGCAAAGGTCCCTACCAGACATAATCTGATACATGCTGGGCTAGGATCAGGGTGAGACTGAGTTGACTTAGAACCAGGGAGACTCGGTCCCCATCATTCGACGGGGCGGACTGGGGTGTTTTCGGACTTCCCCAGACCGTAACCGAGAACTTGCCCGAATCTCTAAAAAAGCCGTAGACCAGCAAATCTTAGACCTGTATAGGCACCCAAGTGTTTGCCTGCACCTCATCAGGCAGTGGTGACTCTGATACCTCCCACATTTAATGCGGTGCCTCGCGGGACGTACGCACAACTTGGCAACTCTACTGGGGATTCCTCAACCCAATCGGACCCTGGTTCAAAAAGTCAACTTAGATGGATATAGATCGGTTTTGGAACTAGTTGTCATCTCACCTTTGTGATATGTGAAATGTAAGCACCCAAATTTTGATCAAACCAAATAAAAGAGAAAAAATGTGCTAAAAAAAAAAAACAAAATAGCTCAAGACCCTACGGGGCAAAAACTTGACCTTTCGATCAAGTGATAATTGGCCACCTTGCTTTATCTCAATGGATAAAGAATCCCGACACGAGTCCAATGCAACTGAGTTTGCTGGAATCGGAGTCTGGATGAAGGTTCTGTGGGCCGGTCAAACTTAAGGATGAGTCGAAAGTTGACTTTTCCTCGAACCCCGTGCCAAGTGCTTAGCCCTATGTCATTGAATAGAGGGCTCCGATACGAGTCTAACGCAATTAAGTTTGCTCAAATCGGAGTTCGGATGAAGGAGATATGAGCTGTCGAAGTTTCCGGGCAGCAAAGCCAGAAACTGCACACGTGGTGCAGCAACTGCCCACGTGGCAGCCAACGCAGCAAAATATCTCAGGGACTAAATCTTAAATATCCAAAATTCGCAGGGGGAAAGCCGTAGATATCCAAAAGTGTCAAATCGGTCGAATCGGTCAAGACGAAGGGCAAATCCATAATTTTTTGATTTGTATCCGGTCCAATATGCCGGATACACATACCCTTGAGTATATCCGGACTCAAATGCCGGATACAAGAAGATTTTCGCGCGAGATTTGCGCTGATCGCCCAACAAATTCGCTGCGGCATTAATTTTTCAAATGATTATGTTTTGTATCCAGCATTCAATGCCGGATACAAAGAAGCCTCTGTGTAACCGATCATGGAGGCCGGATAAGGAGAAGCCTTAGTGTATCCGGCCTGAGTTGCCGGATACATTAAGTTTGGTTATAAAAGCTAAACAGCAGCTCATTTCTAGGGTTGGCTTCTTTTGGCTTTTCTCCTGCTCTCTTCTCTCACTTGCTCACCTCCGAATCCCATCTCTTCCCACTCCCTAAGGCATCTACCACCATCCTGGGCCATCTAAAGCCACTCTAACCCTCCTTTTCTTTCTCCATCTTCACTCACACTCCAACAAGAGGGAGAGGAGGAGCTGCTGTGGACAAGAAGGAAGGCCTCCAACTGTTGTACCACCTCCAGGGAGGATCTCCACCTTGCTCAAGGGTTCAAGAACCCCCAGGTATCGCTTCTTACTAAATTTTACTTCATATATATATGAGAATGAGGTCTTTCCAAGTATGTTGAGGTGCATGGTTCTTCATTGCTGCTATAAGTCCCTTTGAGTGCCCATATGGTATGTACTTGTTTCCCTTTTCATGTCATGAAGACTTCCAAAGGTAGGAGGTTCACGTGTGAGTTCTTAGGCGCATGAGAGTTCAATTTTGCACACTTGTAGTAGTCGTAGGGTGTTGTTTTGGCCTTCTTTTTCAAGTATCACTAGGAGGAGCCTGTTCATCCCATTGTCAATCCAATGTACCCCCCATGATAAGCCCCCTTCTCTTTCCTTTCTTCAAGTGTTTTCTTTTTTCTTGTTTTGAGCATGAGACTTGAGCTTAGACTTTGTTGTTTCTTGCCTTCTTTGTGTTTTCTCTTACATACGCAGTGGCATGCATGCTAGGAACATATGGGCCCTTGTCTACTGCTGTGTTTTTTACATGTTAGACCAGGCCTTCCATGGCATGATAGCTACTGTTTTCATCATTTGAAAGTCAGTCCATAGGAGTATGCTAGATGTGTATGCATGTACTCTCAGGTGTTAAAAGATGTTAATATGCTTGGCTCATGGTGATTGTCCCATCTAGTAATTGTATGAATGTAAACTAGTTTACAGATCTTAGGGCGTATCCTAGGATGTGTGGGAGCGTGAGTACTCTCGTATGTTTTTTAGTAAGATCCATGTATGGTAGTTAGGAGCTATGATTGCGTGATGGAGGGCAGCAATCCCATTGCCCTCCCCTCTCTCCTTGGGCTAGCTAAGAATCCAAGAAAAGAAGCCAAGAGGGGAGATCCCCAAACCTGAACCAATGTGGGCCCATCCGAGGGCCCACATGATTAGTAGAAGGCCATAGGAAGCCCCTGGAAACCACCCCAATTGCCAAAATCCGAAAAAAGGCTATCTTGGGGTGATCCGGCAACTCAGGCCGGATCACCTACAGCCCATGTGTATCCGGCAAATCAGGTCGGATCACCTGGGGATTGTGTGTATCCGGCAACTAAGGCCGGATACAAGACAGAAATGTCTGTTTTTTTATCTTCTTGATCCTTGGCCGAATTTTGTGATGATCTTCACCAAAACCATTGAACCAACAGGGTTTCTGGGTCACCCGGAAACCCAACTTGGGACTTGGACCAAGGTCCAACTTGGAAACACTAGTGGGCCTTCCAACAGGGCCCACCAAGCCCGATAAATCTAAAGGCATGCAATTAAGCAACCTAAGTGAAATGAACCATTCGAATAAGGTGGGTCAAACACAATGCGGCCCACCCAAACCTTGTTTTGGGGATCAATGAATGAATTGCGTGGTTTGGCCGAGACCCAGGGTTAGGGCTTATCGGGCCCGTCAAAGCCCGCTAATGAACCAAGTAGGGGTTCCAAAACCCTACACTTCAAGAACATGGGCTTTCAAGCCCAAACTTGGACCAAGGGCCCCAAGCCCGATGTCCAACTCACCTTGCAAAGATAAATGAAAATAAATTAAAACATTTTTTGGGCAACCAACATGGGGGCCCGCAAATCAATGCCGACCCACTTCTTGCATGGAAATCACTTAAGTTTTAAAATTGAACAATTAAAATAAAACCAACACATTTAACCAAAGCCCAAAGGGCCTCCTAGGCTAGACAGAGGCCCACCAGAGACACATGGGCTTACCCAAGCCCACCAAGGGCACCGTGGGCCTTCCAACAGGGCCCACCCAATCAGACTCAGACCACCTAAAATTAAGCAAGATAAAATCAACTAAAGGGACCCACACCACTCAGGTGGTCCCGCCAAGACTTAACTAAATGGTATGCTGGATTAGGAATCGGGTGAGAACCAAGTGAGAAAGCTGACTCAAACCAGGGAACCCACGGGACCCGTCATCCGACGGGGCGGACTAGGGTGTCTACGGACTTCCCTAGACCGTAACCGAGAACCGACTTAGAATCTCAAGCCGCAGACCAAAAGCCCAATAAGACAAGATTAGGCACCCAGGTGTCCGCCTGCACCCCATTAGGCGGTGGCGACTCCGAACTTTCCCGTGCCGCATTTCCGACGCGCGCACACGGAATACACATAATTGCGTGATCTGGGGAGTCCTGTCATAAAGGATGAGATAATTGCCTAAGGAAAGTGGAATTTAAGTGGTTCCCTGTGACCCTCCACTTACCTGGGGACTCACCCGGACATCGTATTGCATGCAAATTCTGCACTTCACTATAAACGAGATAGCAAGGAACCCTTTGTTAGTCAAATATCCAGATCAAACTCACTTGATTAGACACCGCACTCGGCACAACTACACACACGTACACCCACCACACCGTGGATGGATCTTTTTTCTGTCTTGTTAATAACTACCTGGGGTGACACGCACGAGGGAGACTACGTAGATGATCCGACCCTGAATGGATCCATGATGTACTACTCTTCTTCACCAAAACCTAGACCTCTCTAGTAGCCACCCTTCTGTTCCTATGCACTTATTTTTGGGATGGTATTAGCCTCACGCTCCCGTGGCTTGCCGGGTGAAGCAGGGTAAACCCATCTCCCCAGGTTTCTGGATTCTTTAAGCGCCATTGGTTTTTTGCCATGGTACGCGAGGGATCTAGTACTTGGTCCAGACCCATGTAGGCTGATGTCTCGGGCTGGGTATCCTTTCCCCACCTATTACTTCTGAATACCCTGTAGTGCATCAATGTGTTTGAATAATGAATAAAATCAATTTAAAACTCAAGAGTCCATTAGGGGCAGGAACCCCCGACTCCTTTTGCATTATCTGAGTGGACCCTAGATTCGGGCCTAACCTCAGCCCTAAAATAGGAAGCCTATCTACTTTTGATCAAGGGAGCCACCCGAGATCCATGCATCGAGTCCCGAGAGCCGTGGGCCTTGACCCATTGAGTCCGCGGGAGGCACACTAAGTCCGAATCAGTTTTCAGGCAGATGAAAGCTGGCCAGATCAGAAAAGGCAGATGAAAGCAGGTCAGATCAGAACAGGGGCAGTGAAACCCTAGATCTAGGACCTTTTAGCCTACCCCCTATGAAATCAATTGTACCCTTTCTTAGGGTTCCCAACAACCCTGGGATCAAATTCTTTTCTAGCTTGTTTCTTGCCTTTGTTGACAAGTTGTAAATAGTTCTTCAATCAGACAGCAGAGATCCTTCAGAACAGATGAAAAAACTGATTTGGATTTAGATGTGTTTCCTTACACAAGTACGTCTAGGAGTCGTGCCTTCACAAGCACCAACCCCTTTTAGGGCTGCACACACATTTTAATACTATTTGTGTCTATGGAGCCACACAGCACTTGCCCTCACATTCCTGCACATGCATAGATCATTTGCACATCACAAGTGCACCTGTTCCCGCAATAGCACTTTTTCTGCTTTGAAAAATGCACAAAAAGAATTTTCAAAACCAATTCGCCGCCAGGCGTACATCAAGGTGCCTCAGGGCATACACTGAGTTGCTTTTTCATGAATAATGCCATCCACGGCATGACATTCGGAACCACTGCACTCGGTTCCCCAGCTTTGTTGTCTCACAGCATTTCAAAATTTGTCATTCGCAGCACAGTCCTTAAATTTTCAAAACCATTGTGCCATCCACGGCACAAATCATGAAGCTTTTCCAACAAAAAAACAACCCATGGTTCCATCCACGGCGCCACAACCAAGATTTCAAAAATCATTGTGTCATTCATGAAACCGTCAAAATTTTCCAAATGCATTTTGCCATACACGGCACTCACCCTCGAGCTACCCTTCCTATACACGGGATAGCACAGCTCACGTACCCTCGAGCTACCCTTCCCATACACAAGATAGCACAGCTCGCATACCTTTCAGCTACCCTTCTTGTATATGGGATAGCACAGCTCAGGCCACCCTTCTCATATGCAAGATAGCACAGCATTCCTCTTGAGCTACCCTTCCCATACACGGGATAGCATAGCTCGCAATAAGCCATTCACGGCATTCAGCTACCCTTCTTGTATATGGGATAGCACAGCTCAGACTACCCTTCTCATATGCAAGATAGCACAGCATTACCCCTGAGTTACCCTTCCCATTCACTGGATAGCACAGCTCACCCTCGAGCTACCCTTCCTATACACAAGATAGCACAACTCACAAACCACCCTTGGGCTACCCTTCTCGTGTACGGGATAGCACAACTTCGGCTACCCTTCTCATGCACGGGATAGCACAGCTTTCAAGAAGGCCCTAATCACGGCATCCACCCTTGGGCTACCCTTCTCGTGTTCGAGATAGCACAGCTTCGGCTACCCTTCTCATGCGCGGGATAGCACAGCTTTCAAGATGACCACCCTTGGGCTACCCTTCTCGTGTGCGGGATAGCACAGCTTCAGCTCCCCTTCGCGTGCGCGGGATAGCACAACTTTCAAGATGAGCACCCTTGGGCTACCCTTCTCGTGTTTGACATAGCACAGCTCACAATAAGCTATACACAGCATTTCCCTTGAGCTGCCCTGTAAAACCCCAGTTTTGAGAAAAATAATAATAATAAAAATAATAGAATAAAATAAATTAACAGTCAAAAAATATATATATATATATATATATAGATATAATAAAAAGAAAGAATTTATTGCTAGGAAATTTGTGGTTCATTAGTGTTAAAGAAATTTAAGTGGGACTATAAATAGGTTACATTCGGACCCGGAAATAATTAAAAAATTGGGTAAATAGTTAAGATCTGGGGAAAACCCTACAATAATAAAGGGTAGAACAGGGATTCGAGGAATAAAAGGGAAATTAGGTCAAATCTTTGCGATGTCTATAAATAGGAAGCTCCTATAAGTTTTCGGGGATTTGGGAAAAGTTGCTGCTCGGGAGAAAGTTAGGGCGGCAGTTCGGCGGGTTAGGTCTCGCAGTCAAATCCCTAGGATGGCCGGAAGTTGAAGAAGGTCTTCGATACTAAGGTGAGTAGCACTGATTTACAACTGGGTTTTGTGTTTGGTGTTTTCGTGAGTTTATTCTTATTATGCATGGTTTAAAATAGTGATGTATGAGTTTTCGGGTTTCTTTCTGGTTTTCTGGAATGAAATGAAACAGAGTCGGAGATTGAATTTTATCTTGAAATTAAAAGTGTTTAGATTAAATCCAAATATGGTTGGGAAGTCTTCTGGGAGTATTAGGAGTGTATTGGACCAATTACAGACATAAACAAACCAGCCAGAGATGTAGATCTCGAAATAACAGAGAACTGGAAATCGCAGGGGGTATCCGCGAACCTGGCGCCCACTTGCGCTCACCTCTTAGCTAGACGCCCCGTTAAATTTGACTTACCGCCGAGCTCGCGCGAACCCGGCGCTAAGCTCGCATGCACTTGAATACCTGCCGCTCAGCTCGTGCGAACCTGGCGTTCAGCTCGCGCCTATCTCGCGCTCACTTAGCGTCGAGTGAGCGGAAGCAACCTTTTACCCTATTTTTCTTACCGCCGACCGACGTCCACCTGGCGCCCACTTCAGGAAGTGAGCGCCTACCTTATTTTACTTACTGAAATAGAAATCTGATTTAGCCAAGAGTAATTTGGGTGTCTTAAGGGTTAAACCACTTCACTATTCACTTGTTTGGGAACTTTGGGATCTACTTTGCCTATGAAAATATTAGAGGAAAATTTAGTGAACTTCTTAAAAGCTTCCAAGTTGTGTTTAGGTTATTTATGAGTGTTGTGCCGGATGCCAAACCACTAAGAGTTACCAGTTACATTCACTCTGTTTTATACACTGTTTTGATTGAGGAGTTATTCTATTCTGGTTTCACTTGTTTGGAAACTGTAAATGTATTGTGAGGATTTCCTTGGTATGAATGAATTGAGTTTTGTTTCCGAATGGCATGTGTTACGAAAATGAGAAAATGCTGAAATTACTTGAGATACTGCTTGGTCCAGAGGGACAGGTGATGAACTGTGATGGGTTTTACATGATGTGGAATGAATGGTTTTACCTTGATAGTGGAATTGTGATTATACGATGTTTTACTGTTTTGGTCTAGCTTGTCCTAGATCCAGATGTTTAAGCTTAGTAATGTGATGCTTTTATTTTATTGGAGTAATGGCATGGCCATGGAGTGTTGCCACGACTGGTGTAGAGCAGCCAGAAACCCTGAGTAGGCCTGGTTGTCAATGTCGAAACCCTGAGTAGGCCGGCATTGGATGACGAAACCCTAAGTAGGCCATCATTTCAGAGTATCCGAAACCCTGAGTAGGCCGGAACTGTGTACATGGAGGTGTGGAGGTCGCTCTGGCATGTTGATTACCCAATCAAATATTTGTATGACATTGACCATGTGGTTTTGTTATGTATTTACCGGTTGGATACCATGGGATAAGTAGTGGAATTTGGGTTGTTGAAGCATGGATTATAATGAAAATGTTTTCTGGAACTGATTTGGGTTTTGTTGACCAAGGTATTACCAATGTTAACTGCTTATAGTTATTCCCGTTTTCTCGTCTGATTATTCGATCATAGAAGTTTTTAAATTTGAAGATGTGTATTTCTGCATGCATGTGCTACTCGCTGAGATATTCGTATCTCACTCTTTTATTTCTGTTTGTTTTTTTCAGATACGTATGGAGAGCCGATAATTGCGGGTAGTGAAATTTAGTCATGTGAGTTTTACTTTGGGATTGTTTAGCGCAATCTATTGCATAGAACTATTTAGTTTCATGTTTTCTTTACTCTGGTAGTGCGATCCTGTTAATTATAATAACCTCTGGATACAAGTTACAAGTTTTTCATGTGACTCGGATCAGGGGCGTTACATGCCCTTTTCATACACGGGGTAGCACAGCTTTCCAAGGAAGCCATACATGGTGGTTGCCTTCCACGGCTGCAGCACTATTCGCAATGTCAAGATTATTTCTTTCATACATAGCATAGCCATTCACGGCGGTTGCCTTCTACGGCTGCAGCACTATCCGCAGTGCCAAGATTCTTTGTTTTCTTTTACAGCCCTAACGTTATGCACAACCTGAAATCTATGTGAAAATAGACCATTTTTGAAAAAACCAACCTGTCTTTGTTTTTGTTCTTTTTTAACAGGACTGGAGGACATTTCAGCCATTGCTAGTCGAAGCCCATACCTGCTAAGGTCCCACGTAAGAATGAATCCGAAAGAACCACCTGCGCCACCACCTCTAGCACCACAACCTCCTGCACCACAACTGCCTCAGCGCAGAATTGAGGATGAGCCAGTAGTCATAAACCTGACTCAGCAAATGGGGCAGTTCACCCAACAAATGGGGCAAGTCACTCAGATGCTCCAAAACCTCCTCAGACAAATGCCACAGCCAGCAGGAAAGCCACAGCATTGCCACATGAATTGCAGGGGCAGCCACAAGCCCCGTGTAAGCACCTCATTTTTGTGCTCCCAGAAAAGCCAGAAATGCAAAACCCAGCTAAAAAGTCAAACCCTGAGGGGTCAAAAATTGACTTTTTGATCAAGTGAAGATTGGCCACCTTGCATTATCTCAATGGATAAAGAATCCCGTCACGGTTCCAATGCAACTGAGTTTGCGGGAATCGGAGTCCGGATGAAGGATCTATGGGCCAATCAAAATTGAGGGTGAGCCGAAAGTTGACTTTTTTCTGATCCCCGTGCCAGGTGCTTAGCCCTATGTCATTGGATAGAGGGCTCCGATACGATTCTAACGCAACTGAGTTTACTCAAATCAGAGTCCGAATGAAGGAGATATGAGCTGTCAAAGTTTCAAGACAGCAAAAAACCAGAACTGCACACGTGGCGCAGAAACTGCGCACGTGGCAAGAAACGCAGGAAAATATCTCAGGGACTAAATCTCAAATATCCAAAACTTGCCAAATATCTCAGGGACTAAACCAAAATTCACAGGGGGCAATCCGCAGATATCCAAAAGTGTCAAATCGGTCAAGTCGAGGGGCAAATCCGTATTTTTTTATTTGTATCCGATCAAATATGTCGGATACACATAGTTTTGTGTGTATCCGACACTATTCATTGGATACAAAAAAATACGATAGTGAGATTCACGCCGATTCCCCGACAAATTCGCGGCGGCATTTAATTTTTGAATTATTATGTCTTGTATTCAATATTTAATATCGGATATAAGTGAGGCTTAGTGTATCTGAACATATAGGTTGGATACACTAGGGATATAGTGTATCCGACCTATATGTTCGGATACAAAAAAATTTTGTATAAATAAGGCCAGCAACCCCCTGGCCGAGGGTTGCTGGCCTTGGAGCTATTTTCCCTTCCCTTGTGCACCAAGACCCACCTTATTCTCAGCTTTCCTTGCCTCCACCACCACCCCACACCTCCTAGTTTGCTTCTAACCCTTCCTTCTTCTTCTTCTTCTTGACTTGAACCCCAACAAGAAGAGGAACTATTGCTGTTGGTGCTAGGAGAGGCAAGCTCCAGCTGCTGTCCAACTTCAAGAAAGTGTCTCCACCCTACTCCAAAGCTCAAGAACCACCAGGTGAGGTTCCCGGTTACATTTGGCTTAACATATATTAAAAGTAGATTTTTTGTACTATCTTTCCTACTATTTTCTTCTTGCTTGGCATGAGCACTTCCATGGTGGTTCAACCATGCATTTACCATCTTTTTCATGGCATGAATGCCACCACAAGTAAGAAGTCCATGTAGATTTTTTCTAGGGAGCATGGGAGTCATTTTTTACACATTTTCGGCCACCTTAGCTACTGTTTTGGGGCTGCTGTGTGTTATTTCAAAGAGGAATAGGTTCCTCATCCATTTGATCTGGTGTACCCCCATGTAAGCCCCCTTCTCTTCCCCTTCTCTAAATGCCTTTTTTTTTTCCATTGTTTGAGCATGAGGCTTGGGATTAGACATTGCTAGAGGTTATAGGTGATGCACGTTATATCATACCTGCATTGCTTTTACATGTATTTGGATGTTGTTTTGTTCATGCACAAGGTCCTCTTGCTGTGGTGTCATGCATGCTAGGATCTGGTGGACAGTGCTTCCTTGTTATTCTTGCATGTTGGATTAGGTTCTCTTGTATGCAAGCTACTGATTTCCATCATAAAAATCAGTGCCCAGGGACCATGCCTTACATGTAAGCATATCTTTTTTGGACACAAGAAAAGCACCCACAAGTCTCATTCATGAATTGCTATTGTCAATGGTCATTTGGTGGGTTTGTTGCTGTTTATCATTTGCTGTTTTTTTGGGGTTTACTTGCTCCCTTTCACCAACAGCAGCCCCCCTCTCCCACCTGTATTTTGCACTTTTTAGTGTGACCAAGACCCCTACGGCCATGCTTCCTTTTCTTGGTGTTATCTCATGGCTTTTAGGAATGAATGCATGATCCCACACCCCCCCCCCCCCCCTTCCCCTTGCTGCCATGGTTCATGCAAGCATGCTCCTACAACTTCCCTATGCTAAGCCATGTAAGTTGTTGTAGGGAACAGCAGTAGGCCTCGGTGCTACTGCTGTTCCCAGCAGGTTTGCACACACCCACGCTCCCTTTACCCTTGGTAAGTTGCTGGTTTTTAAGTGTCCAAGCATGCTTCCCTTTACCTCATAGCATCCCTTGTCCTGGTCCAAGTGGGTTGCTGCTGGAGACAGCAGCAAGCCTTCATTATTTGTTGCTGTCCCAACAGTTTTGGAGTCCCCGAACCACCTCGGTGTTAACCCACAACCAAGTTATGTATTTGTGTCAACTCCCATTGTTTCTTAGTTAGGAATGTATGCTTCCCTACAGCAAGCTTTTACCCTTTAATAATGCATGTATGAGGTACCGCCGCCTTGCCGGATTAGTTCGAATAGATGCCCCCTTTAAGTTTGCTATTTTGATGGAAACAAGAGACCAAAACAGGGACACATTGGTCCCTGTTTGGCTGCTGTGGATGGCTAGGAGATGAGGTGGCAGCAGCCTCATCCCTCTCCCTTCTTCCCTTTGTCTTTGCTGGAAACCACAAAGGAGACCAAATGGGATGCCACCCCATGACCTGAACCAATGTGGGCCATCTCAGGGGCCTACATGACTTGTAGAAGACCCTAGGAAGTTCACAAAGGCATCCCAATTGCTTAAAACCCCAAAAATGGCAGATTAGGGGTGATCCGACAACTCAGGTCGGATCACTTGGGATTTGTGGTTAGCCGACTCCTATGGTCGGCTACATGGCAAAAAAATGCCAATTTTGGTTTTCTTCGGTTCTTGTCGAATTTGAATGGTGTTTGCAATAAAACAAAGTGAACCAAGAGGACCCGGAAACCCAACATGGGACCTGGGCCACCGGTCCAACTCGGTACATTTGTGGGTCTTCCAACGGGGCTCACCAAGCCCGATAAACCTAAAAGCATGCAACTAAGTAAGGCGAGTAAAATGAACCGATCGAACCGGGTGGGCCAAACCCAATGCCGCCCACTCGAACCTTGTTTTGTGGGATGATGTTTGAATTGTATGGTTTGGCCGAGACCAAGGGCAAGGGCCTATCGGGCCCGCCAAGCCCATTAACCAGACCGAGTGAGGGTGCAAGCCCTAAGCTTCCAGGAATTTGGGCTATCAAACCCAAAACTGGACCACGGGCCCCAAGCCCAGTGTCCAGTGCACTTTTGCAAAGATAAATAAAGATGAGTTAAAACATTTTTTGGCAACCAACATGGGGTCCCACTCAGGGGCCCGCAAACCAATGCAGACCCACTTGTTGCATGAAAATCACATAAGTCTTCAACTTGAATAAACTAAGTAAAATCAATTCATTTCACCTAAGCCCACAGGGCCTCCCAGACCAAACAGAGGCCCACCAAGGGTACATGGGCTTGAATAAGCCCACCAAGTACACCGTGGACCTTCCAATAGGGCCCACTCAAGCAGACTCAGATCACCTAATTAATAAGATAAAACCAACTAAACGGGACCCACACCACTTAGGTGGTCCCGCCGGACTTAACCAAATTGCCTATCGGATTAGGAATCGGGTGAGAACTAAAAGAGTTGACTCAAACCAGGGAACCAACGGGACCCGTCATCCGACAGGGTGGTTTGGGGTGTCTACAGACTTCGCTAGACCGCAACCGAGACCTTTCTCAGAATCTCAAACCGCAAACCAGACCAATAGACAAGATTAAGCACCCAGGTGTCCACCTACACCCCATCAGGCGATGGCGACTCCGAATTTTTCCCGTGCCGTGTTTTCTGACGCGCACACACCCCGCCACCAGCTCATGTAGTCCCCCCACTTGCCCTCCCTCCACAAATTCCACCTCCTGTTGCTCCTCAAGGTCAACAGTCACATCAACCACCTCATGAAGAAGCTCTGCGTTTGCCGCATGTCCTTGAAGTAATCCATGAAGAGGAAGAAGAGTGGCACAGGCAAAGAAACGAAGCAAGGGTCATCCCACCTGAAGTCAAGACTGAGATTAACGACCTTAGGGCAGAGGTGCGAGAGCTGAAAAGAGAAACAGCACCTGGAAAGATGAGGTGTTCGGAATTTGAAAATTTTGATGGAACAGGGTGCCCGACTGCACATCTGAGGGCATACTGTGGAGCCATGGTTGGATACAATTGTGACGAGCAGCTGATGATTCAGTTGTTCCAGAGGTCCTTGACCGGGCAGGCACATCGGTGGTTTTCCACTTTGAACCCAGCATAGATTCGTACATGGCCAGATCTGGCACATCTCTTCACAAAGCAGTTCAAGTTTAATTCTGAGGTAGTGCCCACAAGAATAGAGCTCATGAGAATGAGTAAGAAAGCTGGAAAGATAGTTAGAGAATATGCTCGGAGATGGCGAGAACATGCAATGTTGGTACATCCGCCTTTGACAGAAGAAGAGATGGCCACTCTCTTCATCTCCACTCTGGGGCAGCCATATTATTCCCATTTGATCGGCTAGCAAGCAACGAGCTTTAGCGCCTTAGTCCAGATTGCCGACAGGGTTGAAGGCGGAATCAAGGCTGGGTTGATAGAGGCAGGTGCACCAGGCACCACAGCAAGAAGGCCCACAAACGGAAGCAGGAAGGCTAAGGGCCAAAAAGAAGTAGCAAGTGTTGACTTGATACAAGGGCAACAACCATTTCACCTGCAGAAAGGGAATCATCCAGGAGACACGAGGCCCACAGGACTGACAAGAGAGCAAAGGGAGGAAAGAAGAAATAGATTATTCACGCCACTTCCCTATACGCCAGCAAAAAGGGCCAAAAGAACTTGCAGCCAACCCCAGCACCTCTGGGAGAGGACAGGGCAGAGACCACTCGCCATAGACCCGCTAATAGGGTGCCGTAAACAAGCTGGCCCCAAGCATAGTCCCTCGCTCGAGGTAAATCCCTAAGAAGACTCAGGAAATGAGGGCTGACTAAGGTGGTATCCTCCAAGCAGAAGCACGACCCCATCATCAGTAGAAAAAGGAAGCGGAAGGCCACAAGGAAGCTGGGATGCCCCACTGCCACAGCACCATATCTCCTCGCAAGGAAGGTATCCCTTGATCAAGTCCGGGAAAGGCGGGTGATCCTACTCCTGTCCCACACCTCTACTAGCATCTCCTCATACCCCAAGAGCTCGACAATCTCCAGGTCAGCCGGCCTATCCAACTCAGTGATGACATCTCCAGTCATCCTGATCCCAGTAATAAGAGCAAAGTCAGAGGGATGAATCCCAACCTCTACATCAAGCAAATGGAAGCTCAGGGTCTCTGGGAAAAACCGCTCCATCATAGCCGCTATCAAAGGACGATCCTGACGAACGCCGGTGATGGTGATGAAGGGGCCAAACCCAAAACGGCCCATCTCTCGACGCAAAGGAGTCGAGCATCCCGCCACTGTTTCAGCAAAAAGAGCCCAACTCCCGCGACAATGAGAAGACAGATAGATAAGGGGAATATCAGCTCTGACGCCCGTCGAAGGGTGCGTCCTCAGATCATGGAGAAGAGAAGTATCTCGGATCTGATCCGCAATCCCAGCAGGAATAGCAACTCGAGTCAACCGGGGCTCTGCCTTACCTCTACGGCGAGCTCCGCCGTGACCTCAAGCCTCGACAGCAGGCTAGAAATGCAAACAGGATGGAGTCAGGTCGAAGGTTGTAAGGGAAAGGCCTGGTCTTTAAAAAGAAAAGAGAATACCTTAGGGGTCGGCTCTCGCAAACCCCCAGATGCTCCAGAATCTGAATCTGAGACCTCTAGACTGCTGGGAGAAGAAAGATCAGGGTCCTACTCAGCCCTAGAAGAAGATGCCACATCAGCCGGGTCCCTCCGAACCCTCGAAGATGAAGGCTCATCTGCGGTACCCCCCGAAGCGCGACGGGTGCAGGCCATCTACAAGATCAAATTGCAAGGAGAAATTCATTACGTTTCTACTTTTAAAGTCATAAATTTCTTTCATGTTTTTCTTCAAAATTGTTGTTCTTTGGTTCAATCAAATTTGTTTTGTTTGCAGAAGAAATAAAGATCGGAGAAAACACTTCAAAAAGTGTCCGACCGAACCAGGATTTAACATTTTTATTCTTCAAATTTTTAAAAGCCTTTACTATTTTCTTCATCTAGATATTTCTGTTATATATAAGAATTATATACAGGAAACAAATTCCTATATATCCTTCTTATATGCAAAAAAGAAAAAAAAAGGGATTTTCGAAAGAAGTTTTTTTTTAGAACTCCTGGTGCATTTCCCCAATTTTAGAATTCTGACAGGTTTACAAACTTACCTAAAGTCCTAAACTGTTAAAATGTGTTCTAATTTTAAGGTTTACAGGGAAAGGCAATCACAGGATTTAGGCCTACTCGATTCCTAACAAGCATCTGAATGTTCAGCTCAAATCAATGTTTCCAGTTCAATCCTATTTATAGGGTGTCAGCATCAATTGGATCCAAAGCCAATCAATGCAGGCATACCAGTAAATCAGGAGCAGACATCTGTGTCTCTATTCCAAACGGTGGAATGTCAACCAAGAGAATTCAAATGCATACTAGCATGAACAGATACAGAAATTGGAAATATCGACAGCATTGGCATTCAAAAAAATCACAAATTGTTATGGCAAAATTTTTATAAACCTATGCTGCCTGCAAGCACAGAAATTGGGGAATTTTGTTCGAACAAGTGCGAATAATCAAAATCATTCTAAGGATCGGAAGCACAAGATCAGTGAATCATGGAAACAAATCGTGCATAAACCAAGATCATTCAATCATGGAATTAAGTTGCCAACTCTCGGATTGAATGTTTACAAAAAGGGGATTCGGCCACCTACCTGTATCTGGTTTTAGCAAAGAAAATTTTGTTCTCGGGCCTCACCGAAGCTCCAATGGCAGTGGTCGAGTTGGTGGTGAAGGGAGATTCCTGGCCACGCCAAATCACACTGTTCAGATAGTGATTTAAGGACAGCAGAGGATGAAGACTGTTTGAATCACCACCGAGTGCTGCAGATGATCGTCGATCACCTGAAGAGGCTAAGTCGCCGGAGAGGAAAGTGTCGCCAGAGAAGAAAAGATTGAAGACCAGAGAAAAGCCGCGGTCGCAAGAGAAGCAGAAGCACCGGAGTTCAAGGGTTTTCACAAAAGCAAGGTGAAGAGTTGCGGTCGCGGTCTCGGTTATATGAAACCTAGAGAACTGTACAGACAGAGCGGTTAAGGCCAAAAGCTCAAAAACAGCATGAATAGTGCGGTTAGCACCCAAAAATGAATTTTAAATGATTTTTCCATCTCTCTTGAGGGGTTTGTGTTCAAATTGATTGCGAAGTGCAAGAACCACCATCCTACCAACTTTTGTTTTAAAAAATTTGCTCAAATCTCATTTCATAGCCACGAGTGCTCTGTGAGACACGAGAAGAGGATTTGCCCTTAAAGTTAGAGACTTTTTATCAGATCCTCTAAACAAATTCTTTTTCCAAAAATTATACTTTGAAATTCTTGCAAGTCAAGATTATTTGGACACAATCTCGGAAGACGCAATTTGCGGGTCTTTTTGCTCTCCGCTGTCAAATTGGTTCCAATTCCAGCGAAGAAGGGGCAGTTGTAGACACCCCAAATTGCACTTCAATTTGAGAGAACAAACACTATGAATTTTAAATGTTTTATTTGAGCTTTGACATGTGTCAAAAATTCAAAAATACTCAAAAGGGGTGCTAACCGCACTGTATGTGCGGTTTTTGTGAATTTGATCTCAACCGCCCTGTGTATGCGGTTGCGACTACGCGCACAGTACGGTTGAAGTTCATGCTTCTTGCGTGAGCTGCCACGTGGCTTCTAGAAGCTTAGGCCGTTAGGCCACATCAACAGCAATTATGAGGAGCGTAACCAAATTTGAACCGCTCTGTATGTGCGGTTGAGGTGAATTTTCATGGAAACCGTATATAAAGTGACGGTTTGGCGTAAACCGCACTATGTATGCGGTTTTGCTTGTTTTGTGCATTTGCGAAAAGGCTCAATCTTTGAGTCTTATTTACGCATATTACCTCTCTCTTAGGGACTTGAACTCCCTGTTTTACCCTCCGAAATTTGCGAAATGACCCCAATTCAAGCCTTTAATGGGAATTGGAATAATCTAGAAGTGTTTTTAGGCATACCCTTGGGACTTTTATGCCCTTGGTTGTGCCTATAAATAGAGGGGTCCTCCTCTTGCAAATGGCTGACAATTTGAAGCATTAAAGCTCTGCAAGAAGAAGGGAAACTCTGCTGAATTGTCTACTCAAGGCTCAAGCTACCAAGGTAAAGCTCTATTTAGCTTTCTAGTATTTTCTTTACATTTTCCAACTCCCAAATTCTACCTTTCTGTAGTGTAAGGCCTTGGGTGATATTTTGTAACCCCAAACCTCTTCTAAAGTACCTGGGAATCCTCTCTAGCCATAAAACGTAAAGAGAGAGCCTTGGGAAAAGGAAGGTGGAATGGATCCTTTAGGCTTAGAACCTACATATGATGAAGAGCATGCTGGTTATTTTTATACCTATGGTTGCTTCTCTGATCTATTTTGCATTCGTATTTGGAGAAGATATGAGAATCTATGCTCTCAATAGCAATGGATTCCAACATTCTCCTAGAAATATGATTTCCATCACTATCACACACACTTTTCACTGTTTTTTGCAAGAATGGGCTAGATCTTGGATTTTCCATGTTTAATATGGGAAATGTAACGCCCCGGATCCAAGTTACGTAGAGAAACTGTAACTTATCACCGGAGGTTAATATATAACCCAGGATAGCAAATCAGAGTGAAGGAAAACATGAATAAAACAGTAACTAGTTAATCAGAGTGCACTATAACCCAAGCTCATCAATAAAAATACTATAACCCAAGGCTAACTCACATGAACCAAGCATATACCCGCTGGTGCCGTCCTTACTAGAATCTGAAAACAAAACAAAACGGAAAAGAATGAGATACGAATATCCCAGTAAGCAGCACATGCATGCTCAAATACAGTTCATTAGTTCTAAAATATGATACAGTTGTAAATCATGCAACAGTAGCGATAACACCTCATTTCGAATAATCCGAGTAATTCAACAACCATATATGTAACATCAAATCAACAGTTGATAAGTCGCCGCATGACTCATGAAATAAGACTGCCTTTAACTAGTGTAAGACCATGCTCACTATGCCACCTCCCGGCTTATGAGCGAAGCCGAGCTACACGGTCATCGACTTATTGCAGGAGAACCCATTCAGATACAGTAATGGGTTGGCATGTACTATCCCAAACATAGCCGCAGCCAACCAGATACAGTGAAGGCCTCATCGAGATACACGATGGAACGCGTACGTGAACAAGTGTTACGACTAGCAAAGGACAATCCTTCCCACTATCTAGCTCCTAACATGGATCCATATCGAGCTATGCCCACTAGACTCTATAACCAAAACCAATAATGAAAACCAGTTAGCACAACTCATCTCAATCTCAATCATATCATCCCGAGCTACACGGGGCATCCCCGAGATACACAAGGGTAAGATAACCATCAATCCATCAAAAATCCCAAAAACATCATTCGAGTACGTGGAGAAAACCAAATAACCACATTTATTCAAAATAATTTGACTTTAAGTCCTTGTTCAAAGTATAGCAGAAAATTCCCTTTTTATAGTCAAAGTTTGGTGAAATTGCTCAATTTCGGTTAACCCGGCAAATCTACATATATATATCAAAGTTTGATCGTATTATTGAATTCAGACGTGATACATTTATTTTATACTCAAATAGTAATTTTTCCTATGAATATTACACTAATCCACTCTCTTTAACATAGGCCAAAAATATTTTTTACTCACATACCTAACTCCATCTTAGAAAAACTAAATCTTTTTGCTTGTGGTTAATTGAAACTTTAATGGTATTTTCTAATGCATTTCCAAAACTCAGATGTAGTCTAATCCTAACAGAAACTTCACAATAATCTTTATCTTAACTTTCATGATCATAACTCAACTAATTAGAAATCTGAAAAATATACCATGCTTATTGAATAAAATCCCTCCTTTATACATTTATTCCAGTATTTTTGTTTTCACTCCAAAACACTTCTCACCATCTCTTATTAAACTCTCTAAATATTTCTAAAGTGGTTTTACATTTCCCAAAATGCAAGTCTTGGACAGGTTGTTAGAACTCATGAGAACACTTTACCTAATTTGCTGATTTTTCAATCTTTAATACCTGGATCATAACCCAAATCCAGCCTTACTTATTTCCCAACAGTCCCTTAATACTACTGAATAATTCCTTAATTATTCTCCCACCATTGAAGATTAAAATAGTTAATAAAGTACTAAACAAGAGCTGTTTTGTTTTCGAATAGTTCTTCCCTTTTTATACTTAAATTCCTCCATAGTACCCTTGTATGAAACCACAACTAGAAATCTTAATTAAATAATTCTAACATTTGTTTTAAGTATTCTAGAACAGGTTTTAGGCATTTAATCTATGAATTACAGCTTCTAAGAGCATATCCAAACAAGACTATACACAATTACATGAGCGCCTACCTCCCCTAGGTAGGCCATCCTAGGCAATCCTAGGCCCTCTCCAGAATTTACACTAGCGCCTACCTTCAGGAGGTAGGCCATCCTAGGCAATCCTAGGCGCCCTCCCTTTTTCACATTCCACGACTTGCCGTAACTATAATTTGTTCATAATTGCTCTAATGCTTCAGGCTCAAACCAATTCCAGCATAATTCTAAGCCTAATATTATTCAATTAGCATGCATCCAATTGTAATAACACACATGAACATCCTACAAAGTTCTAAGCGATATTATCATAAAAACAGAGGATTCGGCAGATCTATACTTCAACAAAATCACATAACAGTTCCAAATCATCCAAGGAGAAATCAGGTTGTGCTACTTACCTCTTCATACTGATTTCGGATTGCTGAAATCTCAATTCTTAATTGAAGCTCTGAAACCTCCACTCCAGATCTGATCGAACCAATTTTCTGCAGAATTCCTGAATTCCAGATCAACTTAGCTAGGATTAGCAGCTCTTGGACGAATTGAGCTGCTGTTGTAGATGCATGACAACTCCCACACCAAAACAGAGATAAGATTCGATCGTCATCTCTTTTGAACCATCACAGCAACTCCAGATCTACTTCTCCTCCTCTCCTCTCCAATTTCCAGATCTCACGGTGGTTGCTCAAAGACCAAACGAACCAATAACTAAACTTTAGTTACTTAAATAGTTGCTGATCTCCAGCAACTAACAGCATGATCACCTAAATGACACTTCACCGAAACTCCCTATACAAGCACCCATATTTAAACATGACCCCCTATTTGCCACGTCATCTAATCTCCACCAACCCACCAAAACTAAACCCTAGCAATAGCTCATACCTATCAAATGAAATCAGCCCATCCGGTTCGACAAAAATCCCCGGTTTAAGTCCTTGGTCTCCTTCGTCTATAAATTACTAATTAGCATTTAATTAATTATCAAACTAATAATTTTTAATTTAATTAAAAATTAGGGATTTTACAGGAAATCTGAGATCATTGGCCTTAGAATGAATTTCTAGGACTTCATGAGTTGTTTTTCACGATTTCATGTAGTTTTGGCCGAATCCACATGCACTGGTTTTGGTCTTTTATTCAAAAAATGTTCAAAACAGAGCAGCATCTGTGGCCTGTCTTAGAATGCTCATAACTTCATCATCCGGATGAATTTTTGAGTGATTCCAAAGACATGTGATAGATGAGATTATCTAGTTTATTTCTGGAAATTTTCATCAATTTATATGAAGCCAATTTTTTATGCCATCTCTTCAAAGTCGGTAGGTCAGTTCAATCCAGATTGTTGAACTTGCCACTTTGATTGAGCACCACTTGCTTATTTTTAATCCGTTTTGAGTGATTTCAGTCTCTGTGTTTTCCTTGAAGAGTCTATTTTCTATTCCAGCAGGTTTCATGAGATTTTGTTTGGATTTGTGGCTTGTGTGCTTGATTGACTCAGAGTAGATCTGTAACAGAGTTCTGGGTTAATCTATGATCCTCTAGGCATGTTCAAGAGGACACACAAGTCACAAATGGATGGAGTTTGGTGTAAGACCTATTTCGTTTGAAAGATGGCATCACATACTTCATCTAGGCAAGTTTTTATGGATTTATATGGAGCCAAACTCCACGAACAGGGTTTCAAAAATGCTTACTCGCCGCTTTTTCTGAGTTACAACAGCAGATTTTCACAGAGTATTTCTCTCTTGTTTTAAGTCAGAATGAACAGGTTTTTTGACTAAATATTCTACTTCATACCAGCTTTCGAATGGCTTTGGTTTTATTTGATTTGGATTTAAGTTGAGTGATTTGTCGTTAATCGAAGCTTTCAAGCTCTTGCAATCTGATTTTTCCAGATTTTACCTTAGCTTGATTTCTCTTCATTTTTACTTTGATTTGTATTCACTCAGGAAGTTCTTGAAGTGGTATATCCATGAGGAGAGTCCAAATTCATTGGACTACTTATATGGAATAATCACACACATTTTGCTTACTTTTAAGCATTCTTTGTCTATTTTTTATTAGCAAACAATCTTTAGTACGAGCAAGCATGTGGCAACCGTCTTGTACCGATGAGTAGGCGGTGCCTAACACCTTCCCCGCTCATAAATAATTCCCCTTACCTAATCTCTGGATTTTTCCTTCATTTAGAGCTACCTTGGTGTAACGCCTCGGTTCCGGGTCCACTTCCCAAAACCCGAGGTGTTATGGTAAGCAACAAAAGGAACTAAAATATGGAATAATTTAAAACTTTTCTAACTTTATAATCAAAGTAAATGTGGAAACTTGAAATAATATCCAATAGAAAATAAACTATAAGCCATTACAATGTTTTTAATCTCAAGAAACTAATCTACAACTAAACTGACTACCCCTTTACATACTAGCCCAATGTTGTCGTTCTCTCCAAGAATACCTAAAAAATGGAAGAAACCGGAGTGAGAATAAATCTCAACAAGTAGCAAGGTGCATGCATGAAATCAGTCCATGTTTATATAAAATAAGTCATGAGGTGTACGATTAAACCAACGGCAACGTCAACAAGGATAATTCCAAAGTTTAATTCCAATCCCATTAATATTATCAAAACATATCTCAATAACAATACCGATAAAACATCGAATGGTCAATGTCATGACTATTGTTTGAATTGATTAATTGACATGCCAAGTAGACACTCCACACCTCCATGTACACAGTTCCGGCCTACTCAGGGTTTCGGACACTCTGAAATGACAGCCTACTCAGGGTTTCATCATCCAATGCAGGCCTACTCCCCGGGTTTCTGCATTGACAACCAGGCCTACTCAGGGTTTCTGGCTGCTCTACACCGGTCGTGGCAACACACAAGGCCATGCAAGTACATCAATAAACAATACCATCACATTACTAAGCTTAAGCATGGATCCAAGACAAGCTAAACCAAAACAGTAAATCATCGTATAATCTCAATTCCAACATCAAAATAAAACCATACATGCCACATCATGTATAACTCAACCCAGTTCTCCACATGTTCCTCTGGACCAGACGGTACCTCAAGTACTTTCAATATTTTCCCAAATTCGTAACACATGCCAATTTGAAATAAAACTTAGTTACTCACACCAAGAAAATCTTTACAATACATTCATAATTTTCCAACAAGTAAAACCAGTATTTAATAAATTCTCAACCAAGTACAGTGTATAAAACAAAGAGGAAACTAACTAGAAACTCCTAGTGTTTGGTACCCAATACAACACTTACAAATAACCTAAAATTTGCCTTGGAAGCCTCTAAGAATTTCCACTTAATTTTCTCCTATTAATTTAATAGGTAATAATTGTTCTAAAGTCCCAAACAAGTGATTGGTTAAGTGGTTGAACCCTCAAATCATCAAAAACCACTTGGTTTAGTCAAAAATACAATTCGGCAAGCTTATTAGACCATGCGCCGACCTCCTGAGCTGAGCGCGAGGTCGGTGGATAGGTCGAGGGTCAAATTTGGGGTATGCACCCACTCGAAACCAAGTGAGCACAAGCTCGGCGCGAAGTGAGCGTGAGCTTCGCGCGAGAAGAGCGGATGATATTTAAGTGAGCGCGAGCTCGGCGCGAAGTGAATGTGAGCTCGGCGGATAGGGAGAATATCTCTCGCACTCACTACCCGAAGTGGGCGCAAGTGAGCGCCAAGTGAGCGGATACTCACTGTATTTTTCGACTCTCTGTTATTTTCAGATATCCAACTCTGGCCAATCTTTTTCGGTCTGTAACTAGTTATTTAGTCTCCTAATCTCCCCAGAACACATTCAAACCCGTTTTGGTATTAATCTAACACAAATTTTATTTATCCACATCCAGTTCTAAAGAAACAATCCTCGGACTATCTCCGTCCAGAAAACAAATGAATAACTTATTCCACAACCATATGCATTCGGATTAACCTACGAGTAATACAAAACCCAGGTTTTAAAACAGTGCCACTCACATCTTGGTAATTAAAATTTAACTAGGGTTTCTTTCTAATTCAACCCAACCATGAACAACATTTTTTCTTGATTCTTAAAAAGAGATTCAAATCACCAAATCGAAACTTTATAAACATCTAACTTTTCCAATGAAATCCAATTTAAGAACCCATACGATCAATCATCAAAACACAAGAAAATATGCAATTCCTCCAGTTTCAAGTGTTTGCTACTTGCCTTTTTGATGAACCCAGATTTTTCAGAACTTCTTCTGTGCCCGTTTTTGGAGCTCGACCGGACCCTTCTAAACTTCTTAAATTTAGATCTTCACCGTTCAGTTTGAAGTCCTCCATGAGTGGCACAAAATCCTAAAATTGCAGCCCATTCCAACGGTTGGATCTTTCTATCTCACCGTTCGAAGTTGGCTAGTCGGCCATCTCTGCAATTCCTTTTTCTTCCAAAATCTGATTTTCCACCAACTTCTGGGTTAATTCGCATCACCTTAGACTCATCCAAATCCAATCTCCACCGTTCAGATTAAATTATCTCATGTATAGAGCATAACCTCCAAATTTCATGACGATCCAACGACTAGATCTCCGGGGATCGTCACTCAAAGTCTGCTGGTCGGACCTCTGCAGCACCTCCATTTTTCCTTTCTTCCCTCTTTTCTCTCCTCTTCTTTCCTTTATTTTTCTCCTAAGCCCAAGCACGAATTTTCCCCTCTTTCCTCCTTATGTTTGGACTTGCTAAAAACCCTAAACCTTTCCTAGACCTCTCCTTTATAAGCTCTCTTAATTAGAAACCCTACTAGGTTTAGAAGACTTTCTAAATAGACTTCTCAATCTTAATTGGAAACCTCCCCATCTTAACCCTCATTCTAATTCCTCATTTAAGTATTATATATAAGAGAAGGATTTATTTTAATTTATTTTTGTGCTAATTAAATTTCTTATTTTAAAATATTACTAAAACACCCTAAAGCTACCTCTTATCCTCAACTTAAGGCTTCTTATCAACCATAATCACCAATATACCTTTTTTCCTACTTTTAAGCAATAATTTGATATTTAAATGCAAACCTAACCCAAATTAAGTCTAGTTAAATATTTCAAGTCTAAAAATTATTTACTTACTCAATATCTTAATTTGACTAATTGGGAAATGACTAAAATACCCTTTCCTTGAAATTCCATACTTAACCTTTGAATCTTTTTCCAAAAATTCTCCTCTTTATTCTTCACATCAATCTTAACCATATAATGTACTTGGATTAATACCTATCTTCTCAATATTTAGGCTTATTTAATTTACTTTATTTTAGGAAAATCCGGGTTTTACACTTGGCTCATTTGCCTTTTATGATCCCTTTGGTGTCCATTCATACCTTAACTTGAATGGTGGCGACTCCCAATCTTTTTAAACCCGCGTGATGATAATCGGAAGTCATCTTAGGTGATGTTTCCATGTCTCACAGGCTCAGTAGGCCCTTGCCTTGGGAAGCAGCCAAACCATCTATCCTACAAGCATGTTCCAATTTGGGCTCTATTTGGGCCTCTTAAGGTGTGGCCCTTTTATTAGATTATTTCTTGTTTAATTCATTCAAGTGAAATGAGTTGGATAGTGGGCCCGTTGGAAGGCCCACTTAGATTCCAATTAGGGCTTTAGGCAAGCCCTTGTCCCAACTTGAGTTCTGGAAGGGTCTAAAACCCTTATGGGATGGCTTGATTTAATTTGGATTGATATTAAAGTCTAGGGCGAACCAAAATTGCATTTCTGGATGCTTTTCTAGGCTTGGCTGAAAACGCAGACTGGTTAACTTGTGTTTTATCAATGACCGAAATCATATTTTGGCTACATAAAAAAAACAATATGACCGAAATATAATTTCGGTCATGCTTATTTTATAGTTTGACTAA
Organism: Buxus sempervirens; assembly: GCA_947561395.2. NCBI lineage: Eukaryota > Viridiplantae > Streptophyta > Magnoliopsida > Buxales > Buxaceae > Buxus > Buxus sempervirens. Next base: position 10,771,043 of record OX387188.1, read on the forward strand.
CCTGTGTTTGCGATTAAACTGTTTAAATTCCAAAAAGTGGTTTTCTGGGCAAGGGCTCTAGGACTTTGGTCCCTTGGGATGGTTAGGGCTTCTGTGGGCCATGTGGTGGGCCCACAGTGGTTTGCTGGTTGGTGGTTTAACCTAATCCATGCATCTAGGGTGGCTTTTTGACCAAAGCAATGAGGAACAAGGCTAGGGACCTTGCTCCACCACCATGAGCAGTAGCTCATGTGATCAAACAAGGACCTTAGGTGTCCCAACCTCAGTGTTCATGAAAGATCCTTCCTTTCCATGGGAAGAAGAGGAGTGGCCCAGTTGACCCTTATCGTGGTCTCTCGGCCAAACCAAAAACATGCCCAATTAGCACCAAAGCATGCAAGCCAGTGGGATAAAAGAATTTCAAGGCATGCTATAAATCCATGTTCTGGTGTGTGACTCATGCATATTAGTGTACATAGGAAGCAATATAAGGCTTGAAAACAGAAGGAACTAGGCATACTTTCTAGGTGATATCTCATGCATGTGCATCATGCTTGTGTATATGCAAGGATCATGCCAAACAACCAACCAAAGGAGAAAATGAACGTGTAGCTACTGTGGTGCGTGGGAAACATACATTCCTGTGTGCATTGCAAATCTACAAACTCATACAGCCGTTCTTGCAAAACAAAACAGTGAAAAAGATGTGATTAACTAGCTAAGAAAAGAAGAAAGCAAGTGGAAAGAAGGGTAAAGGAGGTTTTAAGGGGTACATTAGTCCAGAACAAAAGGGGGAGAAGGGTAGCACATGAGCTACCAAATAGTTTAGGATTTCTCTCCAAAGCCATGATCCTCATCCCACAAGGGAAATCATCTTGAATACCACTCAAACCAAGATTTAAAGTGTACACTTTGTGGGACATGGAAAATATTTCTCTCTCTCACCCTTGTATTATTCGACCACCTCCCCACTTCACCATGTGGGGTCATTTTCTTACCATCGTGAAACCATTAAAATGAAAAGAGAAGGAGAGAGTGGAGAGAATACATGAAATTTGGCATGCATATCAAAATATACACATTGTCAGCACCTCATTTTTGCACCCCGAAAAATGAAGAATAAAATCCTAATTGAAAAAGTCAAAACCCAAGGGGTCAAAAAGTTGACTTTTTGATCGGGTGCAAATTGGCCACCAAACTTCCTACCATTGAAAAGAGGATTCCGATACGGTTCTAACGACACTGAGTCCGCTCAAATTAGAGTCCGGATGAAGAAGTTATGGGTCGGTCAAATCTGGAAATATTAGAATTGGCTTTTTGCTAAATCCTAAATCAACTGCTCAATTGGATATCAACAGAAAGAACGCATCAACACAATTCCAACGCAACTGAGTTTGCTAGAATCGGAGTCCCAAATAGAGAGATATGAGCAAAATTAGCTCCGAG